>CAXHSM010000125.1:295772-339772 GCA_964019185.1 Maratus speculifer | reverse complement strand
AATGACAAATGTATGCATTTTGATTTATTGCGAAACTGAAAGTTTGACAATTTCAATTTAATTGATATTTGCATAGAATGAATGAATTTCTAAAGCCATAAATCATTAAAAAATATTATATTTTCATTTGTATTGAAATTTGTCATAAAAATACAAATAATGATGGAAGCCATATTTTTAAAATTCAGGTTATGAACTGGCATTATATATATGATTTTACAATAATAGAAAGGAAACAGTTGCATTTAAAATTTAGTATTGGGACAAATACAAAATTATTTTGTAAATAAAGTAGAGCACCGATTATCCAGACACCGTTTAACCGGATTGTCCAATTAACCGGATCTATCAAGAACCGTATTTTTTTTTCCAACCTTTTCCAAAAATTTTTAAGGTAAACATCTTTAGACACGTAGGATAAATTTAGCGGGATGTCAGAAAACTTAACCGTTAAATAACCATTTCCTAAGCCTGAAATAACAAAATCGTCAACAAATGCAAAAACAACAATGCATAAAATCAATTTTTTCTGGAACCCAAGGAGTTTTCTTTCTAATGCGCGATAGTCCCATGCAGACAAAAGAATGCCCCCTACGAAGCAGACAACTGCCAAGAATTTCGTTATCCTCTCACAATGCTTTTTTTAAAATGTGTGTAAAGTACAATGTATGTGCATGTAATAAATCTGAGTGTACTTCTGTGTATAACTTTGTATAATTTTTGTAGGAAAAATAATAATAAAAAAAAATACTTATAAACACGCCATTTGCTGAAATGTTCATTACCACAATTGCCACTCCTAAACCTGGAAAAAATGGGAAGGGAACTTATCTAAAAAACATCACCATATGTGTTTTTGAGGTTGTCCAATTAACCGGATCGGCCTCTATCCCGACCGGTCCGGATAATCGGCGCTCTATTGCACTATTTAGACCACGGGGAATCGATTTATAAAGAAAAAGATTAATTTACATATTCGTCCCCAAAAATAGAACAGGAGCTGAAGTTGAGTTTGAGTAGCGAAACAAACGTAAAAATTAGAAAAATCAATGCTTCGTGTGATTGACTTTCATTTAATGAATATTGTAATATAGAAATATTTTTTTAGCAGTTACATTTTTCTTAACATTTACAATATATCTTCTAAAAAAGTAAAAATTAAGATGATGAAATTTTTGTTAATTGTAGCTAACGTCAAATTAGTTTGCCAATAAATAAGAGTATTCGCTGCTTCGATGAGATTATTCTTTGTTGCTTCCATGAATTTGCGATCTAGCTTTGATGTAAAAACTTTGGAATATTGACACTACGTACATTGCTTCTTAATTGTAAATTCAACATGTGAATTATAAATATGTAAAAAAAAACAATTAAGAACCATTATTTTGAATAAAAGACAAAATATGATAGTTGTATTTTTTAATTTGCTTAATTTTTTTTATGTTGAAATAGGTCATACTTAATGAAAATAGTTTTTTGAAGACCCGAAAAAATTCCTCCATCCCTGTAAAAAATGTTAAAGCTCGAGATAATTAATAATTTTTTTCATGAAATGTGAAATGCGAATATCTTTGAAATACTATATCTTTGGAAAGAACATCCCAAAATTACATTTTCATAAACTATTAGTATAACACTGCCTAAATAATAAACTTAATTTGTTTCCATGGGCCATTGATGTTTAGTGTTATGTTGCAGCGAAATCCAATCAAAATGGCATCTTTGTCTATTTCCTTAATTTATTATTTTGTTTAAGTAACAGTACTCCAAAAATGTTTCGAATAGAATAGAAGAATTTACTATTAGGATAAGCTCAGCAATATAGAACTTTACTGGGATATTGATGTTGTTAGAAGATCTGCAAAATATTCAAAATTTAAAAATCTGCAATTTTAGTATTAGGCCTGTCTCAAAAAAGCTTCAGAACAGAATTAAACAAAATATACTATGTAGTAGATAAATATATGTCTTACATATACATGGAAAAGAAAAGAAAATAGGGTCTCAAGTTATTTTTAGGAAAAAAGATAAAAGCTACAGAAAAGCAATGTCATTGACCAAGTTTTTCCCCTATCAGAAAATGGAACATCTCTTTCTCTTTCCCTCTCCTTTATATTTAATGGAATTGTCCATTTTCTGGTCTGGCAAGTTGATCTGGCCAATAAATTTTTTTATCCTTATGACCTAAAGCAAATTTCTTTAAAATAAAGAAAACACTATTCTATCTAAAACTAACATGTTACCAGTTGTACTGCACTGTCTGTCGTCTGGGAATATCACCCCATTGCCCCTTTATTTTTTATTTTTTTTTTTTTTTTTGTCCATCAGTCATCCCAGAGATGTTACTTTATATCAGGTTTGGGAAAATTCCAACAGCTTTACTTCAATCTGCCCAGCAAAATATGGATATCTTTGAACTGTTATAAAAAAAATTATAACCATTGAAAAGGAGAGATTGCAGGCAGAATTATTATATGATTTATAACGCATTCATAATGCAGTTCTAAATTTAATGAAGTATTACCATTCGTGAGGTACAACAAAATAATGCAAAGATATTTGCGGTACACTGAACTTTCTTCTGAAACTGCAGTGTGAATAAAAGATTAGGCCCAAAATATTATATAAGTAAAATTTCGAGAATCTGAAATGAAATACTTTGGCAAAAAAGGAGATGAGCCTACATGCCGTTGTACTGCTTTTTAAAATTAGTGATCATTTAAAGAAGCAAGTGAAGCTCACGATTTTAGAGCGTAGTGATCAAGGACCTGATCATTCGTTATGTGTTCTTAAGCATGTAGCAAACTAGGTGAAGGCAGATTTCTCAACTATTATCATATTTATATGAAGTCAAATAATACGGGGTGCTAAAATGGAAATGGGCATATCCCGTTAGAAACTACAATGCCACAAAAACATAATCTAAATTTAATATAGCATTATTACCATGAGCCTCAACGTGGAAAGGATCAGTGTGATCGGAAAACTGCAAATGCTTAGTACGGTTGTAAAGACTATTTAAATTCTGGAACGAATATTTGTAATTCACATGAGCCAAAGGAAAGCTAACTGTACTTGGGTCGTATCCGTAATTCTGAGATGTCTGTGATTGAGATTAATGATCAAACAGCCTTTATAAATATAAGAAAATTGAGACTATTATCGATCCAGCAGAAGCCACAAAGACTGGATTAAAAGTGTAGCAATACTTCGGTATTGGCCTTGAAAACATATTGCTTTAAATGATAGAGCAGTATTTTCTTCTTGTCATAATGTAGCCAGAGAAATTTCTGTATAAAATTTTGCTGTCTGAAATAATACTGAAAATCAGAATGTTCATGAAGCTAACAAAGATATGATGAAGCAGAAGCAGAAATTACTGAGCAGGAAGTGTTGCGATCCATTTTAGAGCTCATTGGAAGTCAGTACAATGTCATAGACTGAGTTACAGTTTTATTCAGTAACATGTGACATCCTAAAGAAATTACTCCAATTGAGAACAATGAAATCAAGGTAAAGTTTATGAAGAAGCATGAAAAAAATATCTTTTCTCAATCTGAATATCGCTCCTAGTATAAGGGTGTAAAAAAATCTTGTTAAAAATATGTGCCCCTGTTTCATTGAATGCATGCTGTTTTGGTCTTTCTAAAACAAATTTTAAAACTGTCTGCAAATTTCTAGAAGAAATAAATAAGTAATAGGTGCTCTAACTTACAAAATCTGTTTTAGTATTAATATTATTATTACTTAGTTTTGATATCTAGAGTTTAAAAATTTTCCCATATATCAATTTACAAAAATACATTGCGCGGAAATTTATGTTTTTGTCCTCTTTTTTCTGAAAATAGCATGAGACTCCACTTTTTTTCTTTCCATATACTAGTACATATATCCAACTACTGTATAATATATTTCAGTTTGTTCTACTCTGAGGCTTTTTTGAGGTAGGACTAGTTGCAAAATTGCAGATTTTGTAACTTTTGAATATTTAACAAATTATATCTCTAATCAGGATCAATATCTTAATTAATTTTTTTGTTATTTGGCTTCCCAAAATAGTAAACTTTCAAGTTCAATAAGAAAAATTTTAAGGTATTGCTGTTTAAATAAGTTAATAAGTGCAGAAATCGGGGAAAAGCATTCCTTTGCTTGCATTTAGTGGTAACATAACAATGGAAAGCAGCGTCACAGGAAAATGTCATACGGAAACGAGTTACATTTTACTTGAAAGTCATACTAACAGTTTATGAAGCAAAATTTTGGGATGTTGTTGCTTTTGAAAGATATAGCACTCTGAACATACCCGCATTTCAAACTTTATGAAAAGTAGTATTCATGGCGCTGACATTTTCTACAGGAAAGAAGAAAATTTTTCAAGGCTTCAGTATTGCACAATATTCATCAACTATCACCTACTTCAATATAAAAAAAACCAAGCCAATAAAAAAAACATAACTACCAAAATATCATTTTTTTTGTCTGAATTTAAAAACAATGGCTCTTAAATGTGAAAATCAAACTGCAACTAAAACAAAGTGTTAAAATTCTATTAAACGTCTGTTAAACAGGTAAAACACTCTTTTTTAAAAAGTTTTTATTCCTATTTTACAAAAATACGCTTGAAGCACCACTTTTGCACCTGGCGTCGAAAATTAAGCCATTTTTCATTTTATAAACCGAAACCCTAATGTCTAAATTGTGAGATTGAACATGTACCAGTACTTTCTTTGAAACTGAGCCCAAAACACCTATAGTTTAATTATGGCAACTCTATACATAAAAGAAAAATGTATGAAGAAGCTCTCACACTTATTTATTAGACGAAAATTAAAATATTTTTTGCTTCACTATAATCAAAATTAGCCAAGAGACACAAATTTTTAATTTGTGCGTACTGTATTTTTTCAAAATGAACTGGTAATGGTTGTATAGTTTATCCACTTTCGTAGATATATAACTCATACGCATTAACCTTGATCATATGCCGAATTATCACATGGTTTTTCTTTTGTAGTGTTCTATTTTTCCCATCTTTCATCACATCGATTTCTCCTGCTTTAACAATGTTGACCTGAATCGTAATCGGTATTACGGGATGACTCGAATGCAGCCGATTCACCCTAATCATCATAAACTGCAACAAGAGCAATGCGCATGATAACTTTTCGCGAATATATCTTGATCTTTTTACACACATACATTTTTCTTCAAATATTAGATCTATACGAATATACATAACACTATTTTATAATATTGTATTACACATTTATGCAACAATGATTATGTAATGGACGTCATTTTACGGAATATTTTAATTTACATTTTAATTAATTTTAGAATTACGTTCTCTTCCCTTCTCTTTACAATCCAAAAATTTAATATTTTTTCAAAACACGAATAAAACTTATTTACATTCAAATATTAATGCAATTCCACATTTTAATGTACATATTCGATATTTATAGAGGAAAATTAAAGATATTGTAATTTTATTCTGCATTCGTTTGATTACCACCAAAATATCAAACAAATGTTATAATTCTTTCATAATACTTAGCTCAAGTAACTGAATACATTTGCATAAATTAAAAAGTTAACTTTTGTTGAACATTTGGTAACAAGTCATTGTCTTTAACTGCTATTGAATATTTTTACATTAGATGTCTCCTGAAGCATTTATTAATAATATTAATAAACATTTCAGGCACGAAGAAAACTAATATTAGCAGTTTACTTTATTTCTAACAAGAATTTATATTTTTAAAATGTAGGGTTAAAATTTAGAATCTGAAAATACAAAGAATGCATGAAAACTGTAATGTAATCTATCACATGATTAAAAATATTCAAATGATTGCTATTCATTTCCTTTTTTCTTATTATATGAAATGAGCTAATAGTTTAAGCACACACTTTAATAGATTAAGCGCACACTTTAAAAGGGGAATACAAAATACAGAAATTTGATTTATACATGATATTAACTAAAAAACGATATTTTCACTTACCTGTCAAACAGTTTTCCAGCAATTACTGCCTACATTTTTATCCAGACCTTTCTCACGGATATTTTATGCATTCAAAACTTGAATCCAAGTATATTTATAAATATTCGTAGCGTATCCGTTTAGATACATTTATCAGAACTATAATTCTATAGAAATCTCTGCGTTTCAATTCAGAATAATGTATAATGATTAAACTAACAGATTACTCGTTGCTTGATTTCATTTTGAAACACATATCCCAAGTCAAGCCTTGTTGCGAAAAGCAGTGAATTTTCTTCTTGGGAAAGTCTTCTTCCCCGATGACAAATATGCTTTCTTCGGCATATTTTTCTTCATCGTTGATAAAAGGTGCTGGAAAATAGGTGAAATTTCTAAATTAAAATGTTAATATAAAAGAGCTTAATTAGGAGATTTATGTACGATTTTCTAGGCTGTTGCATTGATCTAATTGCTGGTGTTATCAAACTGACTGCAGATATCGTAAATTGGCAACTAGCTCATTCATTAGGACTGGGCGATGGATTTTCATCAAATTTGATGAAAAATAATTATAATTGACAAGTAAGCGGATGTGGTAAACTGACTCTATTAGCTTTGTTCTTCTGTTCGGGGAAAGGCCTGAAAAAGCGAAAGCGCTATCTGAAGCTTGCCAGGTTTCCATCAGTATCGATCGATCAGGCAACTATAATCCCGTAATCTTGTTAGTGGAAAAGATTGGGATATGGATTTTTATGCACAACTAATAAACGGACATAGCTTTGGATTGTATTATTTTATTAATGCTAAAAACTCATATTTTGGAATAAACAGACAGTTGTAATAGTAAATCATTTTTTTTTTTTTTTTTTTTTTTTAATGTATTATTATTTTTGAAAATAAGCATGTGAGCTAGAAAGCATTTAGTGAACAAACCTTATAGTGGTTAGTGAAGGTAGAGGGACACAAACACTTTTAAAGAATTAATCTGCAGCGGAGATGATAAATAACACGCCATTTTGCAGCTGCAACTCTAAAGACGTGAGAGTATTTAGAACTGTTCTTTTTACTTTCTTCTATCTTTACAAGAAGAAAGTATTGGATTCATGAAAATTTTCGACTTCCGGTTTTCGACGGATTTATACGTTTTAGAAGGTCCTGAACACGTTTTGACTATTTTTAGAAAATGTCTGTCTGTGAGTCTGTCCGTCTGTCTGTCTGTCTGTCTGTCTGTCTGTGTGTCTGTCTGTATGTGACAAAAAATTTGTGGGCGCTCTATCTCAAGAACTAATGCTCGAAATTTAATAAAATTTTATATTCAGTTAGACCTTGATATGAATTAGTGCCTATTGGTTTTTGGTGAAAATTGGCCTGCAGGTGGCGCTGCTATACAACGTTTTTCATAATTTTCAAGATTGCTATATCTCAAGAACTAATGCACAGAATTTTACGAAACTTCAGATTCTGTGACCCCTTGATATACATAGACGCTGATTAAGTTTTGGTGTAAACTGGCCTGCAGGTGGCGCTGCTATGCCACGTTTTTCATGATTTTTATGATAGCTATATCTCAAGAACTAATGCACAGAATTTCACCAAACTTCAGATTCCGCGATACCTTGAGCTACATAGCCACTGATAAGGTTTTGGTGTGAACTGCCCTATAGGTGGCGCTGCTATGCTACATTTTGCACGATTTTTGCGATAGCTATATCTCAAGAACTAATGCAGAGAACTTCATCAAAATTTAGATTCTGTTACACTAGAATATATAACATAATTAGATGCTGATTACATTTTGGTATTAACCTTGCAACAGGTAGTGCAGCTATGCTGCATTTTGCATGATTTTTCCGATAGCTATATCTCAACAACCAACGCACAGAATTTCATCAAACTTCAGATTTTGTTACAAAATGACATATAACATAATTACAGGATGATTACGTTTTGTTATAAATCCTTCAACTGATGATGCTGCTGTGCTATATTTTACACGGTTTTTTTAAACTAGCTATATCTCAAGAACTAATGCGCAGAATTTCATCAAACTTCAGATTCTTTTACACCATAACATAATTAGACGCTTTTTTACATTTTGGCAGAAATATTCCAAGATATGGTGTTGCTGTGCAACGTTTTGCAAATTTTTTGTTATAACTATGTCTCAAGAACTAATGGACGAAATTCCATCAAATTTCAGATTCTGTTAGGTCTTGACATAAATAGATGCTTATTAGGTTTTAGTATAAATTACCCAACATGTGGCACTACTAAGCTCTTTTTCAGAATATTAATTAAATTTTGCGTTTTAGGCTTTTCGGATAACAGAATCTCATTAGGCTAGGTCAAATGTTCGAGGAAATTCGATAGTGGGTAACTTTGAATTCACCACGTTTTTTTTTTTTTTTTTTTTTTTTTTTTTAATATTAAAATGTACTTATGAGATAGAAGAAAGTTTTGGGATTGACACATCCAACTAGTTTTAAAAGCAGAATTTATGGTCCATGGAATTTTTATTTCATGCCTTATGAATTTATATATAAATATTTACTTATAGAAAAATAATAGAGTTTATTAAGAACGCTTTTAATAATGTAATTTTTATATACTATAATCTATCTAATTTCTAGTCGTTTATACAAACGATATGAAGTTGTTAATATTGTTTAAAAGCGTCATAGGAGTTGTACAAATATAATGTTACTTACATTCTAGTAATTTTGACCCCCCCTCCCCCTCGTGTCCCTTACGATATCATACGTTATCGTTACTTGAACCCTCCTCCACCCTAATGATATCGTTATCAATGTCTAAAGATTATATTTATTTTACATTGTTTTTCTTTATTTCCATTTTTATAGGTTTGCAGTGATACACAAATAATGTTATGTATTTACTATTTGCATTCTTTACTGATTCAAATAAAGTGAAGAAGTCAATAAAATATCACTAGTATATGTCAAATAATACTAAAAAGAGATAGCTACTGATTGAAAATATTCAATAATAATTTTTTGTATATAAGGCATTCAACAGTAATATTTTCTTCTTTCAACAGTTCCGTGCACAGAGAGGGGGCGAACAAGCATAACTTATAATAAACAAAACAGGTGGACAATATTCTTTCTTTTTTATTTAATAGTTAATACAAGTATTGTTTCAAACATACTTAACGATTGGTTTCTCCGGTAATGATAAGAATTTTTTTAAAGATTTTCGTTTGCATTTCAATATTTTTAAAGGATTTTTTGCATGGGATAGCTAATATCGATCTCTACCTCTGTCGCTGTTTACTATTTCGATTTTGTTTTCAGGTATTTTCAATGAGGACACTTTCACATTTAGAACCGGTTTCGAAAGTGAAAGAATCCTCATTAAAAAAAATCTGCAAACAAAATCGAAAACTAAAAAGCGGCTTTTGTACAGATTGACCTCATCTATTCAATGAAAAAAAATCATTTTAAAATATGGAATTTTATTGCGCAAAATGAAATATTCTATATTTTCCGAACGAATGAATCAAATCTAACAAAAAACTATACAGCTTAATCCCAGTGCGTCACTAACATACCCACTTAATTTCAAGCCAATCGGAGGTTTTTTGCGTTAGTTATTGCGGAACAGACAGACTGACTGACAGACTGACTGACAGAGCAAAACCAAAAAATTTCATGTCTCCAAAGTAAGCCTTCACTGACGTTTCGGCAAATACTGTCATAATTAGCGTTTTGAATAGAATTTCCGGAAATGACAGCATGGGAATGGAGAAAAACCTACAATCATTTGAGAAACTACACTGCTCAAAACAATTAAAGGATATTTGAAGTTTTATATAAAATAAAGATATAAACGAAATTTTTTTTGCCAAAAATAGAAGGAGAGAATCACAAATGAAAATTTTTCTGGTTTTCAAACTGTGGAGTATGCAAATTTTGAGTTCGACGTCAAAAACGTAGCGGCAGCGAATGAAATTTGACTTTCAACTGGATAAAAGAGAATGAAGACAAGGATGATCGGCATTCAGTGATTGCTTTGTTTCGATGAGTACGATGTCTCAGCGAAGTCATTTGACAGATTCAGAAGCTTGGAGAATTGTTGGTAGGTTAGAAGGGGGCCAAACTCAAGCCGAAATAGCGCAAGCCATTGGAGTGTCGCAAAGTGTCATTTCCAGGATCTGGAACTGTTTTTTGGAGAGTGGATGTGCAGGCCGAAGACCAGGGCAAGGTCGTAGACGGGCAACAACGCCCAATGAAGATCGGTATTTAGCGTTAACAGCTCGGAGACACCGAAACATGAACGCTACTCTTCTCCAACAACACCTTCGCTCGGCTACAGGCACCACGATTTCAACTCAGACTGTCCGAAACCGGCTCCATACTGTAGGTCTGTATGCTCGCCGACCGATGGTATGTGTTAGATTAACATCAAGGCATCGTCGCGACCGCAGGGAGTGGGCAACCGAGCATGTCAACTGGAGGAGAAATGAAAGGAGCAATATTCTGTTTTCTGACGAGTCCCGTTTTTCTGTGCATCCGGATAATAGGCGTATTTTCATCTGGAGGGACCGTGGCAGTAGGAATAATCCTGCGTTCGTGCACAAAAGTGTCAGATTTGGCGGAGGAGGAGTGTTGGCGTATTATGGCATCTCCATTGACGGGCGCACTGACCTCTACATCATTCGAGATGGAGCTCTGACTGGTCGCCGATATAGGGCTGAGATCCTCAGACCTATTGTAGTCCCATACGCTGCAGCAATCGGAGATAACTTCATTTTAATGGACGATAACTACAGGCCACATCGTGCAAACCTGGTGGAGGATTTCCTTTTCGAGGAAGGAATCGTTCGAATGGAATGGCCAACATGTTCTCCAGACATGAATCCAATCGAGCACGTTTGGGACGCTCTAGGAAGACGAGTTTCTGGCCGCCAACAACCCCCACAAACTCTTCAAGAACTGGAAAGAGCTCTTCTGGAAGAGTGGGGCAGAATACCCCAACTCGTCATTAATAGCCTCATTGAGTCCATGCCTCAAAGGTGTTCAACGTTGCTGGCCGCCCGTGGAAACCATACCCCCTACTGAAAATGATTTTCTTTGAAGAAAACACCTTTTCTTATTCTTTTTTTCTCATATGCATAAATAGTGTTTTTTTCCTTTTGTACACAAATGCGCAATAAAATGCATTTTTTTCTGCCAAACATGAGTAATTTATTCTCATATAACCTACTATGTCTATCGACCATGTATCAATCAGCTAAAAAGTTTCCCAGATACAAAATCCACCTAAAACTGCAATATCCTTTAATTGTTTTGAGCAGTGTATTATATATCTCAACAAGGTTACACAAGTATTTTATTTACCAAAAATGAAAAACTCTATTCGATTCCAAATCCCTTCAATAGTCAGGCTTATCACTTTTATACGTTTACAATTTAAAATTAATCAGAAAATATGTCAAACTTTCGCATTATTCGCAGGTTTGGAAAAAAATCATGATTTTTTTTTAAATTAAAAAAAATCGGATTTATTTGATTTAAATCAGATTTTTTTTATTTAAATTGGATTTATTTGATTTTTTAGAACTCTATTTTTAATTATTGTGTTTTTATGTTTTTACAATACATGAAGAAGTTTTTTACAATAGCTAACTAAAAAGAATAAATAATATTTATAATTTATAAAAATTATATAAGAAATAATTATATAGTTAAGAAAATACTACATTCCAGTTACTGATTGGTACTAAAAATTAAACATCTAGGATTTAATCTAAAGCCATTCTATTATTTTGTAATTGAACTGTGCATACTAAATAAGATATAAACTTAAATATGTTGTAAATGAATAGAAAATGGTAACATTAAAAAAAAAACAAATTAAGTATTCATTTAATGCAAACTATTTATTAAGGGATAAAAATTAATTCAATATTTTTTAAGTAAATAGAAATAAATCAGGGATTTAATTTTTTGAACAAAAACACTAATTTAGAAGCTTTGTCCAATCCTAATTTATTACGAAGACTCGAATAAACTAGTCCAAAAGAAGAATTTTCTTCTTTTCTTTTTCTATCTTTCTACTCCAACAGATGAAGTCATGGCTGTTGTTATTTGGTAAATAAATTCGATTTCAATTTCGCCGATTCTCTTTTTACCTCCCATTACATAAAACGACTTCCACCAATCATAATCTGTCATCATATCTGAAACTTTTTTCTCAAGCAATGGTACTTTTTGGAATGGGCCATTTTTTGCTTGAAAATGTGCTACAGTGATAAGAAGATTTGCACAATTGTCTTTAATGAATGCCAAACCTTCATTATTTTCCTCTACACTGAGTGAAATTTCATTTCGATTTAAAACAGATGGACTTAATAAAACTCTAGCAAAATCCAGCGTGTAATTTATAATTAATAATAAACTATGTCATAATTAAAAAAATTATAGCATATTATTAATAATAAGTTGAAAGTTAAAATTAATTTATAAAGCATTGTATAAAAAGTAAATGTTTTAAGATTTTAGGTTTTAAATTAAAACAACAACAATGTATTACTAAGCACATGCCATTCGTCTGCGATCAGTGACTACAGTAAACAAACTAGTTATTTTGGTTTCGGAACGCTTTTTAAAAATTTGTAAGCTTTGACTGGAATTTGACAGTGTAATATGGCAAGCTTTAAAATTTGTTCCTTGCACGTAGTATCAGATTTTTTGGTGAACATTATTGAATTTGTTTAATTATTAATTTGTGCAACGAAAAAGATTAAAATCATTTAGTTGCCAAGATTGGCAAACGAAATATAATTTAGTGTTTCACCTCATCGTCTGAAGTTTATTGCAAAAGAACAAAGGATTAGGAGGAGGACACCTGGACTTATCCTCACCTGCTACATTCTTTCTGATAGCAATCCTGGAAATACCAGAAAAATACCTGCTACTTATTTACACCTAGTTCTTATTTGTCTGCTGACTAATTTCCAATATTAAAATAAAAAATTGATTTAAATCAAATGATTTTTTTTAAAAAGTCATCTGATTTAAATCTTGGTTTAAATCAGTTGATTTAAATCTTGATCTAAATCAGTTGATTTAAATCATGCCAACCCTGCATTATTCAGAAATTAATTTAAAAACCACCAAGAAGTATACATCCAAAGATTAAGCTAACATAATTTCTTTATCGCTGTTAATAATTTTACAAATCATGTTGTCCGCTCTACAGGATCTCGAGAACAATTAAGTCTAGTTCCGGTCCGGCTAGTCTACATGTAGAAAAATAATGCAAGCTTGATCTCGGGCCGACACGAGTCAGCTAAAAAAATATTAAAACGTATTACACACAATGTAACTGTCCGATGCCGATCTCTACACTGTACATTTTTATACTAATGCTGTCAAACTAGTATGGCTCGTGATGCACATTTATACTTATTCTCGTTAAAACCATTTCGTTGAAAATAGCTGATATTTTATTGTATCTGCTTAAATCTTGCGAACGGGCCGGCAGGCCCGAAATTTTTTTTATCGGCCCGGCCCGGCCCGTAGGGCCCGTTTAATTTTTTTGCCGGCCCGGCCCGTTTATGTTGTTTGTCGGCCCGGCCCGTTGAAAAAACTATTCTAAATCTGCCGGCCCGGCAAGTTAGAAAATTCGAAACGATTCCACCGGGCCGGGTACGGGCCACGGGCCAAGCCCGGGCCCGTGGAGACCTCTAGTGTATATATGCGTGAGTGTGCGATGGCTAGCAAAATCTGTCGCACGTAGAAGTGATGGTGAGTATAAGCCAACTAAGATCCTAATGCGCCTGAGGCTCATATTTTTAATTTTTAAGGGTCAGGACCCTGTTAACTTTTTATGTACTAATTTATTAATAATTTGTACCCATTGCATCTGATTTTCTTCGTTTTTGGGGTTATATCTTCATTTACATATTCCCCCATTTATACATTCTAGTTAGGATCCTTGCCCTACTGGGGCCAGGTACAAGGTCCCTTTAAGTTTTTGCACCCTAAATTGTTAATGAACTGCTTCCTTTTAATTCATTCATGGTATCGTTTTTCTATTTAGTTATTCTTCCGTATCTGCATTATGGTTAAGACTCGGAGGGGCTCTAGGATACCAAATGGCCTGATCTAGGGTCCCTTTATTTATTTTACTTTTTTGCGCCATGCTTTTTTCATCTCCCTAAATTTCTCATTTTCTCAGTGTATAATTTTAGTCTTGGATTCTTCTTCTCGGATTAACACCCTCTTCTTTCTATTGGACTCTAGGTCTCTTTTTGTAAACATTTACTCAATTTTTTTTTTTGCATTTCTTTAAAATAATATTCTAGTGATTAATTCATACCCTATAATTAATTTTGACTAATGGACGATCTAAAACGCTATGTGTCAAGACATTTTAACATGTTTTCATGTTAGGGCCTTGCTTTTGACAATTTGTTGCCACATTTGGGCCCCCAACTATAGCCTTCTTAAAAAAGGCCTGATTTACTTCTTCAATCCTCTAGCTACTACGTAAATGACAAAAGAAAAAAAAAAATCGGATTTCATCTGCCACCAATTTTGAATATTAATCTCTTTCTTCGAGTTTTTGCTACAGCTTCCTTAAAAATGATTCGAATTACTTGAAATTTGCTCTAACTTAGTTCTAGCGTCCGCCAATTATTTAAAAACTATTAAAAAATAAATTTATGCCCAACTACATACCAGTTAAGCGTCCGGCTTCTTGGGGCCCGGTGCAAGGCCCCTAAATTTTTTTGTACCTTAAATTGTTAATAAATTGCCCCCTCTTAATCCAAATTCATTTTTAGAATACTTTTTCCGTTTAGTTATTCTCCCTTTTCAACATTCCATTCAAAACCGTGGACTTCACAGGGCCCGGTTTGGGGTCCTTTGAACTTTTCTGCACCATGCATTTGTCATTCCATAATTTTCTCATCTTCTCAGTGCATAATTTTAAATATGAGTGTTGGATTTTTCTCCCCGGACCAACACTTTCATATTTTTATCTGAGCAACATCTACACAATGTTATGTGCATTTCTCTAAAATATTATTCTAACGATTAATTCGCACCCTATGCTTAATTTTGATTTATTGAAGATCTAAACGTTAAATACTAAAACATTTTAGCATATTTTCATGTTAGGGTAGTGTCTTCAACTAAAAGTTGGCCTCTTTTTCACCCCTAATTATAACTTCTCTAAAAATGGTCCGATTTTCCAGCTTTTTTTTTTTCTAACAACATCTTTAACCCTGCAGCTGCTACATGAACGACAAAAAAACTTCTCAGACCTCAGCTACCTCTAATTCTGAATATTAATCGTCTTCTTGGAGTCCTTGATTCAGCTTTTGTAAAAAATAATCCGAGTCACTTGCAGTTTTCTTTAACATAATTCTACCGTCATCTGATAATTTTAAAAACTACTAAAAAATATCTTTGTACCCAACTACATTCCAGTTAATGCTCTGTCCCTTTGGTGCCCTGTACAGCTCTTGAAGTTTTTGCACTATACATTCTAAATAAATTGCTCTCTTTTAATTCGATCTTCATTTTTGGAACCCTTTATCCATTTAGTTATTCTCCCGTTTTTACATTCCAGCTGACTCTTGAGTCAGTAGGTCACAATTTAGGGCTTCTTGATTTTTTTTTTTTTTTTTTTTTTTTTTCACCATGTACTTTTTATTCCCAAATTATCCCACTTTCTCAGTGCATATTTTTAAAGTTGATTTTTGGATTCTTCTACCTAGCAGCCATTTTTAACAGAGACTAATGGCAATTTTTAAACATTTACTAATTTTTTGTGCATTTCTAACGATTATTCTAACGATTAGTTCGTGGACTATGCTTAATTTTGACTAATTGAAAATCTAAAATGCTAAATATTAAGACATTTTAATATATTTTCATGTTAGGGCCCTGCTATTAGTTGTTCCCTTTCGGATCCCTACGATAGCTTTCTTAAAAATGATCTTTTAATTAGCTTTTTTAGGTGCGTTCGTAATTATGTAAATACGTAGCACCTATTGTTGTCGCTCAGTCCGTCCGTCTGTCTGTCTGTCCGTCTGTCTGTCTGTCCGTCCGCATATAACAAAGCAAAAACTACCCAACCGAATCGCTTGAAATTTAAAACACATAATTATTACATAATTTTGTCGAGTCATTTCAAATTTTATGAAAATCGGATGCATAGATCAATTACAGGAGCAATCAAAAATATTCCGTTATATTACGGTCAATGGGGAAAAAAGTTTCAAATGCATTTTAATCGTTTGAAATTTAAAATACATAGTTATTACATAATTTTGTCGAGTTATTTAAAATTTTTTGATAATCGGGTTCATAGATCAATTACAGGGGCAATCAAAAGTATTCCGTTACATTACGGGCAATGGGGAAAAAAGTTTCAAATACATTTTAATCGTTTGAAATTTAAAATACATAGTTATTACATAATTTTGACGAGTTATTTCAAATTTTATGAAAATCGGATGCATAGATCAATTACAGGGACAATCAAAAATATTCCGTTACATTACGGTCAATGGGGGAAAATGTTTCAAATGCATTTTAATGGTGTTGCACTCATTCGAATTTAATAAAATTTATATGCAACTATAAAGTGCATATTATAATATACATTTTACATAATCTGTGGTGCAAGGAACATTTGTTATTGATTTACAAGGCCACACAAAAGTATTCCATTACATAATGGTATAGGGAGAACATTGTTTGATGAGCGTTTTAGTTGTAATTCACTATTTATAATTTTATGAGATTGATATATGAGAGTAATATTTTTAAAACTTCGTTATCGTACGAACGCACCTCGTTTGCTACGCTTCACGTGCAATTTCCAACTTGTTTTTCTTAACAACTAGCTACTATATGAACGACAAAATAATTTCTAAGACTTCAGTGACTATCAATTTTGAATATTAATCTACTTTTTAGGGCCTTTGTTGCAGCTTCTTTAAAAATGATCCTACTGTATTACAATTTTCTTTAACATAGTTATAGCGTCTGCAACTACTTTAAAACTACTAAATAATTTTATTATAACTAACTGTATTACAATTAACACACTGGCCATCTTAATCCGGTCCTTATTATACCTCAGATGCTACCTTTTTTAAGCACTTTCCAACAAAGTTCGGTTTGTCTGGCTCTAACTCACGTAAATATAGTCGGATTGCCATGAAATTTTAGGACTTTATTGACGTTTATCCTAGCACGAACCCTATTGAAAATGAAGTTTCTACCATGATTAGTTTATTTACAGGGAGAATCAAAAGTTTTCCATTACATTACGGCTTATCGGGAAAAATCGTTTCGAAGGAATTTTAAAGATGTTATACTCTGTCAAACATATTAAAATTTATATGCTTTTACGAGGTGCATTAAAATATGCATTCTATAAAATAAAAGGTGAAAATGTAGCTATTATTCATTTACAGGGCCACACAAAAGAATTCCATTAGATAATGTTAAAAGGGGGAATTGTGTGTGACATATTTTAAATATATTAAACTGTTTCATGTATAATAAAATTGTTTTATGTCAATGAGGCTTAGTATAAATTATATGATACTGCCTTCCTTAATACAAAGTAAGGTGATCTGGTGTAATAACCCCAGGCGGGGTAATAACGCCAAGTGCTAATATTATGCATAATTATGAAATAATCTGGTAAATGACACCCATGTGCTCTGCGCAGAAGGGTTTCGAGTCATATAAATCGCAAAAAACAGCTTCAAGTTAATTTATTTCATTTTTAAGTCTTATTGTTTTTGCAAGCAACTAAAATTAACGCTTGATCTAAAATTTGCGAGATACGTTTTGTGATGTGAACACTATTTTTTTTTTTTTTTTTTTTTTTTATCCGGAAATACTTTGTTAATTACATAAATTCGTAGTACATTTCATGGACTTTCAAAATGTTGTTGAAGATTTTGGATATCTTCTCGAGATAATTTGTAATTTAAAATGTACAGCGCAATAAATATAACGGGGTAATAACGCCAATCCTTGGCATTAATACCCCTGTTGATTCCCAACAGTGGCCGAGCTACATTCTAAATACTGATTCAAATAAACACAGTTAAAACCGTGCAATGGTTCTAATAATTCTATTTAAGCGGTCCTTTTTAAGCAAAAAGAAGCTCACGGTCTGATATTCTTTTGCCTCATCCCCCCCCCCCCACACACACACACACACCACCTTTATTTTCCTTACACTTTCACAAAAAATTGAACATTTTCAATAGCTTAGAATGCAATTTGGCAATTTCTAAGTTTGTAGAGTTTGTATTTCTAGAATTGGGCAATCTACATGCAATTATTCCATTTTATTTCATAGTTTTGTTTGCATGGCGTTATTACCCATATGGGTGGGTAATAACGCCAAATAGCATTGGTCAAGAAATCACGCCATTACATTTTTTGAATACACATCTGTTAAATTATTTTTTATATAGATAGTCAATGAGTTGCGTATCAAATCATATATTTGTTTGAAAAATACAAACTAAAACTGAGCCGTGAAAATTGGTAGAACCTTAACGTGGCGTTATTACCCCAGGGTACGTTACATAGTATTTAAAGGCACACACAAAAGATTTAAAATAATACATCCTTTCCGAAGTACAGTTTATGTATCCGATGATAGCTGATGGATGGATGAAATGCATTTTAATTATGATATGCGCGTATAAGTGTCACTAAATTTATGCATATTATTGGTGTGTATAAATGCTATAGTTAACATACAGGGCTACCCAAAAGAGCTCGCCAACGTTACTGAATATGAGCATAAATTACTAAAAGGGGATTCTTAAATAAATTATGCATTTTTAAGCTGAACTGCATTAAATATACTAAGAAATGTTTGCAGAATATAGATAAAATGATATAAAGGGCCACGCAAAGAATTGGGTATGGAGCCTATGAATAATAATTTATGAGAAAGTGATTTCAGTTATTTTAAGAGTGTTTTAGTTTAAAATAGATTTTAGCTTAATACTGACGTGTAATAAAGGTACAAGGTTAAATACAGGGCTGAACAAAAGCATTCAAGCATGCTTCCATCTGTTAGTATAAATTGTTGAAACAGAAATTTCAAGCTACTAGGCATTTTCTCGTAAAACTAAGTTTCCCCATTATATAGGGGGAAGGATTGGAAGGAAGGTCTTGAGGAAGGATTGTGACTCTTGGTCGACCTGATACTGGTCGTCGAGTAACTTTTCCCGTACTTTAAAACATCTGCCACAGTCTTGAGATCGCAAACTGGTCCACGTTCAGAATTCGATACACTCCAGTTTGTGATCGTCCGGGTTCCAGCATTCCAACGATTCTTCCTTTCGCAAACATGTCCAGTTTGCGTCTTTATGCCATCATTAATCCTGTTTGATCGTAACCATGTTTGTTGGCACATCATTTGTACGAAAAACGTCTGAACTACCTATATCATGTGAACCTGTTTAAATATGTTCCGACATGCGCAGGTATTTTGCGCATGATGTAATCGGCTGTAAAATTTTGCATAAACCCAATGTTTCTTCTTCAACCAATTAATCTCCGAAAGTAACTTTGAATAATTTTATGAATATTTACTTTACGTTTTTAGCATTTTATGAATTAAGCTTAACTTTTGGACACCAGTGTATATATTATATTCTGAAAGTATACATTGATATTCATACTCACGCTGAAATTCGTAGTTTCTGAATTATAACTATGAACATTAATAATGTATTTATTTTAAAATTTGCAACTGATTTATGATCTAAATGCATCAATATATATGAAAGCGTTTTGGTTTGAAATTAAGAAAGAAAAAAAATGCAGGATGTAATAATATAATTTCAGATTATTTTTTTAACATTTCAATTATATAACTTAAAAATATCATTCAATTGGTATAAATAAGATGAATAGTTTTATTATGATTTCTTCGATAGATTTTAAATTTAGTTTCATTAATTTTTTAGAGGTTAATATTTATCAGCTTATTTTTTTTTCAATTTCGTTTTATATTACAAATAAACTATGTTTATTTTTAAAGGTGCACTGAAAATATAAGATGTTATCATGACCGCATTAGTAAGACTGAAAATTGTTATTTTTATTATTCTCCTATTAAATTACAATTTTGTTTATTTTTGAAAGTTATATTCAAAATTTATTAAGCTAAAAAAAATATCTGATTTAATGTAATTAATATATTTAGTATGTGGCATTGTACATCTCTTACATTTTAATGACATTTGATAAGAAATATAAATTTCGTTTACAATGCAAACAAATTTCAAGTGGATATAAGTTAAGCTCTTAATAGTGGGAATAAATAAATTAAAATTTTACGAAAGGAATAATAATAATTTTGGTTCTCGTTCATACAGAATCCTTTTTAAAATTTACATAGCTGAAGTTTTTCAAAATTAATTTTTATTTAAATCAATAACTTTTCATCTTTGCAAATTTTCAATAAAAAAATATAATTTTACAAGAAAGGCTCTTTCGTTTAGATTAACTGCTGATAAATGTTTAAAACTATTTAAAACAACATATTTTAAAATATTACATAAAGCTTCATTAATAAATGAGTAAAATGATTGACTACACTCTCAGCAAGAAAAATCTTGACACTTGCGATTTTAGACGTTTTGTTAAATATTTAGAAATATACATAAAGAAATATTCTTAAGCTCCATGTGTGTAAACAAAATAGTTCATGTCATATATTTTCGCGAAGGGTTTTGCCCAAAATCCAACAGGAGACTGTCAACAAATTGAAAAAAAACGAAGATCTTCTGGATAACCCTATCAAAACTAATGAAGCAAGAGAGTTCAAATTACAGATTATGGTTAAGTGGCTTATTGTAATAAACTGTGTTCATTTTATTGTGTTTTATGAAGAACTCTGCAAATTATAAGCAAAAAACTTTGAAAAATTTGGGACCGTTTTTATAAAAACATTAATTTGAACTCTTTTGCTTCATTAGTTTTGACAGGGTTATCCAAAAGATCTTCGTTCTTTTTCAGTTTGTTGACGGTCCCCTGTTGGATTTCGGGGAAAACTCTTCGCGAAAATATATGACGTGTACTACTTTATTTACACACCTGGAGTTTCAGAATAATTCCTTATGCATATTTTTAGATATTTAACAAAACGTCTAAAATCGCAAGTGTCAAGATTTTTTTTTCTTTCTGAGACTGTAGGTATCTATCTTATATTCATCCTATGACTTTCGTTATTGAAATTCATTACCCATTAATAACAATTATATATTTTAAAATTAAACTTCAATATTTAATTTTAATGTTTTGTGAAATCTTCAGAAATTGTTTTTCACTATGCTATTATTATTATTGTTGTGATAAATACTGCCATTTGTTATGCCCAATTGTTGAGCTATTTCAAAAATTGAATACAGAGTAAAAATAAATAAAAATAAAAAAACACCTCATTATTTGTGTTTGCAGAAATCTATGTTTATTTTTCAAATGTGCTTTCAACTATGTAAACCTTTAAATAAAATCTTCATTCTGTTTGTATGAAATCTTATGAAAATGAAACGCAGATCAAAATTCCGTCATTTTTGATTGGGGTTATATACTAGTTTTAATAACAAAAAGTAGCTAGTATAAATTTAATTTTAATATATAATTACTGAAATTTATTTAAAATTAAGTTTTACTTCATTTAAATTAGTTATAGTTCTAATTTAATATTGTTTAACTTATTACCTTTAAAAAAAAAATTAAAATTTCATTTAAGTATCTGATTCACAATTAAAAAAATTACAAAGGAACGGATAATAAAGATCAACTATACTTTATTAACTGACTTTAAAAAGATCAAAACAAAAAGGGAGTTCATGTGTCGGAGAGGATAGAACACCAGACCTTCAGGCCAACAGCCCAATGACGTACCGACTAAGCAAGAAATTTACGGCAAGATATGGAGGAAAAAGAAGATAAAGAAAACGCAAGCATGCGCATGAATATAATAAATGATTTATCAAGTATTAGCATTGAAATTCCCATAGAGATGCGAAAAATGTATTCGATTTTTCATGAGGATTATATAACAAACAAGAGTTTCCTAATAACTAGGTAAGTCTTAATCACTTCATACAGAACAGATTTATATTATATATTAACTTTCTTTAAAAACTCTAGGCCATTTCAGATAGTAAACAAGTAAAAAAATCACACATTAAGCATAGATTATGAAACACTTTCCAACACTTCCTGAAATCTTTAACAAAACTTCGTTATTTAGGGAAATAAGATGATACTGTCCATAGCCAAATATGTATTCCAATACATTTGAATAGCTGTGTATTTGGTCTGTTGGTTGATATATACATATACTATATAAAGGAAAAATTTAGTTTAGCGAGAAAATGCCTAATTGTTTGAGGTATCTCTTTCAGCACTTTATTCTAATAGATAGAAAATACTTCATTATTTTTGTTCAGTCCTGTAATTTACCTAGTACCTTTATTACACGCCAACATTTTCTTAAAATTTAGTTCAAACAAACACACACTTAAAACTACTTAAATCACATTCCCAGAAATTATCATCTATGGGTGACCATGTAGCTAATTCTTTGCATGACCCTGTATATCATTTTATCTATATTCTACAAACATTTCTTAGTAAACTGAAAGCATTTCAACGTAAAACTGCATAAATTACTTAAAAATTATCTTTAAGTTAATTACTCTCATATTCAGAAAATTTTATGAGCTCTTTTGTGTAACCCTGTATATCAACTATAACATTAATATACACGATATAATTTGCAGAAAATTTAGTAAAACTTAAAAGCTTATATCATAGTTGAAAATGCACTTCAACCATCCATCAGTTATCATCGATAGTATACAGTACTTCGAATAAAATTATAAGATTTGAAATATTTTATGTGTCCCTGTAAATGCTATGCACGTCATATTATAAGTTAAATATTAAGTCTCAGCGGCTTATATCAATTTTATGATACGTGAAATCGTTTAACATTATTAAAATATGTCGCAAACAATTCCCCCCTTTATTATTGTACAATGGAATTCTTTTGAGTGGCCCTGTAAATGAATAACTTTTATTTTCACTGTACCATCAGATTCAATGGATTTTATACAACGTCATTAACTCTTGAGAAACAGGGGGGGCGGGGGTGACAAATATTATGACACAATTTAAATACTTACTATGAAAAGAATAGGAATGCTTTGTCGTAGCTCATTCGGTACAGCTTTCGCACATTATCGTCCGGTTCAATACAGGAAAATTATTATATTTTAGAGATTTTTACAATATTTTAGAGGCTTATATGCACCCAAATCTGGCCTGGATAGCTACCGAGCTCTGTCTTTCTTGATTTGACGGGATGTGCCGGACCTAGTCCTGTTTTTTTCTGCTATTTTGAGCAGAGACGTATCTAGCCAGAGAAACGAGAGGAAGATCTACAAATTTTTGTTTAGGTTAATTTTTAAGGCTGTTAACACGTTAAATAATGAAATATTGTGCTGAAATATATTTTAGCTTTTATGATTTTTTGTATTTAGATAATTCTAAAGTGTGCTTGCAATCAAAGGAGTTAAAGTTTTATTATAATATTATCAAAATGCTATGATGTTTAAAGAGCAAGAGGCACCATGTGGTCTCAAATGTTTTAATTAAGTAAAATTTAAACATGCTAATATTTCGAATTTCATAATAAAATTCATAGAAGAGAAAAAAATCGTATGACAAAATTCTTTTAAAAAAATTCTGAACTTTTAAGGACTTATATAAAATAATAATTGTATTCTTTCATAATTAAAAAAAATTAAATATCTAGTCTAGTCTGCGAGGGGCTTCATCCCCCTTAGCTCACCCTGTAAGTGCGCCAATGTGACTGTAGAATACACGGTATTATTTGATACAGTGATGATAGGTATTATTATTTTTAGTTAAATTTCAGCTTTTTAATCCTTTAATGCCTAGGATAGAATGTTTTCCAGAAATTGCGTAATTTTGAGAATCGGAATTCATATCAGAAAATCTAAATAGTTAGTTTCGGTTAATTTAATCCAAAAATGTCTGTTGTTAAATGACGTGAAAGTTTTCTTTTAAATTTCTGTTGGGAATACGGAATATGTGAATTAAAAAAAATCTAATATATCGACATTACTGATGGTATAAAAAATAATACCATGGACATTTAAGGGTTAAAAGTTCTGCTACTTATCAATAGTATGCTAGAATATAATGAAGAGTTTTTTCGGAAGAAAGAGGTGTTTTTTTCTTTTTTGTTGATTATTTTATCGTTTGTTATGTTGAATAAGATCTCAACTATAAATTTCAACTCTTATTTATAGGTAGCCAGAAAACCAGGCTGATAATTTTCCTGTATTTTTTTTAAGCTTTTTCAGAGAAAGATTAAGATAATTCTCAGATACGTATCTATATTTATTATTTTGTCTCCTCTTACCCTTTTACTCTTTGAGAGCTCTGCATAAAACCTATACAGTCTGTGTTCAAATGATTTTTATCAGTCGGAGACAGCTAAATCGAGAACCAAATGCAACAATAAACGTAACCAATTGCTTACAAATACGTTCTAAATTTACCTACTACCTTGTATGAAACTTTTGGTAAAAAAAGAACTGTCAAAATCACTCACTCTTGCTGTCCCGAAAGTTGTCGTTCTCATATGTTATGTCACGATCCTCACTTCTTAGAAGGCGATTTAACTGAAGTATTTTAAAGTCTTTTCAAGGTTTTTAGTCAGAGGTTATATAAACGAAAAGGTATTTTTCCGAAGCAATTGTTAACATCCTATTTTACGCATCAATATTTTTAACCAGGACAAATTATTATTATTATTATTATTATTATTTTTTGGGGGGGGGGGGGTGCTTCTGAAAATTAGAGGAAAAGGGAGTTATCGCTATCATTGAGGCCTTGGTAGAGGTCTGCACGGACCGGAATTTTCAGGTTCGGGCCCGGCCCGGCCCGTAGGAAATTTATTTCGGCCCGGCCCGGCCCGTTTAAATTTTTATATTTTAGGCCCGGCCCGTACAGAAATCAGTGAAAACAGGCCCGGCCCGGCCCGTTTTGGTCCGTCACAATTTCTACGATGTCTAAAAAAAATCAGATTTTTTTTATATAATTAAGATTTTTTTTAAAGAATACTGCATACATATCTATGGAATGATTTTACAGTATATTTTACAGGAAATACACATTAACAACATTAATGATTACTTAGATTCTTAGGCTTTCAACATTCGAATAAAGATTCATTAAAAATTTAATATGGCTTAGAATAAAAGAAAAAAGAAAGAAAGCTAGAAACATCGTTACTTTTGAAGAAGTTTGATAAAAGAAGATTTATAAAAATATTTCTATATCATTTTATTAAAGGTTTTAAATCCAAATTCATTCTTAAATTCAAAGAAGCTCCTTTCTGATACATTTCTAAATTCACTTTTTTCTCAGAAATGCATAAGATTAGCAGGTATCTTTATTCAAAAACTATATAATCGAGTGGCGTTATCCATTTTTTGATACAAGCAATTTAAGATAACTACAAGGAAATAAAATACTGTCATAATTAGCGATTTGAATAGAACTTCCGGAAGCGATAGCATGGGAAGGGAGATAAACCTGTAATCATTTGAGAAACTATTACATCTCAACAAGGTCATACAAGTATTTTATTTACCAAAAATAAAAAACGCTATTCGATTCCAAATCCCTTCAATAGTTAAGCTTATCACTTTTATACTTTTACAATTTAAAATTAATCAGAAAATGTGTCACACTTTCGCATTATTGAGAAATTAATTTAAAAACCATCAAGAAGTATATATCCGAAGATAAAGCTAACATACGTTCTTTATCGCTGTTAATAATTTTACAAATCATGTTTTCTGCCCTACAGATCTTGAGAACAATTAAGTCTAGTTCCGGTCCGGCCAGTCTATATGTAGAAAAATAATGCAAGCTTGATCTCGGACCGGCATGAGTCAGCTAAAAAAATTATTAAAACGAGTTGCACACAATGTAATTCTCCGATGCTGATCTCTACACCGTACATTTTTATATTGATGCTGTCAAACTATTATGGCTCTTGACGCACATTTATACTTATTCTCGTTAAAACTATTGAAAATAGTTCATATTTTGTCGTTCCAGCTGAAATCTTCAGAATGGGCCGGCAGGCCCGAAAATTTTTTTAATCGGCCCGGCCCGTCTAGCCCGTTCAATTTTTTTGCCGGCCCGGCTCGGCCCGTTTATGTTGTTTGTCGGCCCGGCCCGGCCCGTTAGAAAATTTGTAACGATTCCGCCGGGCCGGGCCGGGTACTGGCCACGGGCCAAGCCCGGGCCCGTGCAGACCTCTAGGCCTGGGTTAATGTTGATACTAATGTCTTCCAGAGATTGGTAAATGGTATGCCACATCGTATATTCCAAGTCATATGTAAGCATGGCGGATATAATTACTATTAACAGAGTGGCTTTATTTCGGCAGGACACTTTTCTCCCCCTCATTTTTTTATACATTCATTTATTTTTTCCTGATCAAGTGGAGCAGGAAGTGAGTTATTCCTTGTAAATTTGCATTTCTATCTACTTTTTCTTAATATATTTGTTTTATTCTCTTGTTTTTGTTTCGTCGCCGATTACGTCGCCGATCACGGCGGCCTTATTTGTGGAGGACACACTGAAAGTCGCTCTATCGTATCAAGATGCTGACGTGACGTAGAACTTTAGGGAAGATTTGTTGCTAAAAAAACCTTTCATAAGTTAAAAAAAAAAAATTACTTGATTGGCGTTTTCCAAGGAACAGAAAGTCTGGCCAAGTGAAAACTATAAAAAAGTACTATTTTCTCATGCATCGAAGTTCATACTTTTTGGACGTGATGACAGACACTACTTCCTATGATCTGTCAACAAAAGATATTATATGACATATGTTATTCCTACAATAAAGCATGGCGAAGGCCATGTTATGCCATGGGGAGCATTTTCATCAAAAAATATCGGCCCTCATTAAAAATCTGTTGCTAAATGAATGATGCAATGCATGAGGATATTTTGCAAGATCATTTGCTTCCTTATTAAAGGGAAAGTTCTGGTCGCAACTACTTGTTTCAACATGTAACGAACAAACGAGTGTATGCAAGCTCGTCATTTAAAGGCTTTAACACAAAAAAATTGCTTTTGGATTGACAGCCGAAACGCCCTATATGAATCCAATAGAAAATCTTTGGAAAGAACTTCGTAAACGTGTGCGGAACTATAAGTATTCAAATTCAGCAGAAATTTCCTAAAAATTGCAATAAGTGTAAAAAAAAATATATCACTGACGATCTTCAAACGTTGATTGAATCGTTGTCACGTTTCTGCGCTGCAGTATTTATTACTAAATGTGTGCCGATAAAATGCTAATTGTACATATTGTTTATCACTGTTATTTTCTATAAGGGAACTGGGGCACATTGATACTTTTTTTTGGTGTACAGAAAATAGAAATTTCAAATTATTTTTCCATGTGGTGTCAGCAAAACTTGTGTAGTGTGTTATTAAAATGTAAAATCGTTGTTTTATATAGTATTTTGCATGCAATTTAAAAAACCTAAAAAAGTCATTTCTATCAATGTGTCCCATCCCCGGGGCAGATTGATACACCTCATGGCGCTTTTTAAGGGGGCTCAGGGGTTGATCGATACGGAAAAACACTTAAACAGAGCTCTCGCTTCGAGTCCATATAAAAACAGAAGTATTCAATGCAATTAATTTAAACTTTCTGATATTTTAAAAGTATGTTTGTAGTCTTATAAAATTATAAAATGAAGTACTTCAATGTAATATAATAAGAAATATAGCAGAATTTATGTAACACAATTTTCGAAAAAAAATTATGTGCTATACCACCAAAACCAAGATATCTTAACGTTGAATTGACATAAGAACCTAATTTTTGCTTTAAAATGATCAGGAAACTTTACTCTATAGAATGAATTAAGGATATAAGTATTACTCAAAAACAACATTATTAAAAAAAACTTTCAAATTTGAAAATTTAAAAAACTTCCAAAAAATACTCAAAATATTAAACTATCTAAACTATATTAATTCATTCTATAGATAATGATGTTATATGCATGAAAAAAATTCAAGCCATTCCATCAAATAGTTTTTTTAAATCTTGGTGTTAGCCGTCAAAAATGAAGTTTTGAGAAAACGCGACTTAAAGTTGAAATTATATGGGTGTGGCTATGAAAGTGTTGATACATAAATGCTTATAACTCCGTTAAAAATGCAAATATTTTTATGCGGTTTTTTGCATTGAGTTCAGAATTAATTGAATAATAAAACTAGATCATAAAAAAAAAATAATTTGTTTGAAAAGTTTTCAACCCCTGAGCCCCCTTAATACGTTAGGAAAAAATGGAAACAAAATAACACCAATGCAGATATTTCTAGAAAATGAGTTAGCAAACCATTTTATATTTATTTATCGAAATTCAAATCACCCTCAATTTATTTGTAAGCAATATTAAAACAATCAAAATTAAATATATAATGACCTGATGTTCTAGCTGTTCCTTGTCTGGTTGCTTTTAGTGGTAACTTTGTCATATATGGCATTTCAATCCCTGTATTATATCTTTTCTCAGGAGAGATGAAAAAATTACCAGGTTTTCTGTTTATAAATAGAAATAGTTTATAAAGCGAAAATAAAGGATAATGATATTAAAAATTCTGTTTATAAAATAATTATCTTTTGCTATGCTACAGCTTGTTTTGCTTGTTTAACATTTCTCATGTCGAAAATACTTTTTTTCTCTGAAGAATCGATAGAAATTCGAGATTTGCCAGGATGACGTCCTTTTATTTTGCTATTTCCACTACCACTAGCTGTTAGGTAAGCTCGTACGTCTTCTGTTTGCAAAAATTGCCCACTGTTAATTAATTGCATACTGTAAAACTTTCTAATATAAAAAATTAGAGCTATTTCACTTCAATAAAAATTAATATTAGAAATTTTTGATGGGAAATAGTTGGATTAAGGCATGTATGGTAAAAAAAAAATAATAAAAAATAATAAAAAATAAAGTAGAAAAAAAATTTAGGTTATCTGTAGCTATTATGAGGCACATTGATACACATCAATGTGCTCTTTGCAGCCATTTTGAAAAACATGATTCTCAAATCCAACACTTCATAATTTACCTGATAATAAAGAATGAGGAACTGATAAACAGTAACTTTACTTACCAGGGAGCGTATTTTTTTGGGTTGAAAATACAGAAACAGTTGTATAATACCATTGCAATTGTACAACTCAAATTTATTTTTGACCTATAAAAAAATAAATCACCCGTCCCATTTCATAAAACTATTGAATCATGCCACGACGCTCTATATGTAGTTGTGTACACTAGCATCATTTTTTGGAGCTATTGTGAAACTTCCTGTAATGACCTTGTGAGCAGTAGAGGGGGTGTATCAAAGCAACACGTAATATAAGAACACGTCCTATCTTTATAGGACGTGTTGATCAAAGTGGCCAGTTCCCCTTACCATTTTTTTCAAACTTGCTAAACTGGTCGGAAACTTTTGAGAACTTGAGTTTTCTTTTTTACTCAATTTTGTCAATTAAATTTATTGATATTTATTTTTTATTCCACAAATAAGTTCACAACTATTGTGTCAATAAAATGTATACACTCTAAATAAAAAGGAGTGAATAGTCACTCCAGAATAGTGAATACTCACTCTATCGCAGACTCAAAATATGCCGAACCTCTTTAGAGTGACTATTCACTTTGGGCAAAAGTGGAATCATTGACTCTTTGAAAGAGTGAATACTCACTCCTAAGAAGTGAATATAGAAGATATGAAGAAGATATTGAAATTTTATAAATCACATTAATATAACTTAAAAACAACTATTTATAAAAATTTTGGTGTCATTACATTTTGGTAAGTGCAATTTAAAAATTAAAATTGATTACTTAAGTTTTTAATTAAATCAAAATATTTTATGCACTATAAACATTACTGTAATTGCTTTTTTAACAGCGCCTATATGAGGTGTACGTTACTGGAAAATCACTATTTAAGTATTCCAGTAATGGACACTCCTCTCAAAACCTTAAAAATTAATGAAATTTTATAAACGACATTAAATACATAAAATTCAAAGCTTTCTTCAACTACAAAAACAAAAAATTGCAAATTTTGCAATAAAATAAGGAATACATAAATTTATTAAATGAAGCCAGCTCTTAGTATGATTTTCAATGAAAACACGATTTTCAATGAAAAACAGTGAAACTTAAAAACATTATTTTGTGCTTCCTGATTGTTTTAATTAAGAGTGTCAACAAAAGTGCTAAATTATAAAATATGCAAGGGCGAGTTACGAAAAAAAAAAAATAAATAAATAAATAAAAGCTAAATTTTTATTAGTTATTATTTATTATTTTTTTTATATATAAACCAAAAACATTCAGGTGTGTACATATTACTGTTACATCTACCCTATAGTATTCTATAAATGTGAGTTAAAGTTTTATAAAAGTATACTCATGTACGAAAAAGAAAAATAAAGAAAATATAAAATACAAGAAATGACTACATATGTATTATTCTTACTATTGGAAAAACAATTTTAATGAGTTATTTATCTCTAATAAATAAATTTCATCTAATATAAGTCATACTGCAAACTTTTAAAATTACTAAAGCCGTTCATCTGTAAACATCAAGGAATAACACAAATCTTTGCGTCAGTGATTTTTTTTTCCTCCACGCTCATAAAGATAGCAGAAGCACACAGCTTCCTGTTAAAGTAAAACTTTAACTCAACATTTAGAAGTTACATTCGGAAAATAAAAAGTTGAAATTAAAATTGACTTACCGGTTTTTTATGTTAAATTACTATCCCTTGTTTGATGAATAATAATCCTTTGCTTGATAAATAAGATATGTGCAGTGCAACATCTTCGTCACTGAGTATTAATGGAGCATTATTGCTTTTTACTGAATTATTTGTTCTCCATTTTGACTCCAGATCAAGAAACTTAATCTATGTGGATTATTTTGAATCATAAGATATCGGAGCATATCATTCCAAGATCGAAATTTAAACTACTTTTCAGTATTAATAATACAAATTAAAGATCCACATATGTAGACCGAGGAAACGAAAGTGGGACACATAACGGACACGATAAAATGGCGGAAACATTTTTATCATCACAACTGAGAAGACGATTTCTGATTGGCTGATTCGTAATACATATCTAAGTCACTTTTTAAGAGTGACCGTTGACTCTATCGAAGGAGTGACACTCATTTTTGAAAACGAGTGCGTTTTAATAGCAAATAAGCGTAATTTTATAGGTTATATTATAAAATGTAATTTTTGAAAAGTAAGAATTGACATATTTTGGTACTTTTCATTGTTTTACTCCATATATTGGTTCAAAGTTGAGCGGGGATTTTGTCAAGTGTATAATGCCGTGCTTTCACTCTCGTTAACGGAGTGAGATTTTTCACTCTCGACCATGGAGTGAGATATTTCACTCTCGACAACGGAGTGAGATATTTCACTCCTTTTTAGGGAGTCGGAAATTCCACTCTTTAAAGAGTGTATTTGTATAAAGTTCACTCTAAAAAGAGTGAAAATGCAAATCACTCCTACAAAAAGTGAGCTTTTCACTCCTCCCAGTTTTAGAATGTAAGTATCACTTTGAGATTCCTCTTCATATAGGTATACTTACAAACTAACTAAAAAAAATTTGCTGGCCGGAAACTTTTGACCGCCATTGTATACAAAGTGATTATAAATGATAAGAATAATGTAAAAAATAAAGAAATCAGTTTACGTATGCAGTGTAAATGTGCAAACCTTTGTGCTGAAATTAAATATATGACATTCCAATTAATATTATGACAAGTAATCGTTTACAAAAATCATATATATATATTTAATATCTTTTAAAATATGTATTTTTCGAAATTTTTGTGGGAGCAAAATGATAGGAATATAATAAATATTTCAAATCCACGTAACGTGGTTGTCGGTTAGTTCGCTACGCTATGATAGTAGGTTTACGCATATCATTTAAAACCGTATTTAAATGAGATTCTGAGCACACTTGTTTAGCTCACAAAACATTTGGACTACAGGACGAAGCAAAATTCTTTATGACTTTGAAAGCGGGCAAATTCTAGCTTATAAAACATTGAAAGGTCAGTTTAAAAAAAATTGATTAAATTAAACGTTCAAAGACTGTCATTTTTAATTTTTTGCAGAATTCTATTTATGTTACAATAAAATCTGCAGGATAATCGAAAATTTTTTCGAAACGATTCGAAACTTTGATTGCACGCACGGTTCCCAGTAAAACAATAACAACAAAAGAAACTGGAATCCAGATAATCATGCCAGCATCAATATCGACTATACGAAGAGCAATAGAATTGTTGGGAGTTCTTTAAAAATGTAAAATCCCGTGTCTAACATTTGACAATGACAATGAAAAAGCCCACATTTCGTTTGCATAAAGACACCCAAAGCAACAAACGAATTAGTCTAAAATTATCTTCAATGCAAAAAATAAGTTTAATTTCGGTATTTCGAATGATATTCATCCATATAGGCATGGTCTTCAAAAGAAATATGTATTTTCCACGTTTTAATTAGGCGGAAGCTCTCTGATGGTTTGGTCTGGGGTTTTTTTTTTTTTTTCAAAAGGTAAGCTTAGAGTTGCTTTTCTGGACTGATAAATAAAATATAAATACCTACATTCACATGTTTGAATGTCATTTGTTGAACCTGAGTGTAAAAATTACTCACTTTAACAAATTGTTCAACAAGATACTGCGAAATTCTTTCTGAAAGAGACACAAAGAAGTGATTTAAAGATAAAGAAGACTCTCAAACATGATTGAACAGCCAATTTTCCAAACCTAAATACCACGATGGACGTTTGGTGTATTATATTACGCAATATAAATGATGAAATGTGATCAAATCGTGCAGTATAAATTGAAAGCAGTATAAAAATTTTGAACTTGAAAGATATGGCAGATTTTGATACTTCGACAAATTCCGAACTGTATAATCTCTATGCAACAAACTTGCATTGAAATTATTAAATACAAAAGAAGCTTAATTGCTATGTAATATTTCTTTAATTTTCAAAAAATTCTTCTGTTTCTACAACTTTATTCCCAGTGTATATAGAGTAAAAATACAACGTATTATAACACATTTACAACAGTTCTTTTAAAATGTTTTCCCACAATGCACTCCAAAAATTCCTAGACTGCCATTCTTTAAACAAACTGCGCTAAGCGCGCTTCAAAAGGAGGTCGCAAATTTGCTATGCCTCCTTGGTACGCGTTGCGTTTTTCCAGATAATCTTTTAAGTAACTTTTAAAGATACGGGAGACGTATTGAGATATCCACTTAATAGAAAATAGTCGCTAATCCCATAGAAACAGGGTTGCCAGTTTGGCTTTTATCTTTTTTTCTAACTTCGAAATTTCATATTCATCCCAGAAATTCCCTATAGTAATATTTTCTTTATTTAATGACAGACATTCTGTGATTGCCTAAAGTAAAATTTCTTCTTTCAGAGTTTTTTGTATGAATTGTAATTTTTTTAATTGAAGGAAAGGGCCAAACTGCTAACACTGCTTTGAAAGTCTCGGGTGCCAGAATCGAGGAGTTAAATGAAATGTTTTATTTATTTTTGCTCTGCTGTATGTAACAAAAAGAAACATTCGTATGTGAAACTATACTATACGGAAGTATCTAAATTAACCTAAAAAAAATTGAGACTATCTGAATGTGGTTCTAACAACTCTAAAAATATATGCAAATCTTAAAAAGCGTTATAAAAAGAAATTTTCAACAATTTATGATTGTAGTGCAGCCCCTCTTTTGCAGTAAACAAATATAAAACATATGCAAATTAAATTATAAAATCAGATAATGCATAGTAGTCATTTAATGATAATTGAAAAGGTAAAAATGATAAATATATTTGATGTAGAATGATGACAACATAAATTTGTTAAAAGCCAGAATCTTGAAAGGCTTTTCTTGTGTCTTTTGTTATCCACAGGAAAAAAAAAATCATCAACTTTTAATAAGAATATAACTAAAAATTTTAAAATGTGTCAATGTTATAAATTTTAATTCTAAATGTAAGATTCTCTTCAAGCATTTTGTAAAGATAAAAATGCGGACTGTATAACACATTTGTTAAATATTCAGGTAAGTAGGAAAGACACAACAAAACTCTTTTTAAACAAAAGTGAGCATGTATCGCTTCATTTATAGAATTACGTTAAAATCACATATTTTGCAGTAAATTAATCCCTTTGATAAGTTTAAAAAATTTAAAATGAATAGTTATTGTTAAAGCTCTGATAGGCTTCTTTAAAGAAAATGTAGTTCAGTTTTAAATAAGATGTATTCGTTTCAGAATGTATGTGGGATAAGATAGGAAGGGAGGGGGAGTATCGAGATTTTGCAGATGATTTGATGGTGCGTGGCCAATAATAGGTTGGGAACCATTACATTACACAAATATATCATTAAAAGTGGATATCTAGGCTTTCAAAGCCGAAGGTACACAAAGTACTCCGAAAATGTCATTATGTTCAAACCGTCCGTAAATGCAAAGATTGATATCTCGGCTAATTACCGACGAATACTTTCGAAAATCATTATGATCAATGTTTTTATGCTTCTGTTTTTATGATTATTCCTTATACATTTTTACCATATTAAGTACCTTCAGCGCTCCGCAATAAGTTAGCTGAATGACCACAAATCGAACTTTATAAGAAATGGAAAAATGCTTTTTTTTCTCAAAAAGAACTGTGTGACTTACGGTAATATCTATAGTTTTCCTGCTAGGTTTAAACTAACATTTACTATTCCTAATATTTTCATAATTTTAGTTTCAGTTGATTCGGAAATAGATCGGGAGATCATATTTTTGCGCTACATTTTCGACTCTATTTCTGAAAATATTATACCTAAAATTAAAATATATATATATATATATATATATATATATTAGGGTTCAATAGTCTTTATTACTTCCCACAATTTGATCTTTCACGTTCCATAGATTACGAATAAAATAGCTGTAAGAGACGGAAAGGCATTGGTGTGATCTTATAATAGCTCCTCTTTTACTGTTTAAGTACGGAACCTGAAAAACACAGATGGGTCTATGAAACCGGCAAGATGACCTATCAACGATGGTTATACATCCGTACCAAGAGGTTACATTCATTTCTGTGAACTTTTGGCTTGATACCGTTCATTTCCACAAAGCTTGTGTGTGCTTCATTGTCATCGGAAAAAAAGGGAACAGCGAATAAACATCAAATTTTGTTTCAAATTGGGAAAATCAACCACAGAAACATATGAAGTGATTATATCTGAATACGATACCGATGCTATACCTCGTTCGCAAATATCTGAGTGGTTTTTGAGGTTTTAAGAACCAAAGACGATTAAAGATCAGGTCGTTCATGTCCAAACTAGAAATACGTTCAGAATGTCCAATTGTGAATGACATCAGACTACCAACTGTGAGTGATGCATTCCACAAATATATGTCGCATGGGCTTTTGAAGCGAATGTGGCGTGTGACACCCGATTGGTTGACTGTGGAATCTTAGGACTCTTGCACGACAACGCACTGTCTCACAAAGTACATCCTTGTGCGGTACGTTTTGGTGAGAAGGCAGGTCGTGTGAATCAACCACCCACCGTATTCACCCAACCCATCGACCCCGGACTACTTTTTACTTCCCAAGTTTCAATTGAAGATGAAAGGGCAGTGATGAATGTCTATAGATAACATTGAAGCGGCTTTAACATCAGCATCAGTAGTGTTTGAGTTGAGGCGGTTCAGGAGGCATTTATTTACCTGTTGCCCACTCGTTTTAAACGTTGTATGAAATTGGAAGGAAACTACGTAGAAGCTCAATATCAAATGCATATGTGCTATATGGTCTGCCTGCGACCAGGTCTGGAAATTTTTGAACACTGAAAAAAATGAAGTACTCAGAAATGTGTAAATCGATGTGTTCATATCGAATTGAGATTTTTAGTACTTGGATCAAAAACGAATCCGTGCTTTCTCAATTTTGATATTATCAAACCAAAACAAAACGATAATTTTGTACCGTGAAATGGTTTATTTCACTCATTATGGTATAATAGATGTTTATTAATGCAGGGGAGAGGGGAGCATGTTTGAACTGGGGGTACCTTTGAACACTCTAAATATTTTCCTTCAAATAAATTATTTTTTAAAAAAGTATATGGCAATACATTAATGCTGCTTCAAGGGAATAATTATACAAAGCTGTACCATTTTGTATGAACAGTACTGTCTAAACAAGATATGTATTTTTCTCCCTCTTGAATCTAAACTTAAGAAAATAAAGTTGTAAGATTTTTGTTTACAAACTTCTATCCCTAAAATTTTAATTTATTGTTTAATGCTTAAACAAAGATGTTAGCTTTAGTTTATAACCTCTGTTTTATTCAAATTCTACAGCCCAAGTGAGTAAACCGTTGTAATGTTGAACTCCATGTGATGGGGCACCATTGAACAACGAAAAAACACCGAATAAACTGGTGATAAATAATAATTGAAAATATTTAAAGAGAATACTTAAAACTATGAAGTAAAGCGTTGTTAATGTATCTAAATATTATTATTTCTGAATTTTATGTAAAAAGAGTTTAATTAAGAATGTGAAGAACATGGACTTATACTAAGAAGGGGGAGGAGGATTGTACTTTGTGCTTATATATAACTAAATAAATAAACAACGTTAAAGAGCACAAATATTGTAAAATAAAAGATGTTAAAAGCATACATGTTTCGGGACTTCTTAAGTCCCATCATCAGTGCTAAAAAGTGTAAAACGTAAAAGAAAGTCACATCGTAAAATAAAATAAAATAAGCCGTGTAACTGAGCTCGCCGCTAGGGCGAACTGACTAAGAAATGTCGCAAAGCAACAGTAAAAATAAGCTGGCACGCGCACCCAGAGGAGACCAATCATATGTCACATCTCACTGGACGAGTCCAAATCAAAGAGAACAGGAGGGGGGAGGGGAGTGAAATTACAGGAATGGAAACCAGACATCAGAAAATCTTGGAGTACTGGACATGTCATTAACTAAAATATTAGAGTTTTTCCATATATGATAAGCTTCCCAAAAGTCTAAATCATAAACAGATGAACAATATTGCATTATTGAGGCTTCGGAAAATTTAAAGTTATGACTATTGGACCAGCAATGGCTGGCGATAGCGGAACGTTTTATTTCACAATTTTTAACGTTAGCACTGTGCTCTCCCACACGCTTTTTAAAGGTACGCTTCGTCTGACCGATGTACATTTTATCGCATTCGCAAGAAATCTTATAAATACCCCAATGTGAAAAATCATCTATTGGATTTTTGAGATTAGAGAATTTAATTTTATTGAAAGGAGTAAAGGTTATTTTAAAATCAAATTTTGACAAAATTTTAAAAATTTGATGACTGATTTTTGGAAAATATGGAAGAATAATTAAATTAACATTGCGGTCTGAGTTGAAGTTCGAAGGAGTACGTTTTCTTAATTTGTTATGAATGGAATCAACGATTTTAATTGGGAAACCCCGATCAATGGCAATGGATTTGATATGGTTTAATTCTGCTTTAAGTAAACTATCAGAGGAGCAAATATTTAAGGCCCGGTGTACATAAGTGTTAAAGGCAGCTAATTTCTGATTAGGGGGGGTGAAATGAAAAGCGATGGGGGGGGGCAAAGATACAGCGAATGGTTTACGATAGACAGTTGTGTGAAAAAGGTTATTTTCGCGGGGTTTGAGAATAACAATCAATTACCTTTCCTGGATGTTTTGGTTTCCCGCGAAAATAACCTTTTTCGCACAACTGTCTATCGTATAAAATAATTTTGCGATTTTTCTTATTAAATAATTAATTAATTTTTTCTTGTTCATAATTTTGAAAAAAATAAGTAAATGTCAGTACATTTATATTTTAATTTGTAGTTTCAGGGGGGAGGGGAGGCAGTATACAAAAATTCATATTTGAACACAACCGTGGAAAAAAAATCAGTACATATGTTTCTCAATTTTGGGTACATTTGATCGGAGCAATTTTGAGTATGTGACATATTTAAAATTGAATTCTTTTTACTCAATATTAAATACCCATTTTTTTCAGTGAATGCACTGTGAATTGACTATTTTGTTTTAATAAACAAAATAAATATATATGGATAAATGTGGAATAATATAATAGTACTTTTATACAGACAATCAACTGATCCGTCCTCCTTGCCCAGGCCTGTGATGAATAATCCTTAAATGAACCTGAAATTTATATAATTTTATATCTTTAATTTCATTTTTTGACTTTCTGGATAAAAAAAATCTAGCTTTTGTTCTGGCATCTTAAAATATTTGCTTACAATGGAAACCAGTGGACGTAGTCGGAGGTTTTTCGGAATTTCCCAAAATTTTATATCTTGGATAAGATAATTTTGAAAATCATGTTGTCATATAATACAATAAAACATAAGAATAAGTTCATGAAATTAAGCACAAATATGCATTTTTACATAGGGAATATCCATTCAAAAATTTTGTAACGATTCGAGCAAATTTTCATTAAAATCTCAGTTATTTATTTAAAAATATAATTAAGATAATAAATGATATAAACAGTTAAATACCATTGTATTCCTTAAAATATATAAAATCTATATATTTTTTTAGATTAGACAACAATGGCATTTAACTGATAATATCAATTTTTATCTTAATTATATTTTCCTAATAAAATAATATGAATTATTTATGAAAATTTGCTTAAATGGTCTCAAGAGAAACAGTGGACGTTCCCATATATGTTTCTATTTTTATATCAATTCAAATATATTTTTTATACAATATTATACTCGATATTATACGGGTGGATTTTTTTCATCATACTTTTATTTAATTCACTTTTCACATCAGTTTTATATTGTCGATTTTTTTTATTTGATTTTTATTATTAGGGCAAAGCATTATTATATATATATATACACATATACAGTGAGCAAAAAAAAAAAAAAAAAAAAAAAAATATTTGCACACCAGGTAAATTTGTTGTAGCATATCTATATATTAATAAAAGAACAAAACGCTCTGTGTGTGTGTGTCTGCGATGGCTAGCAAAATCTACAGCATGTACAAAGTTCAAAATTTTTTTGAGAGTAGCCCCAAATCTCTCCTGATGCACCTGAGCTTCAGAATTTCGAAATTTCAATTATTAACTGAGTAATCAATTAAAATCGAGAAGTCACTCTCATAAAAAATCATCTTTTTCCCAATTTTTTTCTCTTTCGTTTGTTTACGGTTGGTTGGTTGTGTAAAAGTTTTCGCAGAAGTAATAAGAAAGCTGAGACAGAATTAAAGAAACCCATGGAGCAATGAGATAAGTGGAGGTGAAGTAAGCCTCAAAAAAGGTTTGCAATATGAAACCATTTATCGCTCAAATTTTAATGTGCCAAACAAAAGGACGTGGAAGGGATTTTGTATTGTAAGACGAATTGAAAGAAACGAATTACAAATGAGGCATATTTTAAGAAGGTTTGGTTAAGAAGGTTTTTGGTTTTGGCAAATTTTTAAAATGGTCTTTGCTCTATTATTGTTTATTAAAATAAATGTTCGCTTTTAAAATGAAGGAAATTGGAAAATTAGCAATAATTAAATATCAAATTAAAATTAAATAAGATATTGAAAACATTTGATACGAACTAAAAATTGTATAACTAAAAGTTTCCTTCATTAATGTAATTTTAAATTCCTTATAACGTAGATGAAAAATGTTTATGACTTAATAATTACATGTAAATAAATATTTAAAGTATAATGATGAAAACATTCTTTTAAAATCATGTATGAAAACTTAAGTAATAAATATTATTCTAAAATATAGATTTCTGACTGCAGACGATTTTAAGATATTAACAAAAGAATGTTATAGTTTCAAGCAAAACGTTTAAATAATTTTCTATATTGATATTTAAAACACATATGATAAAATAATTAATAAATTTTTACTGGTGAAGCGATAGATTAGTTCTTTTTAAGAAAAAAAGACAAAAAAAAAAGATTTAAACCTGTTTCAATTGATAGGCGTGTCAATGCACGTGTTTTTGTTGGTACTTAATTGGACTGTTTTAGCATCACCTTCAGAGATAATACTTCCACTCTATTAATTTCTTTTTACTCTATGAAAGAAACCAATTTGAGATTTTGACATTTCAAAAGTGACTGTTTTTTTTCTAAAGACCATTAAAATTCATAGACTGGCAAAATGTCAGTTTAACTTATGATTTTTGAACACAGCTGTTACTTCAGATCGTTGGTACTTCGTATATTAGAATGTATGTGTGGTTAGCTGTGTTGCAGTAAATATACTATATATGTATAAACGAAGCCCTTTTAGCAGTTTTTTTAAGTCACTGATTAAATTTGAATGAATTTTATTTAAGTGAAAATTTTACTATGACTTTAATTTGTTTTTAAAACAAAAATGAAATGGCTGTTTGACGTACAATTGTACGAATCGGCAGACGATTCATACACAATAATAAATTATCAAATAGCAAAGTAAATTATACATAAAAAATAATCACTAAAAGAATAGTAGCAAAACATAATGTTTAGGCATATTAATACATAACCCGTTCCCAACCAGAAAAAAACAGACCATACTCCGATCCAAGCAAGACAAAAATTCCATGAGCACAAACCCTACCCGAACCTAAAAATTCCGTTTGAAAAAAAATATGGATTTGATATCTGACCCGAATCAAATTTGATTCCCACAAAAATATTCAAATGAAGCATACCCCTATCCGATTAAGGAAAAATAATGTTCGTGTATATGCAACCCGACCAGAACCTAAAAAATTTCTTTGAAAAAACCCGAAAAATGACCAGAACGAAACTTGAAATCGATAAAAATATTCCAAAGAACTATAACCCGATAAGAGCAAGACAAAATACTTTCCGTGAACATAAACCTGACTCGAATCTAAATAATTCCATTTGAAAAAAAACCTGAAATTTTATGCAAACTACTTCTGAATTCGATCAAAATATTCGAAAGAACCATAATCGGATTCGAACAAGAGAAAATAATTTCCGTGTACATGAACCCGATCCGAACCTAAAATTCCATTTGAAAAAAATAAATGAAATTTGAATCGAACCAAATATGAACCTGACAAAATTATTCCACAGAACCATACCAGGATCCGAACAAGACAAAAAATTTCCATGAACATGAACCCAATCCGAACCTAAAAAACTGAACAAAATCTGAATCGGACAAAAATATTCCAGAGAAGCATATCCTTATTTGAACAATACAGAATAATTTCCGTTGATGCGCAACCCAACCTGAACCTAAAAATTTCATTAAAAAACGAAATCTGAATTGAACGACATCTGAACCCGAAAAAAATACCCAAAACCGGATCCGAGCAAGACAAAATAATTTCCCTGGACATGAATCCGACCAGAATCTTAAAAATCAATTTGAAAAAACATCTGAAATCTGAATCGAACCAAATCTGAATCCGACGAAAATATTCCAAATAACTATAACCAGATACGAATGAGACAATATAATTTCCATGGACATAAACCCAATCCGAACCAAAAAAATTGTAAAAAAAATCCCGAAATTTGAACCAAACCTAATCTGAACCTGACAAAAATATTTCAGTGAAGTATAACCTCATTGGAACAAAATAAAATAATTTCCATGGAAGTACAACCCGACGCGAACCTAAAAATCCCATTTGAAGGGGGAAAAAAACCACGAAATCTGAATTGAACCGATTCTAAACTGAACAAAAATATTCCAAACAACCATAACCGTATCCGAAGGAGACAAAATAATTTCCATGGACATGAATCCAATCCGAACCTAAAATTCGGATATTCTACAAAACATAATGCGCTCCGTAGCTGTGGAAAGTGAAACTAAGTACTTTGTAGCGCGTGATGGTTAAGATATTTCGTTTTTAGTTAGTGTTAAATTAGAACTTGCTTACGGTTAGGTAACAGTTAGGTTGCAATTACATTCCGGTTAACCTTATGTTATATTTAATTTCGGGTTAGGTTACAGTTAGGTCATGGTTAAGTTACAGTTAGGTTAAGGTTAAGTTACACTTAGGTTATGGTTAGATTATGGGTAGGTTATGATAAGGTGACGGCCAGGTTACAGGGTTTTTGGTATATTTAAGTTACAGTTAGGTTACTGTTAAGATACAGCTAGGTTACAAACAAGTTATGATTACAATACAATTAGGTTAAGGTTAGGATTTTGTTCACAGAATGAACATTACGCATGTTTGATAAAAAATATACACTTATTTTTGTAAAATGGCTTTGAAATTATAATACTATATACTAACCTTTTAGCTAATCATCGACTATCGATTTCATTCACGGTATAGTCGGATGAGTGATATAATTAGTTTGAAATTCAAAATATTTCACTTGAGATATCTATGTGAAAAAAGTATTTGGTTAAGTCACTTAACAGTACAATTAAGGATAAATATCAACACTTTAACACGAAAATCACACAATCGTTGGACACATATTCCCTCCTGCGTTTCCCATTGCAGTCATTTTGGGTGTTTTTGCAGCTAAATATAAGTTTTTTTAAACCGATTTTTGAGACAGTCAGGGGGCACGTATTTAATATAATTTACACTGTAAAAAATTTGACCCTTTTGCTGCATCATCACTCCCCCGCTTTTATAGAATATCTCTCTTTTGACATATGAGAATGATCCATAACATGCTGAAGTAATCATTTTCTATAAAAGCGATGGAGTGACGATGAAGCAAAAGGGTAAAATTTTTAACAGTGTATTTACACATATTTCGAGTTAAAGATAAAATCATACAAATTTCAAGTTCGTGTAACATTATTATTACGGACCCGGGCAAAGCCGGGCGGGTCAGCTAGTGTATAAATATGTAAAAAGCAACAAAGAATTAAAAATATCAACACTTATACAAAACAAATAAACATATTTAATATCTGACTTAATAATTATATTTAAAATATGAAAACATAAAAAAGTAGCATTTGTACTGCCAACAAAATATTTACATATTAGCAATAAAAATAGAAACAGAGGAATTAGTTATAAGTTAAAAAGAGTGCTAATATTTAGTAAGTATGTCCTTTGCTTCAATTACAGCTTGTAATCGTCTGGGCATTGATTCTATTAATTTGTGACATGTTTCACTGCTAATTTGTAGCCATTCTTCCCTAAGAGCTTGCTTAAGTTCTGATTTCTTAGAAATTTTCTTTTTCCTTATTTTCACATCCAAAATATGCCATAAATTTTCAATCGGATTGAGATCTGGTGATTGCGGTGGCGTTTTCAATTGATTTTTTACATTATAAAGCAACCATAACCTCGTAATATATGCAGTGTGTTTCGTATCATTATCGTATTAGAAATAATATAAATTAGGAATTCCTAATTTCAGAGCAATATTAGATAAATGATCTCGCAATATATTAATCTATTCTTTAGCATTCATATTGTCTTCAATAAAGGTCATTTCGCCAACTCCGTTAAAAGATATGCATCCCCAAATCACTACATGACCACCGCCATGTTTTACAGTTGGTTTCAAGTTTTTAATTTGAAGAGAACTATTTGGCTTTCGTTATACAGTTTTTTTTACCATCTGAGCCAAAAATATTGAACTTGCTTTCATCGGAAAAAAATAACAGTTTTCCAAAACTCTAGTGGTTTGCTGACATAAGCTTTTGCAAATTCAAGTCTTTTCACCCTATATGTTTCACCGATAAATGGTTTTTTTCGAGAGGCTCTTCCTGG
>CAXHSM010000125.1:0-295672 GCA_964019185.1 Maratus speculifer | reverse complement strand
CAAGATGGAATATATTCTGAGAGCCACCAATTTCGGGGCAAACACAAAAAAAAAAAAAAAAAAATTCCATGCATTAATATATTCAACGATGCTGGTTCTATTTGAGTTCTGTGTTTGCCCCGAAATCGGTGGCTCTCAGAATATATTCCATCTTGTGCTGCGATTGTAGCCTTGCCAACACACTATAGTGAGAAAGTTTCAGGCTGGTTGTCGTTCCATGTGGTTTAGTCGGTAGAACGTCAGTGCGCTATACTGATGGCCCGGGTTCGACTCCCGGCATGGAATCTTTTTCACTATGTTGGCATTAACGCCTATAAGCAATTAAAAGGATTTGAAATTTGATTTTCATTTGAAATAAGCATTAATAATTTGCACGCCATAGACTGCTATGCTAAACACCGCCAGTAAATACCGCCAGCAGACGAATTTTAGCCTCGAACTCAGCTTGTGTGCATAAGGTCCATTGAAAGATCGTAATAGAAGCAGGAGATCCCAAATGTCTGTTGCAATCGTAAATGAGGTAGAATTCAATGCCAATACTCGGTGGAAATCACCAGCTCATAATGAATCAGTACACTTTGTAATATCACGATACATTTGAAATTTCATCTGGAATTTCTTTCTCCTTAGAGGATACTGTGCACGTTGTTCTGCGTCGGCTTACAGCGGTACTTATAAGCTATGGGCGTCATAATGAAAATTTGTAACTCTTGGACACTAATTCTTTCTTTTTAGCGAGCTATATCATACCATAAAAATAATATTGTCAATTTTAGCGCCACCTGTTGGCAAAAAGTGTAACTAACATAATTTGTTTGTTTCATCAAAAATACAAATCCCATAAGTTTCTAAGCATTTCTGTGGAAACCGCATACTTCTATTGCTTATAGTTTGTTAATTATTAGCATTTGAAAACTCCCGGAACTTCTGGATCACCCGGTACTTGTTAGCGCTAAATCTGGAAATTACCTATATTTTTAACCATCACTTTTTTTTCTTTTGCAAATCGTAAATGTCAAAATTAAAATATTGCAATATCTAATGTTATAAAACGGACGTAACATTTTCAAAATTTAATTTAATTTAATTCATTAATTTATTTAATTTTTGGCTTATACTGGTATTCTTACGGCTAACAACTGAGGGTTCCGATGAAATGTTCAATTTTAACTTTCAACTTTTTAACTTTGAAATTTATAATTTGCGACCTGGTGGTTAAAAATGAAGATTATTTTGGGATTCATTGGTAAAAAATACATGAAAATCATATGTTAAAAACACAGCAATCACGCATACTTTATAGTATCAAATTTTCGCGATTTTTTAAAAATTCCAAATTTACTTGCAAAAAATCTTGTCAAGTAAGTTTTTTTTTTTTTTTTTTTTTTCTTTCACGTCTCGATTGGATCTAGATTAAGGGTGTATTCGAAAAAACGGTTTTCCATCTTCAACAGCTCGAAATTTTCCCATACAATTTCAGACACATTTTTAAAAGTAGAAACATGAAACTTGCTGAGGGGATTTTTGAAGAGACGTATTAGGTGCCGTGAGATGTCTTTTTACTCTCAGTTCATTAGAATTTGATTTATAAATAATAACCTTCTCAGTATGACCCTTTTTTTTCGTTCGCAGATCTCCCGCTTCGGATAATTCTGTTCAAAATGTTGTTTTTGATTGCTTTTTTTGCAATATTTTCTGCATTTATCAGAGAACCGATGATTACGGCACCTCGTGTACTTTCTAAATAAGAGAATTTGAAAGTTTGGTGCATTTGAGAGCAAAAATGAATTTAAAAATAAATCGGAAAATAAACAGTTTGAATCGAAATACACCCTGAAATTGTAGCATTCATGGTGCTGCCATCTTTGGAAAAGATGTATAAATATTTCAGTCATCCTTGCACGCTCAGAAGTAGACTATCTTGTTGCATTATTGCATTCACAAGCACTTCATTTTTGCACATAAAGCTATTTTCCCTAGTAAATTCATCGCTTAGTGCATTTTAAATCGTATTAAAAAATTTCAAAAATGTCAAATTTATGAACTATAACGTCACCTGCACAGAAGCGGATTAACTAACACCCGGGCCCCCAGGCTTGATTTTTTGAGGGCCCCCTTTCACTCCTTCAAGGAGGTATATACTGGAAAAATTAAAACACATGCTTGCTTCATTAACTCAAATCATTGACGATAAAAATATAAATGATTACGACAAAAATTTTCGTATATCTTTTGTCTTTTGCATTAAATATTAATGTCCGACCAGTGTAAAAGAATATTTTCTTGTTCTTTATATTAGGAAAATTTTAGCAACGGGCCCCCTTTTCTTCTGGGCCCATAGTCTTCAGCCTACTCAGCCTAATGGGTAATCCGCCTCTGCACCTGCATCATGAAAAGTAGCTGTAGAATCAGGGCCGGCTCTAGAAATTTCGCCGCCTGGGCGAGCCTTATTTTGCCGCCCCAATAACGTCTTTTTTTTCTTTTTTTCTTTCAGTGGCCGCGAGGTTCTGACCTCAAACTGGTAGACGGTAGGTGCTGGGTTCGAACCCAATCGCGACCGTCGGCCTAACCGTTCGGAGTTTTCCGTGGTTTTCTTCGAACCTTGCGTAAATACGGGTTAGGTTCCCTTAGAAAGACCCCCACGGAGGGCATCCCACCCCATAGGGCCTATATCCCACAGCGTAGATAATTGGCCGTCATACATACATAGATACATCTTTTTTTAAATTATTACTCAAATTTTTTAATAAATAAAAAAAATAATATAATAAGTATAATTTATTTGCATAAATATAAAATGCATTATAAAATGTATTTATATTTAAGGAATTTAAAATAATCAAACTGCGTAATTTATTTATTTTATTTAAGCATCTTTTTAAAAATAAGAATAGCTAACTTGAATTAAATTAATAAATCATATTTTACTAGCATTAAAAAAAAGCCAGAAAGTCTCATATAAAGAATAACAGTAATACATCAGAATTTCTTTTGCCTTGTTTTTCATTTCGAAAAATCACGCACAATATGAATATTAGAAAAAAATTCTATTTACAACAGGTAAAGAATGTTTTTAAAATAAATATTACTGTGATAAAATATGCCAAACATTTAAAATCAATCACATTGCGCATAAAATTTGTGCATGAATTTCAAACTGACAAATAATGATATAGCATAACAAGTTATTTATCTTTTTAAAATAGTATATATATACTACACAAAATCGCATATTGGTAATATTAATAAAAAAACAGCTACTAAAAATAAGACAAAAGTTCAAGAAACGAGTAATTACTTTCTCTTGATTTAATTACACTGATAAACAAGGTTTCTGTTTCTAACTAAATATGTGGTGACTTTTATATTTTAGGTGGTGCTGTGAAAGAATATGCCATTAAAAAGTTTCCATCACCCACAGATTTTTTAAAAATTCAAAATCCTGAAAATCTCAATTTTGTAGTATTTATTCAACACATACACCTTATGAAATTTATCATTTGGTATTTTAGTAATGACAAACTTTTAAATAAACATTTATAAAGCTTAAAATTAATATTTAAAACACTGAAAGTGTGCATTGTTTATAAAGTTTCAGAAAAATATAGATTTTTTGTAAAAAGAAATGATATTAATAAGAAATTTCATACTTTATGTAGCTGTAAATGTGTTATCTGCGGGTGCTCTGTTATAGGTCATTGTTCCAAGTTATATTGACAATTTAAAGCAGACATTAAGCCGCTTATATCATTACAATAGCGTAAAGCATCTTTTCTTTTAAAAAATGTTGAATATTTCTTAAATCAATCTCGATAAATAGATATCTTTGTATTGTTTTTCAGGAGATTCCAACCTTGCAATCTTTATCAAGTAATTCTGAGTTTTTCTTTGATAAATTTAAGTATCTCACAAAATCATTTAATTCTTTTTGAGTTATTAGGTGTGGTTCTTAATTTATGCCAGGAGAATAGTTCATATCAGATGTAGAGGAAGTGTCAGTTTCATCGATTTCCATTTCTACTGTTACATCATCATATGTAAAATTATCTGGAGGTTTCGGTATTTTTAAATCATTATGTAATGCTGGTCACATTGCTGAATCTAAGTTTGTGTACTTAATTTTATGTTTACTTCTTGCAAAGAATCCTTTAATTTTTGTAATGCATTAGTAGCAGTCAGTTATTTGATCCTTCAGCATGTGTCATATCATGGGTATAGCAAAGGACATGCACTTTTTTGTACCTTTGATCCACGTCCGGAGGTTTATAGCACGTTGTGAGCACGCACACAAGTACGAGGTGCTTATTTCTTATCTCGTTCAACTACTTTATATCCAAAGTACATATCATAGGCGCATCGATGCTTTTTTAAAGTTAGCTCCCCGCATACACAGCAAAAAGAATCGGGTTCATTAACGCATCCTCTAGACATGATTTACATATTGTAGAGGAATATATGATAATTATAATCAAAATTTAATTAAAAAGTCTTACAGAACAAAGAAATAGTAGTATATTTGCCCCGAAAGATAAGTTTCCACTGTCAGAGATTTGCGTTAAAGTCAAATACTGTGGGGGTGGCTAGAGCTGTCTGTTCAAGGTCGCTAACATAAAATTTATTAGGGGGACATCTGTTTCTACTCTCTTGCTGTATCTTCTATCGTTGTAATAAGAAAAAGGAATGTTTGTGTGAATCAAATACATGAAAGAGAATAATATAATATAATTATAATGCCTATACGATGCCTACATATTCCAAAACGTATTAATGAAATTTCTCAAAATTGGAGGGTGATCGAAAATTTTTACAAACATATTCTTTTTCAGCAGCTTGAAATCTATAAGAAACACCCAACGTATATAGAGAATTCGAAAATTCGTTAAAATTTGTTTATCAGTGTTATCTATAACGAATTAGCTTTAGCGATTTATTCTATTTAGCTTTAGCGAAGTCACATTATAATCCAGGAAAAAGTTGGAAACTGGTATTATACAATTGAAGACAAAATAACTTCTTGAAACACCAATAAAATAAATAAAATAGCGCAAGGCCTTTCGATAGAACTTAGTCTATCTTCATCAGGCGCAAAAGGACGTGCGTCTACAATGAACGTAGCGGCACGCGCACGTCTTTTTGAAGATAGACTAAGTTCTATCGAAAGGCCTTGCGCTATTTTATTTATTTTATGGTGTTTCAAGAAGTTATTTTGTCTTGGCATTATAATGTCAAAATCAATATTATAAAGTGTAATAAATTTAACTTTTTCAAAAAAATGTATAACCGACTCCAAAAAAGTTCTAAAAAGAATTAAATAATTCTATAAAATTCTCCAATGACAAATCGTTATCCAACAACCACACATTGACTATCATGTACCGGTATAAAACGGCTAAATTTAATATATAGAATTTAATATCCACCAAACATAGGTTTTCCAGAGAATATTTTTTACAAGAGATTAATTTACATATTTTTGTTTTAATTTTTGAATATATACATATAAAAAGTAAGGAATTACTTTTTGAAGTTGGTGCCAAACTATCATAATCGATAATGATTTCCCCATTTTATTTATGCTACTAGATATAATATATCCACAATTCTTACTATACTTAAGATAGTTTGGCACCAACTTCAAAAAGTAATTCCTTACTTTTTATATGTATATATTCAAAAATTAAATCAAAAATATGTAAATTAATCTCTTGTAAAAAATATTCTCTGGAAAACCTATGTTTGGTGGATATTAAATTCTATATATTAAATTTAGCCGTTTTATACCGGTACATGATAGTCAATGTGTGGTTGTTGGATAACGATTTGTCATTGGAGAATTTTATAGAATTATTTAATTCTTTTTAGCATTTTTTTTGGAGTCAGTTATACATTTTTTTGAAAAAGTTAAATTTATTTCCTACTTTTTAGTTATTTATACCGTAATACATAATTATGTGTACTGACATATGATGGCTCTTTGCAACGCATTATTAATGAACGCACTTTGTTGAGTTCTGATGTATTCGCTTTACTTGTCACTGTTTTATTGCCAACTTCCTAAGATAAACAATAGACATATTCAATAGATAAACAACAACTATCTAATTCCTATAAATGCAGTAAAAGCATCGGAAATGAGCGGTGATGATTCGTCGAGGAATCCGAAAATCATAACCTGTATTTGGCTGCATCTATAAGAGAGTGACAGCATTCGATGCCCAAATACTTATTTCACGGACGCCTTTGTCCCAAATAAACTGTTAAAAATTTGAAACGCCACTCCACCGCTTTTATGGAAAACGATTATTTCAGCCTATCATGGAGCATTCTCATGGGTCAAAAGACAAATATATTATAAAAGCGCGGGAGTGACGATGCAGCAAAAGGGTAAAATTTTTTACAGTGTATGTATGAGATATTCCATAAAAGGGATGGAGTGACGATGCAGCAAAAGTTAAATTTTTAACAATGTATCGCAATGCTAGGCATTTTCTATTATAAAATTTGATGACGATTTCCTGGTAGAATTCGATTGTACGCCGAATGATCCTTTATTTCTACACAGACATAAATATATAATCCATATTATTTTACAAATTCGTGGACATACAAGGACAAGATAGAACAAGGAAATATTACGACACAAGAAAAGTACAACCGGGAGCTACACATAAAGAGTGTGTGCAACGGAGCCAGTGGGATTCGAACCCACAATCTCCTACGCTCTCAAGAGATTAATAGAGTGGTATCTTAACCACTCGGCCACAAGGACCCCCTTGATGACTCATTTTTGTCCAGAATCTTTTCAATCAATCGTATACTGTGTTCCATGTGTCGTCATATTCACATCGAGGAATCCTACATGAACAAAATCTGAAATCATTCTGGTGTCTAATCCGGTAACCAAATCTGAATCTAAAGATAATTTTGCTACACATATCTATGCACTTTATTTTGCTTTGATATTTAGAGATAATTTTTTCCTCCGGAGCAAAATATATACTAAAGGATTTTCATCTTTTCAACAACTTAAGGATGTCGATTGGTATCGATGTCTATTTCCGCTTTAGTGGATGCGAGAACTTGTCCATTTAAGCTTTAACATTTCGGAAATTTATCGCGTCCAGCAAACTTCAAGGCCGCACACTAAGCACAGAAATAGACCCGGATGATAATGTGAAGTGTATGGGGGAGTTCTTTTCAAATATCTTGCTCAAATTTTAAAATTTTTACGTGATTTTTTTTTTTGCATAGGATAGTTGAGGGTATTCCACAACCGACCTAGTTTTTTATTTTTTCAATTTTGGCTTCGGATTAAAAAAAAAAAAATTTAAATTTCAAAACCGGTCTAAACGGTTCTGAAATTGAAACTATCATTATATAAAACATACATAAGCAAAATCGAAGAAGTAAAAACTAGGCCGGTTGTAGATCCTCCTCGGCTATCCTATGCAAAAAAATCATGTAAATATATTAAAATTTGAGAGAGATATTTGAAAAGAACACACCCATAGTCTTTACACTAACATCCGGGTCTTTTTCTGAGACTAGTGTAGTGTCTTAAGGTCCACATTAAAATCTACAAACTTCGTAAATGGGCATTGAAAAGCTGACAATCCATCAGTACACGTTAAAATTATTGTAAAAAATTACCTTTGTTTTTAAAGACTATCTATTTTCTGACTAATGAGAGCGATCTAAAAACGTCTATGGAGCGTTTTCATTGGTCAGAAAATAGATAGTCTTTAAAAACAGAGGTAATTTTTCAAGATATTTTAAACAGGGTACACTGTTAGAAATTTGACCCTTTTGCTGCATCGTCCCTATACCGCTAATATAGAAAACGATTACTTCAGCCTATTATGGAGCATTCTCATGGATCAAAAGTGAGATATTCTATAAAAGCGGGGTAGTGGCGATGCAGCAAAAGGGTCAGATTTTTTACAGTTTAAAGTACGCGTACACAATCAGAGCGCGTCAAGTTGTTTCTATGATTCAATACATAGCAAAGTAATTCTAAATGTTCGTATGTATTAAAATACCCTTTTCAGTCATAAAAACTAAAAAGGAAGATATTATCAAAATCACACCATGATTCAACATGCGTCTATATGAAAGTAGTAATATTTGAAGTTAAGAATGTCCTTTGATAAATGCGGTTTTCCAAAGTACAGAAAATTTAAGAATTTTTATTCCAGAACTTGGCGGTAGTCGCCTGAACGAGTTTGTTTTATGGGCGAAAGAAGTTAACTAGCTTAACTTTAATGGTAAGCTTATCAAAATTTTTCGTCATTTATATTTGTCCAAATGTAAATCTAGAACATAGCAATGTACTTTAATCACTTTGTGAATCCGGCATAACAAGCACCCTGATACACAGACACTCTTGCTTTAACATGTAAGGCTCTTTAGAGATGAATTTTCAGCTTTTCGATATCGAATTCTCATGTCTGGATCGATGTGGATCTTTCACTTTGGTGGATACGAGAATTGTTCCAGCTAAGATTTCGTACTTTGAAAAAAAACTAGCATCTCTGCAACAGTGGTTAGGATCCAGAAGGATTATTCGCTGTTAAGCAAAACAAGATTGGCCAATCATAAGCCTTCATTTTTGAGAACTTTTTATTGTTCGAAGGAGAGAGTCTGGAATACATGGAGTGAAAATCTGCTATCGACACTGTAAAAAATTTTACCCTTTTGCTGCATCGTTACTCCATCGCTTTTATAGAATTTCTTTGTTTTGACCAATGAGAATGCTCCATAATAGAGCGAAGTAATAATTTCCTATAAAAGCGATGGAGTGACGATGCAGCAAAAGGGTTCATTTTTTTACAATGCAAGCAGTGCTAAAAATTTGTATCTTTTAAATGTGCAACGATGCTACGGAATTCCAAAGTGTCGATCACAGCGACATCTGCGGCATTTTCGTGATACATTATCTAGACTAGCAATAATTCTTGCATTTTTAGAAAATGTCCTGCAGATGTCGCTTCTATCTTTAAATTCCATTAGCATTGTTGCACATTTAAAAGATAGAACATTTTAGCGCTTTTTTTAAGTTTTACAGAGGGCGTGTTCATCACAACTTACCGGTTACTTACCGACCACTTACCGATTGTAGACAAGTACGAAATGAAAATCAAAGCGAAGTGTGACGTCAGCTACACACTGTTAAAAATCTGCTGCATTTTGCTGCAACGCACTCCATCGCTTGTATATAATATCTCTATTCCAACCAATGAGAAAGCTCCATTTCACGGCCAAGTAACCGTTTTCTATACAAGCAGGGGAGTGCGTTGCAGCAAAATGCAACAGATTTTTTACAGTGCAATTCAACAGAATAGTTTTCATTGATGCCACAATTTGCTTTTGTACTGCCCTACAATCGGTCGGTAACATTGGTTACTTTTGTAAGTTGCTCTGAACACGCCCTGAGATAGCCGATTTCCACACTATATCCCCTAGATGCTATATTTCCGGTTTCTTGCATAAGAGAACTTGTCCGGAATTCAGGTAGAATTTACGCTGTTAGCGAAACCAGATTAACGAATCAGAAGCCTGAATTTTAACAAATTTTTCAATGTTTTAAATAAATTTTCTTGTTAATAAATCTCGTTTCGCAAACAGCGCAAAATTTATGTGAATCCTGGCCCTCGTCCAGTTAGGATTTTGCACTCTGAACACTGTTAAAAATTTGAAACTTTTACTTTATCGTCTATCCATCGCTTTTATAGAAAATGATTACTTCATTGTATTATGGTGAATATAGACCATATTCACCAGACCATATAGACCATATTCATAGACCACACTCATTGGTCAAAATAGAGATATTCCATAAAAGCGGTGGAGTGACGATGCAGCAAAAACTTCAAACTTTTAACAGTGAAAAGATCGTGTGTCTATGTAAGTGTAACATAAAAGCATGCAAAAGGAACACTTCTAATTGGTCGATCGCTTCAAAATGAATTTGAAATTTAAAATTTTTATTTTTAAAAAAGTTCTAATTATCAGATTTTTATGAAATTCGAATGGGACCACATGGGCTTCATACACTTTCAAACAAAAAAAGAATTATCAAAATCGGTTCATAATTGCAAAAGTTATGCGTGAACAACAAATACATACAGGTCAAAACCATAACCTCCTCTTTGAAGTCGGTTAAAAAGTTTTAATTAAATATTGTTTTTGAAATTGTGAAAATATTTCAAACCGCGGTAAAATGTAGTGATATCAATTACAGCTCCCACCGTAAATCTGACCAATGACAACGCTCCATTACGACTATGGAACATTTTCACTGGTTAGATAGCCTTTAAAATTGGAGGTAGCTCTTCACAGTACAATTTGGAATTTGTCATTCTTGAAAGGCAACAGCATTAATTCGCTTACATCGCTTGTTTATATCGTAATTGCTAGTTGTTTTATTTAGAACTTAAATATTATAATTAGTTTTTGTAGGCTTAATTAGATAGGTCTTTTAGGTTTTAAAGAAAATGAGTGATGCATAAATCTTTTACATGTATATTTCCATAAGTTGAAAGATTAAAATATTTGTGAACGGCAATATTAAGCCTAACGTGGACGCCGAATCGCAATAAATTTCTTTCCCTCGTGGATGGGTTAACCCCGGAATCGTTATACACGGAGGGGTTTTATATATATAATTTTAGCTATATATCGATCGTTTCTTTTTCTGGAAAATCAATTTCTGTGTAATAACGTGATTTAAAAAGACCCGAGAAATTTTCGCAAACGAAATCTTGTAACTATTTGCATTTTACATTTTTTCTTAATGCTAAAAAAAAAAAAAAATGTAAAGTGCTGCTACGACAAAATCTTTTAAAAGTAGTCACATGTGTCAATCCCGAAACTTTTCTTTAATCCCATACATGCTAATATTCCAAAACCATAATTTTTTAATTACGCATTTTAGGAATAAGAAAAAAAGATAATCTTTAAAAAAATTGAGCAGTTAACAGATCCGTTGTTTATTTTTTATTGCACTTTAAGTTTTTGTCAATATTTTTTTTAACCGGTGTCGGGGGGCGGCAGAAGATTTCGTAATGAAGTCTAATTAACGAGTAATATATCCGATAAAGAGAAAGTATTTTGCTTTTTACAAATATGCAAATTAATTTTAGATTGGACAAGTAGAAAGTTTAATACATTTTTTTCAATAGGTACTACGTATATCCCAAAAATCGAGGGAAAATCGCTACAATAGCGCATATTTTCAACCGCTTTTTTTCAAAACTTTATACAAACCAGAGTTTATTACATTATATATCTAAATATAAAATTTCTTCGAAAATTATTTATAAATTTTTCACATAAACTACAAAAGCGTGAGGATATCTCCATTTACAACTGGGACTTAAGTCTATATAATACTCTTTAATCCTTCTATATAGTCAGAATTGCTTATATGAAGTTTGGTTCAATTCTTCCCATAACCTAATGCACTTTCCGATGATATATATGAAAAAAATTACCATATTTGCTATTTAAACCCTCCTTTCAACCCCCCTTTTTTTTTCAATTTTTTTTTACAAAACTTGGCCTTTGACATTACATCTAAATATAAAATTTTGTCGATCAATGTACATCATTTGATTACTTAAACTCAAAAGAGAGAGAGAAAATTGTTAAAAAACCGCTGTCATAGCGGCCCCTTTCCGGAAGATTAAACTCAGTTTCAAAGTTTCGGAGACCTACGGACCAGGTTGAAATTGAACGACATGGTTCAATTTTATTCAAATCTACACATTTTTTTCTATAATACAAAGACACACACATATACCCGGTCACATGTGCAGGCATATATTTCGTAAAAGTGTGTTTTTTGGGACCCCTGACTTCTAAAATGTGTATATCTGTTGAAAACTGGAAGTAAAAAAAAATTGATTACAACATCTTCTTCTGATATCGATATAAGAAAGTAAAAATATAGAAATAGCTTCTAAAAGAATACTTGAATTAGAGGTCTGCACGGGCCGGGCCGCGGCCCGAAGCCCGAGCCCGGCCCGGCCCGCGGGCCGGGCTCGGGCCGATTTCCAATAATGGCATTCGGGCCGGGCCGGGCTCGGGCTTTACTTCTGAAGACTTGGGCCGGGCCGGGCCGGGCCGGGCTCGGGCCTTAATTTTTTTGCTGAACGGGCCGGGCCTAACTTTTTTTTCCGTACGAAGCCGAGACTGATTCCACTCTTCCTAGTTTACATGGATCAAAATAATCAGTTCCTATTGAATCTTCCTATATGAAAATCCTTTTCTCGACTTTTTATAAATCAGTAATATTTGGCTTTGTCCAAAAATGTTTGCAAAAAAGGCATATACTTTTAAGCCGTCATTATTCTACAATTAAACATTAGAATTTATTCCTTTTAAAGAATCGTAGATTACTAGGCGTTTTAAAATAGAATTAAACACACACACACACACACAAAACATGATTATGACGGAATTTTTTTTAAAACTGTACAGTCACCGCCAAAAAAATCTTGACACTTTCGATTTTTGATGTTTTGTTAAATATCTAGAAATATACACAAGAAATTATTCTGAAACTCCTGGTGTGTAAACAAAATAGTACACGTCATATATTTTGACAAAGATTTTCCCCCGAAATATAACAGGGGACCGTCAATAAATTGAAAAAGAACGAAGATCTCTTGGATCACCCTGTCAAAACTAATGAAGCAAAAGAGTTTAAACTACAGATAATGATTAAGTGGCTTATTGTAATAAGTTGTGTCGATTTTTATGAATATAGCTTGAAAACTCGTAGAGAAATTGAAGTTTTTATAAAAACGGTCCAAAATTTTTCCAAGTTTTTTGCTTATAATTTTCAGAGCTCTTCATAAAACACAATAATCTTTTCAGAAAACATGACAAACAACATTGCACATAACACCCTGTAATCAGAATTAAAAAATAATAAAAAATGTATGAAAAATAAACGGGTTTACTAAATAATTGTTTACTGCGCATGCGTCAACGCTATTAAAATTTCATTTGCATATTATGTTAGTTAAATGTATAGAGCAACTTTTGTGAAAGTCTCAAAAACATAGCTTGAAAACTCTGAAAATTATCGTTAATAGAATATTGTCAAAATCCATTATTCCCAAAATGAAGTAAAAAGATGAGGGGCTGTATCCATATTCCATTGATTAGTACCTACAGAATATTGCACGTACTACTATATTTTTATACAACTCCTTATCTTTTTGCTTTATTTTGGAAATAACGGATTTTGACCATATTCTATTGACGATAATTTTTAGAGTTTTTAAGCTATGTTTTTGAGACTTTCATAAAAGTTGCTCTATACATTTAACTAACATAATATGCAAATGAAATTTTAATAGCGTTGACGCATGCGCAGTAAAAAATTATTTAGTAAACCCGTTTATTTTTCATACATTTTTTATTATTTTTTAATTCTGATTACAGGGTGTTATGTGCAATGTTGTTTGTCATGTTTTCTGAAAAGATTATTGTGTTTTATAAAGAGCTCTGAAAATTATAAGCAAAAAACTTGGAAAAATTTTGGACCGTTTTTATAAAAACTTTAATTTCTCTAGGAGTTTTCAAGCTATATTCATAAAAATCGACACAACGTATCACAATAAGCCACTTAATCATTATCTGCTGTTTCAACTGTTTTGCTTCATTAGTTTTGACAGGGTGATCCAAAAGATCTTCGTTCTTTTTCAATTTATTGACGGTCCCCTGTTAGATTTCTGGGGAAAATCTTTGTCAAAATATATGACGTGTACTATTTTGTTTACACACCAGTAGTTTCAGAATGATTCCTTGTGTATATTTCTAGATATTTAACAAAACATCAAAAATCGAAAGTGTCAAGATTTTTTTGGCGGTGACTGTAAACTGAAAGTTTTTTTTAAAGTGTTCATCCATGCAAAAAGAATACAACAATACAGGAGAAAAAATATATTAAACATTTACATCTGTAAAGAAGGGAATGTATTTTTTTTTTTTTTTTTTTTTTTTTTTTTTTTCGTTCCAAAGCGATTTCGTCTTTGGAAATTTTACCATATACCGCTTTTTCGACTTTTTGTCTCCATTACAGGGAATATGGATTAATAATACTAGTGATAACTGAAACATTTACATACAACAAACAAAGATTCATTTAAAAGCGTAAATATCGCAGCCTACGGCACTTCTGCATAAATGGAGATTATAAACATGAAAAAAAAAAGACTAATATAATTTTTTTTGGTCAGAACTCTTCCATAAGATTAAAGATTAATGTTCTGTAGAAATTCACTTGAGCCGGGCCGGGTTCGGGCCGAATTTTAAACTTTTTTCCGGACCGGGCCGAGCTCGGGCCGAAATTTTAACTTTCGGGCCGGGCCGGGTCGGGCCAATATTTTTTTCGTTCGGGCCGGGCCGGGCTCGGGCCGAAATTTTAACTTTCGGGCCGGGCCGCGTCGGGCCAATATTTCTTTCGTTCGGGCCGGGCCGGGCCCGGGCCGAAGTTTTAACTTTCGGGCCGGGCTCGGGCCTGGAAATTTCGGCCCGTGCAGACCTCTAACTTGAATAACAACAGTCTTACATTGGATTTCATAAATGTTGTCTCTTAAATTTGCAATGACATTTTGTAAAAATTACTTGCATATATTTTAATTGTGTAACTTTTGCGTTTTATATCATTAATCTGATAGCTATTTGTTTTTATTTAAAAATTTATTCCTCTCAAAAAATCGTTGTTTTATATTTCGTTTTCTTTAACAGTTTCCAACGAAGTTGACAAACATTTATGAATTTCTCTGCCTGTCTGTCCGACTGCCCGCTCTCTATCTCGTAAAAATACTTGAATTGCCATCTAATTTCTAAATGTTACAGACAAGAGTCGACAGCAAAGGGAGAACGGTCGCAGCAGTCACTGAGAGCTACAAAGTTGGCGCAAGCATATTTGAGCTCTGGTTTGTCGTCGGCTCGAAAAGTGAACATTTTTTTTACATTTTACATGCTTTGAGGTAAACGCTACAGCTATTCGCCGGCATAACCTCCAATGATCACAAGAAACCACATAGAACACTTTATTACAGAATATCCGGTACATCCATTATCACAGGGACAACACAAGACACCCATGCCGCTTGCTGGTCGAAAAGTGAAATCGAATGTAAACAGCGCTACAATTTATAATCGGATAAATTTCGGACTTGCGCAGGCGACTCTGTAGCATGGTCTCCCTAGCATACGGTATTTGAGATTTTCCTACATGAGTTCGAATCTCGCTCGCATTTATTTTAAGGAACAAAAATTTATTTCTCTGTTAAAAATAGTAACTTATTCATTGAAATAACTATAAATAATTTTAAATAATAAGAAAAAAATTTTAGTCTATAAACATAAATATTTGTATTTAGTATTTTTTTTTAATTTAATTACTATTTATCTTTTCATTACATATTTAAATATGCAAAATTTCGCAGTTAAAAAGTACTTATATGTAACAAAACCTACATTTAATTTATATTTTTTGTAAATTTCACTTATCATACATATTTTTTCAATTGCGGTTCAAAAATGATTAATGAAAGTTTTCTTTCCAGAAAATAAGTCTGATTGACATTACATCAATCTTTCGCCCTGTTTCGATTTTCGAGCCGACGACAAACCAAAATGCGCATGTGTCAACTTTGTGGCTCTCAGTTGCTGCAACGACCTTCTCCTACAGCACAGACAATCACCTCAATGAGTTCAAGGATGAAAATATAGGATTAGTTAAATATCGATTCGCATATTAAAACCCAATTGGTCTGCCAAGTCATATCTTGTTGGAAAACACCTAAAAACCGATTTTAACGGTTGACTCGTAGGTTTACCCTTGTGCTTACCTGCATCCAAAAGTATTTAAAACATGAAGAAATATAAATTATGATGAAACAATTTTTCACCAATATTGTCGGTCCGCAAAATTACTGTATAACTGCTAACTTATAACTGTGCTTGTAAATATGCAACATAAAAAGTAATTCTATTCAAAGTGGATTTTCTATAAAATCAATTATTTGAAACATCACCGATCCATTAAATTACTTGTAGCAAATTTATACTGATATAAAAATATAGTTATTATGGATTGATTAAAAACATAAAATTTATGAATTGTAATAAGATTGAACTTTAACTATTTTTTGAATTTCCCATTTTCAAAAATAATTCTCAATTTTGCAACTTGATCCAGTACAAGAATGTAATTATAGCAAAAAAGACGAGTTATTTTCAAATCCGAAACAAGAAACTGACAATCAGTATTGTCACTTTAGGTGTTTAAATATTGAGATATCCATTAAATTATCATACAGTAATATTTTTATGGGAGATTATATAAGACAGGCATTATTATTCAGAAAAAGTGATAGATTTTTTTACTTAATAAAAACCACTAGATTGGCAAAACAGCTTCCAGTCCTTATTACATATGCGCAGACGCATACACGCACACAAATAAATAAATAAATAAGTAAGTAAAAAGTGGAATTTGCAGCTTTCGATTTTGTTTTTTCGTTACTTTTTCTATTATGTTCCGACTCTTTTTTCCCGTATTATCCTTTATTTTGTATGTTTGTTTTCACTTTATTTATTTGTCAATGGTAATTTTTTTTTCAAGTTTTACAAGATCGAATTGAGATTAATGGCAGTAACGATTTTATTTATTTATCATTCTAGATATTTATGTACATTCTGTGAGTAAATAACACAATAGTAAAACAAAACAACTAATTTTATTAATATAAAATGATACATATACACAAATTAAAATCAAGATCAAATACTAAAATCATCAAACAATGAAAATACAATAAAAGTATTAAACATGATATTTTTTGTAGCTGACTAGCATTTAAACTTGTGTAAAAATATCTGAAAATATTAAAAGTGAGCATAATAACGTATAATTAAATATTAATACTTGAAACAGTTTGAACTTGCAAGTAAATATAGAATAAGTTCATAACAAAAACAACCTTAACAACAAATACTTTAAAATAAATTATATACTGAAACACACATTTGCCTAGTAACTAACTTCTAATCAAAAAGATTTTGTAATAATATGCAAATCGATATACAAGTTGCATCTACTAGGCCAGAGCCGGATTTATTATGAGTGGTATAAATGTTTTAAAATTTTATGAGCAATTTAGTAAACTTTTGTTCAGTTTTTTATTGCATTATTCTGGGTAAATACACAAACAATGCATTTTTTAACACTTGTAGACACTGTTTTAGACATACAAGACGCCATTTTTAATTTGCTGTTTTCATTAGTTAGACATTTTAATAATCATTCTATAAAGAAAACTCCTGACTGACTTGAGTAATATTCATGAATATAAATGAAATTTCAAAATGTTAACAAACATTTAGTTTTAAATAAAATAACTCATTGAAAGAAAAAAACTAAGAGTTTAAGGTGAATTTGGATTAAAGTTTTAAATAATTGAATTCAACTTCCAACTGGCACAAAAATTTTCTAACGCCTAAATAACAACTAATGAAATAATATATACTGTATGACCTCTAATCGACATCCAATAGCTAAAACGTTAGATTTAGAGAAATAGTTCCAATCGCAAATATTATAATATGCTCTATATCATAATAACGCTTATTTATGTCAAAATATTTTTTTTTCTGTAAAAGTTTCAAAATTTAAATTTTTATACAGTTCCCGAATTTTATAAATTAAATTTTGTAAAAGTTTCTTCATTATCTAAAAAGTAAAAACCTTTTTTTCTGTTACAGTATTCACCCACTCGTGATACTTTGATTTATTTTTCATTAAATATGTAAAGACTTGGTGTCAGAAAACATTAAAATTTCATAAAATTCAAAGTATCATATCTCGGTAACTATCTGTAGTAAACAATCCTCTTTTTTACTTGTCAGATCATAGAGGTAGTTTTTTTAAATCCAGCTTTATAGTACCTTGGAGCCATATAAAATTTAAATATTAATCAATATTAATTTAAATATTAATAAATTTAAAAATTCATATATTTTACAAAAATAAAATAAAAATCTACAAAAGTTATAATCAAAGCTACAGAAATCTCTAGCCTTACAAAAGAAAAAAAAAAAAAAAAAAAAAAAAAAATCTACTAAAATTACAGTAATCTTACTAAAATTTCATCTGTAACCCGGGTTGCCGTCACATAAAAAGCTTTAGGAATCCCAATTTCCTAGAAAATACTTAGTAATATTACAAATTTTTTTATTTACAGTGCAAATCTTTATATTTTACGTGAATTTTTGCCGTTACATAAAATGTTCTTAAAATGCTGGTTTTCAAGAAAAAAAAAATTAGTAACTTTATTTATTTATTTATTTATTTATTTTTTACAGTGTACATCTAAAACTAACGTTTTGAGGATTAACTTTTGGAAAACGATCAGGGGGAGACCTGTATGTGTATACATCCCCATATCATAAAACAATAAATGCTGCTGAAATAGAAAGGTATCGCTTATGTGATGTTGATTTTTTTTTTCTAGTGCAAGATTTGTTTAAAATAGATAATAAGGCCCAATATTAGATCCGGCCGGCATATTTCAGATGTGTATATTGCTGGGACGATTACTGTTTCTAAACCAATAGGAGATCGTCATTATCACGGTCAAGTACACGCCCACACAGTTTGATTGACAGGAACTCGTGGACAATTGACGGTGCTAATTATAACGATAATCTGTTGCGGATGAAAGTGAGCTGACTGGCTGAATGGTTAGAGCGTCGAGCTTGAAACCGGAGGATATGTGTTCGAGTCCATCGCGGGTCGAGAGTCCGTTGGTGATTTTTTTTTTTAATTATTGGAGGCTGTCTTTTATTAATAAATAAGACATTTAAAAAAAAATATTTCAAACCCTTTTAATATTCTAAATATCGTTCCAAAATGATTTATATATATATTAAACAAATGGGAAAAAAAAAGGATTCTGCGAAAATATCCGTATAAGCAAAATTCTTACTTTAATTTTTATTTATTTATTTATTTCAGGATCAGAGGAAGTATAATTTCTAATTGAAGTAAATAAAATTCAGTCATTTTGAAAAAAAAAAATTCTTTCGTACCTTTAATTTTTAATTACCGAGTACAAATTCAAACAATCCGAGTACAAATAAATAATAAACACACACGATCAATTGTCCACGAGTTCCTGTCAATCAAACTGTGTGGGCGTGTACTTGACCGTGATAATGACGGTCTCCTATTGGTTTAGAAACAGTAATCGTTCCAGCAATATACACATCTGAAATATGCATACGGCCGTGTATTAAGTACAAAGACAAGCGCAATAGGCAATACTATTATACCCCTATTCACTATCACAGGCGTATGCTTTTCACTGATCTTTACAAGTTGAGACCGTGTTTCTGCGATAGCGCGGGGTAGAAGTAAGGGACCATATGTGATTTTCATGTCAACTGGCGAAGGTGAGTGCGAAGAGCATGCGCCTCTGTTAGTAAAAAGGAGTATAATTATGAAGAAGTTGTTAATGCCAATAAAAATATATAGTATAAGATTACATATACAAACTATAGTATAAGATTTCCAAATTATAAGGCATAGGAAATCGCCTCCATTCACAATTCATTCATTGTTTATGGACAAATGAAATTTTATTTTAAGCTACGTAGCAATGTTTCAAATTTTTAGTTCTAATCTTTAACAAAACTTTTATAGGTACTTCGTTACAGCGACCCACAAACATGAATAACCCAGTGACAAAAATCTATCGCCAAATTTAGAATGTAAAATTTCGTCAATTGGATAGTTGTTTCAAAGAAACAGCAGTTGATTATGTCTATGCTATAATGTTTTTTCATTGATGTTCCAGAACTTTCTTTTATAATTTTCATTTAATTGCATGTCTAATTGTTTTTCATTAATCATCTGAATTTTTTTAAAATAAATATGGAAACAATCTTTAATTTACCTAGAGATGAGATGGATTTTTTTACATAATAAAAAAATATGTGGAAATGGCCATGATTTGAAGCTTTTTTTACAACAGTATATGCAGGACTCCCAAATGATCTATCAATTAGATAACAATATTTTCATAGAAATGTTTTCTTTTTAGCTCTTTCTTGCAAATTGGGCAAAAATCACCTTTGGAGGATAATATTTGCACAAATGTTATTGAAACATACCATGAAATTTTCTGCTAAAAATATTAGTATTCAGTTTATGGACCATTTGGGAGCCATGTATATGGAAATACTATATATAAAAAAAGAAAAATAAGAAATACTTTCTTCGAGAATGCCGTTCGTAACTGCTTTAAAGTTTATGTACTGTTGGACAGAGGAATATCCATTAAATGATACAAAAAAAAACTATATACTGGTGAAAATGTGACAGTTGATTGGAATAATTAAATGAGAGAAGTATTTAAAAATTAAACTTCATATTTGAGCAATTTCTATTAAACAAAAGTATCGATGTTATAAGACATTTATGCAATTAAGCATATTATCTTTAACATGAGATATGATATTCCATGAAGCTAATTACTTTTGTATCTCTTTTATGTGTGTGCGCTACGTTCGCGCTTTACAAACTTGGCAACGACTTTGGCGAAATTTGGTGTAACACTAACTGTGATGACCGCTATAACAAAGGAGTATCCATTTAACTTTATAAGTTTTACTGCAACTGTCTGATTGCGTTCATCTGTATTTTGTCAGTCATGAGCTAAATGCAAAATTAAATCTAATATTTGTTTCACATAAAATATTATTGATACATGGAAAGGAGAAATTGTTATAATGATGCAATATTTTAGCAGCGTTGTATTAATAAAGGAATAGTTTTATAAGACCAAAAAATGTAAGAAAACTTTTAAACACTCAGTAAAGAGCTGCTCCGCATTTGTTTGTATGCTTCTTTGACGAATTATGTAATTTTAACTGGCGCAGTATGCGTTAAAAGGTTATCAAGCTAAATTAAAGACTTGTATTCAGAAGTTAATTCTGCAATTTCAATAAATTATATCATAATTTATAGTTCAAAATTTGGAAGTACAATTTAATGATACAAAATTAGTAAGTTCCGTATCGATATTTTTTCTTGCATATGCATTACGTAGATCCGGCTCTGTATTACATAGACAAGTATGGTAAACAATTAATAAATAGATTGTACTTAAGTAACTGTTAGAAAATATAATACATAAAAATTATAATAAAGATTTTTCGTTCAAAAAAGATATGATTATTTTTTATTCTACTAATTATTACGTAATGGTTACTAAAAAAAAAATTACTGAACTTGTCAAAAATATCTGCGGACACTAATCTAGTGATAAAATGTTAATGATCTAGATTATAAAAAGAAATTCAGAAAATTTCATGATGATATGGTCTTTATAATTCAATTATTTTTCTATAAGCTGGCTAGAACACTTTTCCTATTTTTTTTTAAGAATAGAAAGTATAACATAAAATTTCTTCAGAAACAACTGTAGTTACTTTTTAATCTGACGCATTTATTTTGAGCATGTCCATTTACTTAAGAATTGACACTATATCTATCTCCATTTTTTCAATAATAGTCTTAAAAAATCATATCACGCATAGATTTCAGCACATTTTCCAACATTAAACAAAATTCCTCTTATTTGAATAGCTTAATCTTATCCTTTCTAAAAATTTATAATTCAAGCTAAACATATGCATATGAAGCTGGAAAAGATCTTCTTTCAGCTATAATTATTCGCTGATTGTCAGTATTATTAACGTTACGTAGCTTAATTTTCACAGAATCTTTCCCCGACCATTTGGATTTGTTAAAATTTCTCGAATTAAAAACATTTAATATTTAATTTTTAAAAAACAGCTTGTAGGCGAAAGTGTACTTTAGGTCTCTTTTTTTCATTTTTCAGTGAAAGTTATAATGGTTTCAACATTTTATTGGGTAGATTAACGTAAGGGGTTTTCACAAATAGCTCTCTAATTTTTTTAAAATCTATATTGTTATTGAAATTTACTGAAAAGTAAAAAGCAAAAATCAATGAAAAATGTGAATATTTTTATGTTCTTAAAAATAATTAAATATATTAGAAATACCGATTTCGATGGGGATCCTTTACATAGTCGTTTTAAATGAAATACGCTGAAACTTCGAACTTTGAAAAAATAAACATCATTAAAATGCGGTTTAAGACCACAAAAATAAGCAATAATGTATTTGAATTCTTTTATGCTGATTTGTACAAAAATATTTTACGCTAGTAATTATGTAATGATAATAAAAATAAAACACTTATTTAAACGTCATTATATGGATTTCATAACGTTTTAAAGGATTCATGCAAATGTTAGGGGACATACAGATTGGCAGACACCCAAGCAAAATACAAGCCAAAAACTTCTCAATTATGTTGGAAAATGTCAAGAAATCCTCTGAAAATCTAGTAGAAAAAAATCCAATCATGGGCTCTAAACAATGCAATGACATTTTTAAAGTTACTGACTATTTCTACAAGATAAATGTTTCAAAAAAATGTTCCTTCACATTTTGAGAGAAAGATTTTTTCTTCTATTCGATTTATAACAAAATAAATTGTAATATATTAGTAATTGTGTTGAAGAAAAATGTGCATTGAGAAAAGAATTAAGAGTGCCTTCCGCTACATTATCTGAAAATTATCCAGTCTTTTATAAACTGTTTTATGAGGCAGAAATAAAATTCTACTTCTAAATTACATTTCCATAAGATATATAACTCTACAAAGCATCTAATAATATTTCTAAATACTAAAAAAATAATTATTGAAATTTTCCCATTTTTTCCTGTTTACGCTGACTGGTTATCTAGAAATATATGTTTATCTCATAAAAAAAAACAGCATAATAAGAACAGAATCTTAAAATTAATTGATATCTTATGATATTTGGAATGTTAACGTGAAACACTTTTAACAGATTAGAAGCACTATCACTTATGTGTTTTACGAAATTGTTAAATTTTATGGGTTTTTTTTAACGTGTATTTCGAACAAATTGCACTAATTTAATGATGTATTTAAAAATATATCATTAAAATTTAATTTAATTTAATATCATCACTAAAATGAATGACGAAGCTCTAAATTGTCGATGTACGTCCTAACATGGCACATAATTATGTGAATTTTTTATAATAAATATATCGTAGATTGTAGTAAAAATTTTTAATAGCAAAATTATATTTTAAAGCATTTTAATATAAAATATTTCTGAGTTAAAAATATAGAATTAGCATACAATGAAACAGAAGCAGGATAAGTGCTTCAACAATCGGTCATAACATACAGGGTAATACAAAATTACGTGGCAAAAATGAAAAAGCAAAACAAGCATACAAAAGAATCAAAAATCATATAGAAATTTGAAACGCAACCGTCATCCGGGATAGCTAGAGGGCGTTTCCATAAAAAAAACATGCTGGGCAAATTGAACGACTTGACGTGTATAATTTCAACACATTTCCGTAGACAAGTCGGAAGACATTTACTGGTCACGTTTCTCAGGCGTTGAACTGGTCAAAGAGAACCATTCGCATGGCAACCGCAATCGTCAAATTTGTCCCCAGTACGTTTTTTATGTGGGGATTTTTAAAAGGAATTATTTACGAAAGATTTGTTTCACCACAGGATGATTCAGTAAGAAGAATTGCTATAGCAACAGGATGTGTTCCAGATACACATGATATGTTTGAAAACTTGCACCAGTTGATGCAGCGTCGATGTAATGCATGTCTTTTTGCACCTGGCAAGGAATGCAAAATAAAAAAAATTATGTAGAATGGTTATTGTTTATTCTTCTTGTATTGCATGTAATTTACAAGTTGTTTGTTATCAATGGAGTTTGTGACCAAGTTCCTATTTTATATTTCATTTATTTGTATGCCTGCTTTTTTTCCCATTTTGTCACGTTATTTCGAATCACCCTGTAGATAATGATAAAAGGTATATAAGTTTATTTTCAGTTCGAAATGAAATAACCAATCAGCCAACAGCAAATAATAGTGAGTGTATTTTTTTCTTTAAATCAGCCATTTTTTTTCTATTATCAATGGCTGAATACTAAAACTTAATTGGCCGACATCTGATGTTTTACTCTATTTTAGTGCAAAATTTAAATAAAAAAGCAAAATTAAAAACCATAACATTATAGTAAACTAATGTAAAATAAATTTCAAGATATTGAAATGTAAGGTACCCTGGGGTAATAACGCCAGGCGGGGTAATAACGCCAAGTGCTTATATTTAGCATAGTTATGAAATAATCAGGTAAATGACACCCATGTGCTCTGCGCAGAAGGGTTTTGAGTCATATAAATCGCAAAAAACAGCTTCAAGTTAATTTGTTTCATTTTTAGGTCTTATTGTTTTTACAAGCAACTAAAATTAACGCTTGATCTAAAATTTGCGAGATAAGGTTTTTGATCTGAAGACTATATTTTTTATCCAGAAATACTTTGTTTATTACATAAATTTGTAGTGCATTTCATGTACTTTCAAATTGTTGTAGAAGATTTTGGATATCTTCTCGAGATAATTTGTAGTTTAGGATTTGCTGCGCAATAATTATCCCGGGGTAATAACGCCAGGGATTGGCGTTATTACCCCGGTTGATTCCCAATAGTGGCCGAACTATATCAGAAGGGGGTTTATATATTAATATGGGACAGAATTATCATCATTGTTGAAATGGTAAGATTAAGGGGGGGGTGCCCAATACTTAAAATTAATCTCTCTATTTTATTTTTTATTTTATTATTATTATCTTTTTTTACTAATGTAAAAAAAAAAATTAACTCTTGTAAATAAAACTGTATCAAAATGTTTCCGAGGTTCAAATTTGAACATCTTCAAAATCAGGTTTCTTTTAAATTTCCATTGGATTGTTCAATTGAGTTCGAAATTTTAACTGTCCGCTTTCTCAGCGTTCGGTTTTTCAAAACTTTATAAATTTAACCTTTAACTGATGTCACAGAAATTGTAACGTATGAATGTGATGCGGTTTGTGAGACCACAAAATTGAAAGATGAATAAAAGGCGGGAATAACTCATAGGATTGTGTTTTTGTATTAAACTTTTTATACAAGAGTATTATACTTAATATTCACCTATTTAGTCTCTGGTGATAGTACTAAAATTCCAAATGAAACAAAATTTCGGTAGTGTTTGCAGTTAAACTGAAAATTGCAAGTTAAACTAAAAAATTAAAAGAAAAATAGTGGCCTACGAGACCGGTAACATTAGTTAAAGGTTAAAATGCGATCCATGATTAAAAATCATAGAATACTGTTCCTGCGCTAAACTTTTTGTACAGAGTTAATTCTAATTAAATTTAATCTATTCAAATATTTCTAACAATATTACGAGAACTCCAAACGAAAGAGAATTTCAGTTGTAACTGTAGTTAAACTGGAAAATACAAGTTAAATGTTATTTTTTTTGGGGGGGGAGGGGGTACAGTGTTCAGTCAGATTGCTAACAGCAGTTAAAGTTTAATTTTGTTGCTAATATAGAGATAATGACATACAACCATATGAATTATGTATAAAATTGAATAAGAGATCTCTTTGGGATAATATTTTTTAATCAAAAAATTTATTCAATTTATTAAAAATTTATTGAAGCATGCTCTTTAAAACGTCGACAATTTAACTGTAGGTTTGAAGAATCCGCATTAGTGTGGAGTTATGGGTTGAAAACTATTTACTAGATTACTATAATAGTATTAACCCTTAACTGCTGTGACAAAAATTGTCGCATAACTTACTGTGAGCGGTCTGTCAGACCACTTAATCTAACGATGAATAAAATGTTAAATTAACTTTTAGAATATTATTTTTATATTGAACCTTATATACAGGACTATTATAAATAAAATTCAGCTATTCAAAAGTCTCTACAGATAGTAATAGGACTTTAAATGAAACAAAAATTTCCCGGTATTTATAGTTAAACTAAAAATTCCAAGTTAAACTCTGAAACTTGAAAAACTCAGCGGTATGTGAAACGCTAACAGCAGTTAAGGTTTAACAAAAATATTTATTGCACATAACTCTAGTTATTACAAAACTTCACATGATTAAAATATTATATTATGAATGGTTAAAACCATGCAATATTTTTTATAATCATATTTAAGCGGGACTTTTTAAGCAAAGAGAGACACGGGGTGTTATATTCTATTGAAGCTCCCCCTCACTCCTTTTTCTTTCACTTTCACAAAAAAATCAATATTTTCTATCGCATAGAATGCATACATGGGAATATAAATACTGATTCAAATAATGCGTGCAATGTTTCTAATAATTCTATTTAAATGGTGATTTTTAAGCAAAATGTAGCATAGAATCCGATATTCTTTTGCCTCCTCCCCCCGCCACCACCACAGCTATCTTTTTCTTTCAGAGTCACAAAAACAAAATGTACATTTTCAATAGCTTAAGATTGCAATTTGTCAATTTCTAGAGCTATAGAGTTTGTATTTTTAGAATTGGGCAATCTACATGCCATTATTCCATCTTATTTTATAGTTTTGTTTGCATGGCGTTATTACCCATATAGGTGGGTATTAACGCCAAATAGCATTGGTCAAGAAAAAACGCCATTACATTAAATTATTTTATTTCATATAGATAGTCAATGAGTTGCTATATCAGATCCTATATTTGTTTGAAAAATACAATCTAAAACTAAGCCGTGAAAATTGGTAGAACCTTAACGTGGCGTTATTACCCCAGGGTACCTTATAATGAAATAGTAAAAACTAATGACGACCAATTTCTGAGTTGTCAAAAATGTTATAGCTTAGAAGTTTAAATGTCATGCATGTTCTTACTTGTGAAGAACCTATATGGCTTCGATGACACTCTAATCGCAGCTTAAAATCTAGAAGAGAGGTTTTATTACCTATTTTTTAGAGTGTGACAATAGAAAAATAGGCCTTTCTATTTATTTTAATGCACAATATTGGTTGAAACGTATGCACTAGTTTAATAAATAATAATATGTACGTCATAGATTAATGGCATCCTTCTGAAACATGTTATTTTTTTCTGAAACTGTTATTTTTTTCTTGATATAAATCTAAAAATGATATTTCGATCTATTTTTTTTTTCTAAATTAGTTTAAATACCTGTATATGAAACTAAATACTGCATTTAGATTTTAATTTATTTCACTGTTACAAAAGATTATCAAAAGAGAGTTTATGAAAAAATGTATTTCGTTGCATGAATTATATTAGTTTGCTGAATTAATTTAAAATTACTCTTTTTGTTGATTTTTAATAAACTAAGATTAGGCTTTTAAAAGTTCTAAGCCATGTGTAACATGGAGATATTTACTCTTTTAATCTATATTTTTAAAAATTGAATAGTTAAAACTCGAATTTTCATAACGTATTCGCCCGTTTTTCTAATGATCTACAAAGTGAATAGAAACTCGTTTTTTATATTTTATATTTTTATATCTTGCTTCAGAAGAAAATGCGTAAATAGTTGATAAATTCATAAAAAAATAATATTTTTAACTATATTTTAACAATACAATACTTATGCAAATGCAAAATCAAAATTAACATTTTCCCTTGTTATATTAACATTTAAATACTTAACAAATATCTCTTTTATACATATATATTTTTAGAATTAAGATTCTATAATATATATTTTTTACTAAATGTTAGCAATCTAACAACTAATGAGAAGATTTCAAATATAACAATTATACTACTAAGTAGTTGAAAATGAAAGAGTTGCTTAAGAGACATGAGGCTCTCGCTGAGGATTAGGAGACATCGTTTGTGGAAGAACGTAAGTACCAGTTTTTTTAGAAAGCTTAAATGTAATGTAAAAATGTTAGGTGTTAAAATAATGGATTTTTTTTTCCAAAAGAGGAACTTTGAATAACAAATAATAATAATAATAATAATAATAATAAATAAATAAATAAATCTATAAAGCAGTCAGTTAAAATAACTTATACCTACATGAATTTATATTAGGAAATTCTAAAAGTAGCTGCAGTAAAAAATACTAATGAATCATATAGACTAAGTGGAAGCTACACAGATGTTACCTCATTGAGTTGACGGCTTGAATTCCAGGATAATACAGATCCCGATTGGCATATCAAAATGCAATTGATCTGTCAAGTCATGCCCATTTGTAAAAACAACGTGCAGAGACGCTTTTACTGGTTGATCAGTAGGTTTATCATTGGGTTTTCCTGCACTCAAAGGTATGATAACATGGAGGAGTAAGAGCAGAAAAACACAATGGCAAACGTACTAACAACAACTAAAATCGGGTTTGCAGATGATTTCCACCAAGGTATGATTTAACAGAGTTGATTAATTTTAATATGCTTATCGAGTTTTAACTATTACTGGACTATTCTTGGTGATGGTTTATGTGCAGCCATGTAATATGGTTAATGAAAAATACGAAAGATATACGCTCGGTTGCAAAATGTCAATCGGTATATTTGCACCTACAAAATTAACAGACCTTACAACATTCGTTTAGGATAATCAAAGAACTTTACTTTTTCTAGTAAACTAAAGGGCAATTTCGAGTGAAATGTGCCATTTCTTTTACTGTTTTTATGGTTTTTAATAATAGGTAAAGTAAATCGACTTGATTAAAGGGTGCCATACAAATTACTCTTAAATTAAAGCTCGGAGTTTTAAAGAATGCTCTCTTCATTGAAGAAGAAATGTATCTACAAGTCAATGTGCATGTGGATGAGAAAAAAATCATAATACAAAACTACATGTTTCTCGATATGATTTTTAAGAGAATGCGGAAGGAATTTTAAAATTTTAAATTTCAATTCTGTAGCATCTCATTACAGTATTGAGATGTAAGGATTATTATTTAACTAATAAATAAGATATTTTATTTGCCCGTGATAAAAGTTAAATTGACATTGTTTATTACTCTTTCCTTAGAAAAAAATGGTAAATGTATGATAAATGCAAGATCTAGTATGCAATAAATGACCAGCTGTTTTTTCTATACGTGGAATTCCTTGGCTTCAAAATAACGTAGGCCACATATAGCAGCGACAAATAGCAAATCAATAATTTATAAATCAAAAATATTTCGTCTCTTGTATTCTTATGACATGTTACGAACAGATTAACTGTTTGTTCAGATTTGCAAAACATTTTGTCTAACAAATGCTTTGGCTACGGTGCATCAATTTATAAGGCAATGGAAGACGTCATCATATTTAGACACTATTTTTTAATTAATGTGACTTAAATGATCAATCCATTTGCTTGCAGCATTGCAGTCATCATGCAGGTGATTTTTAAAAGGAATTTTATCCTCTCAGTCATCTGGAAATTGGATATTTCACTTACAACAATCTAATAGTACCTTCGAAATATTGCCCTATCCACTACCCAAATAACGTTTCAATAGCTTCATTTAAAATATAGTCTAAAATAAAATAATAAATTTCAACTATTTAAAATAATTTTTTAATTTACATAATCTTTACAATACTAATGATATGCGTTAACTCTCCAAGCGTCTTGCAAATGGGTAAAATTGTAATGTTGTTTTCTCTGCATTTTGTTTTAAATGCAAATAAAATATGATTGTTTCAATATTACATTAAAAAATCTTATTTAGGAATATAAATGTAATCCTCGAGAATCTTAATCATTCTTCAATGCTTTGAAAAATCTTTAATTTTATAGAATTTTAATATCTTAAACATTGCTTAAATTGCAGTGAAACCTGGAGCTTAGTGTACGGAATTTTACGGGACAAACGCTTAGAGGGTTAAAAAAGCTCTTTTAAAAATATTTTTTAATAGGAGAAATTATAACTGTATTTTGAGAGCAAATTCTTAACCCTCTAATGTCTATTTTAAGAAACGTCAAAGAAAGGATTGTGTTATTATTCGAATCAGTTTTTTTTTCTGACCAATTAACTAAATTTTGAAAAGATATAAGTAATTACATTTTATGACATTTCAAAAATATTCCTTCTTTCCACCACTGTATGAATTTGGTTTTTAGGATATTTTAAAAAGATTTTTAAAAAATACTAATCATGTACTGTAGTAGTATTTCGTTTAGTAACCATGTTTTTAAAGAATTTTTTTTAATTGTTTTTAATCTTTTTTTTTTTCTCCTGTAAAACGTGTAATGGTATCTACCACTGTGCAATTGGTAGCAGCTCAAATTTCATTTAAGAGAGCTCCTTTCTTACCATCCTTTTCTTTTTTTAAAAAAGGAAACGTTTTAGAAAAATAACTCAATAATACTTAGAAAATATACTGTTATGAACAAAAGTGTGCTAAAGAGATAAATACATGTCATTTTAAGCATATAAATACACGTCACATAGTAAATAAATTTACAATATAGAAATCCACACCATCTGCACCAGAGGTCATCAACTTTTGTAATATCAACAGCGCATTTAATTTTTTTAAATACCATTGTGAGCGCACATAGTTATTTATATAATTGTGTTTTGAGTGAAATTCCGTTAAATAAGTGCCATACGTAAGATAGTGTATATACATATCATGAATATCCAATAATTCTCATATAACAAGATGTACCGTCGTGTCGTGGGGGAAAAAAAAAGTAAATACCTTCTACAAACTATGAAACTAATTATAAAAGAAGGAAGTTGATGATATCAATGGATTAGAAATAAAGTCTACTTTTATTTGATATACATATAAAAAAATTTCTTGGGAGGGGAGAGGGGATCTAGAAATTAATCCAACTTTGTTTATTCTTTTCATTGCAACGCTCAATTTCGGCAAAATATTTTAAGTATTTGGTTCAAGCTATGCATAGATATAACATTTAAATTAATTTGTATTATTAGTTTTTTTTATTATGAGCATTTAAAATTTAGAGCTTTTAATCTTAAATTACATTTTCATATTTCTATTAATACCTGCTTCAATAATATTACTAATGTGATAATTTTATGGGTGGTTATGATACTAAAAAAATCCAAACGTAAATACATTGAATTTGGAATTTAAAAAATTTTATAACATGAATTATGGAATTAATATTAAAAAAAGATGAATTGCAACCTACAATTTTTATGATAGATTTATATTTATTATATTCAGTTTTATGCGAATTCTCAGTTTAAAAGTTTCATTCCATTTTGTATATCTCTAATTCTGACTAAACAAAAGTCAAAATCATGGTTTAACGGGTTGTCTATGATGTGCAGATATGCATATTTTGAAAAATATATATTTTATTTATTATATTGAAACATTTTGGCCAGACTTGATAATTGCTATTGAGAAAAAAGTATGGATTAATTTTGATACGTATATGACCTCTAAGCAAATTTAATATGCGTCATTTGAAAGAAGACTTTATTTGTTAACCATTTGATATCAGTAACTTTCTTTTACAATAATCTTTTACAAGGTTAAGTATGCGTATTTACTTTTTTTCCACGTCTGTACATATATATTCTAGGGAAATGTAAGTGCAAAGTATAGAAAAATTCCTTACAACTACCTTATATACAAGGAATTTTAAAAAAATGCGCAAAAATATTATCTCTTTAAACTGTCAGTGAGCCTGTCATTATTTTGTTCGCAAGAGATATAAGAAAATACTTATATAGATAGTTCTGACTGAAAGAAAGAAAAGTTTCCTAACATTTACCATCCATGTACGCAAAATGTTCAGTTATTATACATGTAAACTTATAGGGCTTTGTAGGCTCAAAAATGGGGTTCGGTGGGCACAATTATTGACGACCCCTGATGTAGATTTTTGCACAAATTCGATACATATATACATACACATATTTATCATTATTTTTATCTTGTAAAATGTTCACAAATTTTCAGTTCACTACATTGATTAGAGGGAGGATAATATTTTAAACAATTATTTCTCCAGGAAATTTCAGCTCTCTCCAGAATTCATTAAAAAAAAAAAAAAAAAATCAACACGTTTATGCAAATTTAAAGCAAAACGTCTACAATTGTGTCGCTTACTTTTAAGTACATTCAATAACTTTGATCATATACGATGCGAGAATGATTGTAACTGTAAACATTAAAGTTCTCATGTGCGTTTAAGCAGTTAAATACACTAATTATCTCATGTTTTTAAAAAAAGCATTTATTTCATTTTTGAAATAATTTTTTTTTAATTCAACTTATTTCTATAGTTATTTGTATAAAATATTTAAATACCAGGAATCCTTGTAAAATGAAATATGCGCGTTTGTATGACTTATGGGCGTTAAATCATGTGGAAGCACGCTAATGTACTTACAAACATAAAAAGATTTGTTCAGCTAAAATAGGTGACTGACTTAATGCGTAAAATATTTATAAAACATATGCGTATCTTTCATAACCTTCTTCAATCTTGCAGAAGCTTGACGATAGACTTATTATAGACCAAAATGTTGGGATTAATTATTGTAAAAATGTTTTGTGATACTTTTTCGAATGGATATTTGAGAATCTTGAACTACATTCACATCCTTACATTGGATATGTATTGTACATTCTAAATATCCATTTTCCAACACTATCTGCAGTAATAAATGAAATAGCAAGAGCAGAAGATACAGAAGAAAAGTGGGAAAACAACTCGGGAGATTTGATCAATTGTACGATGAGATATCTTAGAGGAATCATTGATGCTGTGCGTGGGAGACTTTCCAGCCTCATTATCAGTTTGAGTTGAAGTAGATTTGAATATTTTCTGAAAGAAAGAAAAAATGTCTCATAAATTTACAATGTATCTAAACATCAACATATCATTTCACATATTAATATGCAAATGCAGATATCACTTAAGGGGTTCCGGAACACATTTAAAAATAACTTTTATTTTTTGAGTTAAAATTTAAAAATATTTTGTTAAGGTTAACCATATTATCTGTAAACAAAATCAAGCGGCTATTTTTTTTTTTTTTTAATGTTGGGTAAAAAAGAACGGTAATTTAAAATTATTAGAAGTCGAAATATTATTTTTAGAATTACAGTTTTTTCCCTTTAAATGAACAGAAATATATGAGCTATCGTTTTCATTCAGCACGTCTAAAAATATTAATTTAAATAAAAATTAAAAATATTCAAAGTAAAAATTTTTAAAAATATAATGTAATTTTTTTTAAAGCACTTATTTTCAAACGTGAATATTTTTTTCAAATTTGCTGAGTGAAAGTTAAATTTAAATAATTGAAAAAGATATGTTTAGAGTTTGAACCATTTATCATTAAACGGTACTTGACTTATACAATTAACAAATTATTTATAGTAGCTTATAGAGTAGCTTATTTAAAATTATTTAACACGTATATTTACGTTTTTCAATCTCATATGTATTTTTCGAGTTATTCGACCGTTTCCAGACTTTTCGGACACCCTGTATATATAATAACTAGCGAAAAATAGCAATGTTCTCATATGCCCCATTTTCACATGTGCCCCAGTCTCCCCCGTATATGTTTCGTAATTCTGTGCATTAACCTTTGAGATAGAGCTCCCACAAAATTCATGCCTCATACACACAGACAAAGTCACAGACTCACAAACTCACAGGCAGATATTTCGTAAAAACATGCTTTTCGGACTCTCTTACCCTTAAAACGAGTAAACTCATCGAAAGTTTTCCGGAATCCCTTCTTATAAAGATACAAGAAAATATAAAAACCTAAGTACTGCGCCACAAATCTTCCAAAGATTAGTTTGATTCTACCCACAACTAATATAAGACATTTTATAATAAATAACTTAGTTTTTTTGGAAAAAAAAAAAAAACAAAAACAAAATATAAACTGAGGAACGTATTTAGATTTTTTTAGTACCTGCATTACAAATTGCAGTTAAGTAAACACATCGTAGTTCTTTGAACAAAGAATCGCGATGGGGATATTCATATCGGATACTTCTCAATGTCTCTAATCCGCAGAAAAACATTGAAACATCAAATTTCATATCTTGAACGAAAAACGTTTAAACGTTTATACGTTTAGCCGCTTGGAGAAGATCCGTATATACGATGTAGCGTATATGCTGTTTTGCGTAATACGTATAACCGCCGATGCCGTATTATACGTATAGCAAATGCAAATCCGTATTTCGTATAATACGTATACTCATATAAACGTATAATCGAGAGCACTACTGAAAATGTTGGTCTAGCCACAAACAAGGAAATCAATTTAGAAAATTAAATAAGATCCATCTGATTGAAATGCAACAAGTAATAAATAAACTGTTTTATAAACAAAATCCAACATTAGTAAATCAAATAAAAGCAATCCAAACTAAAAATACAAAGATTTTTAAACTTAAGTCCACGGGATTCACGTCTTTAATGGAGGCATTTTCTTATTCTTTCTATTTTAAATAAAATGTATTTAAATGTACATTTTCTTTTGTAATTTGTGCTATAAATGAAGACAGTATTAATTGTATGTTTTATCCAAGATGAAAATGTCATACAATATTTTAATGTATTACAGGTCTTCCATGTACAAAAAACGCATTTACTATATAGTCCAAACGACTTTCTTGTAGCGATTTACGTCTAAAGATCTATCTACACGATATTTTTTCTTAACTGTCACCAATCAGAGCCATCTGTAGCTCGTTCCAATGACTGGAATGTCTCATGTCAAAACAGTGCCGACAAGGTTAGATATGATGGCGCCTTTGTACGCTTACGCAACTGAGAATAAGAATAAAACACGGGTAAAAAATGAAAATGTAAATCTGTACTTATATATTCAACAACAGCACCATTAACCCATTAAGGGAGACCCGTACCCCATTTTCGGCCAAAAATCATCAAAAGTTCAAAAATTTTTTTATCTCAGAAAAGGATAAAATACATATTTGCGAATATCCATGCAAAATTTCATAACTCGGGGACACTTGGAACAGGTAGCAAATGAGCTTTTTAAATTGTACTCACTGTAGAGTTTAAAGGACTAGTGGCCATTTAAAACGTGTTTTCCTGAAAATGACTTTTTTCATATTTTGCCTAACAAGGGCACCACCAAACATGGTGCACACAGATTTTGATGATTTCAAAGTATGTTGTAGGGGTCATACCACTAATTATTCAGCTGAAAGGATTCTTTCAAATGGGCCTTAATTTTTGAGAAATTGGGGGGTCAAAGTTCAGCGTACATTTCAAATACTTATTAGTACGAACGCCGCATGTGAATCAGTGGCGTCGTGGTAACGCACGAGCCTGCAAGTTGAAAGGTTGCGGGTTCGAATCAGTCCTCGGCCATTTATTTATTTTTATGTTTTTTTATACTTCGCAAATTATAAGCAGAATTGAAAATTCTACAGCTTTGAACCTTTTGATATTTTCTGAAGAGGACAGTTTACTTTGTCAACATTTTTTTATTATTATTTTTTCAAAATATGGTGAACTGACTGCACTTCAGGGTTCAACTAAAAGTACATTTTGCAACAAATAAATAAAAATTTGTATTTAATTAAAATTTTGAAAAAGTATAAGAAAATCTCCACTACTTTAAATATTAATATCTTTAGATTAATCAGTCACTTTTTTTCTTTTCAAATGTGTATTACACAATATTGTGCTTCAATTTTTAGATAATTTAATACTGCATTTGATATAATTTATATTACTAAAATACTCAATTCGTGATAAATATGTTTAAAAATATATTAAAAGTAAAAAAAAAAAAAAAAAAAAAGGTTTAATCATCATTTGTAAAAGTGAAAAAATAAGACCAATAAAAAGAAATCTTCATTTATTCTGATAATTACGGAGGAAAGCAGACGATTAAAAAAAGTATTTTTATATGTATTATAAATTTTATCTCATTAAACAGAATATAAAAAATTACACGCTTCTGCTAGGGAAAAAATTTTTGATATGGAAATTTGAATATTCTGGGAAAATCTAATATTTATACATTTTTCATAACACAGACACACGTTTGACATCCTATCTGTTTCTAAGCAATTATATTATTTTTTATAATTTCTCGTTTCAAAATCTACAAAGGATTTAAACCCATATGAATGTAAATAAAATATGCTTATTTAGCTCAGAATTAATATCTTTTTAGACACAATATAAAATAAAAAGGCATGTATTGTGATTTATAAGTTGTTTTGTTGTATTTTTGTTTCTTTTTAATGGATTTTGGTGGCGCCATCTAGTGCCGATTCTAAAAATGGCTGCAAAGTGGTTAAAAGATATAGTTTCGAGTATATTTCTGTATTTTATAGTAATGTGCAAGTTTCAATGTGGGAACATTGCTATTTTCGATAAAATATGGATGTTAAAATATTTTAACAACAAATTTACGTAGTCCTATGAGATGGCAAACGGAATCTCATTTTTAAGCATATTTTGAGGCTTCGTCCCATCGTCTATTTCGTATTTCAGTTGAATTACGGGTTTTGATTTGGAACGAGTGTTTTGATTTGATAAAAAAATAGATGTAATCTGTCATTTCTTATTTGTGCAAACGATAACTTATGTTCATGTTGAACTTTGGAGATAAATGTATTTACAGAAAATTGGAAAATTGAAAACTTGAATAATTGGTAACAACTTGCATTTTAACATTACTGCATTAATATTTTATTACTTTTTCGAAGATACGCATTACTTGAATAATCTAATCCTAAAGACGTTTAAAAAATTGCACCCGAAAATTATTTTGTATTATTTATACATATACAAAAAAAGGCAAGTTTTCATTTAGAATGCTATAAAATAAAAAAGGGAGAGGGAAAAAAAAATCATTATTTCAGGATTGTGCTTAAAATAAAAAACGCGAATAATAATTAATAAAAAAAAGTTCTAGGCGTAAACTAGTTTTGTAGTTTTGTCAATAGAAATATTCGTTTAAAAATTGCAGAAAAAAAATAAATTTTCTTGAAAAAATTAAAAAATGTAAATGTAATTTATTAAGAAAATATCAAAAGCTGTAGCAATTTTGTAATAAAAATACTTAAAATTTGTAACGTGTAAAAATACAAAAATAAATAAAAAAACGCTGATGACCGATTCGAACCCACAACCTTTGGACTTGCAGGCTTGTACGTTACCACAACGCCACTGATTCACATACGGCGTCTGTACTAATAAGTATTTGAAATATACGCTGAACTTTGACCCCCAATTTCTCAAAAACCAAGGCCCATTTGAAAGAATCCTTTCAGCTGAATAATTAGTAGTATGACCTCTACAACATACTTTGAAATCATCAAAATCTGTGCGCACCATGTTTGATGGTGCCCTTGTAAGTTCAAAGTACTAAGGCTCAATGGTAAAACGATTTAGAAACAAAGTGTTTATGTTTTTAGAATCTTAAAAAAATTTGCAAGAAAAATAAGGAGCGATATTTTTCTTAACTATTTCTGAAAATTTTACATAAATTGGTAAACATGAAAATTATAACGAATTTAAGAAAATTTACCATGCGTATTTTTTTTTTTTTGGCAGATTAAAATAGAAAATTAAAAATATCTCTCCTTACTTCTTTTCTATATACTATAACACTATTTAAGAAATTTTAGTAATACCAAAATATTGAAAATTGAATGAGGAGTAGTAATTTTAAAAAGTGTATTTTTCGACAAAAAAATATCATAAAAATCCCCATAAAAATATACTTTTTAATAAAAAGTGAATTTTTTTGCTAATTATTCCTTGCAAAAAGATTCTTAAGTAGTACACCAAAATTCATTACTTTAAAATCAATAATAAAAATTTTGGGTTTTTTCTTACGGGTCTCCCTTAACTCAGCAAACCCATAACATACGGACCTTAAATTTTTTTGCCATCAGAAATTTGGAGAGGTAATCTTCGCTTTATCTAATGTTCAATGCTTCTTTTCTTAATTAAGGCAATTTTTAATTCAAAAATAGCGGTAGCTTGATAGTTAATTTAAGCATGCATATTTATTTTTTCTGTTGCGTGAACGCAACACCAGCGGTTAATGGGTTAATTTGGGCTGCGGTAATGTTAGAGCTACACTCAACGTGAGCTGAAAATATTTCTCGGAGTTTTTTGCATGCGTTTCTAGCCAAAATTATTGACACTATTGTCATATACCCAGGTATAAATTTTCATTTACATTTGTTACCCGTGTTTTACGCTCATTCTCGGCTGCACAGCCAACAGTAGTGCGATATTTCTCCCTATTGACAGTTTTTGAACTATTTTTTGTTTCAGAAACTTCTTCTCCAAGGCACCGTTCGTTCCTTTACTAAATTTAGTACTATTCGGATTATTCAGTGGCGCAGCCAGAATTCGGCTCTGGGGGGGGGGGGGATAGAGTTGCTTCAGGGGTAATTCTGGTAGAAATTTTTTTTTCGGAAATTCATATCGCATTTTCGGAAATCGGCGGCGGGGGGGGGGGGATTCCGCGAGTTACCCCCCCATGCGAGAAGGGTTTATCCGCGATCTTCAGACGAAATGGGCGTTTTTCCGCGACCTTCAGACGAAATCAGCGATTTATTTGCGATATTTTAGCAAAAGCGGCGATTTATTGCGATCTTTCGTGAAAATCGGCAGTTTTCCGCGATTTTTTGACGAAATCGGCGTTTTCCCGCGACTACTAGACGAAATCAGCGATTTATCTGTGATAATTTAGCAAAATTTTTTGTCGAAATCGGGGGTTTTTCCGCGATCTTTTGATGAAATCTGTGTTTTTCAGTGGGTTTTTTTATGAAATCCGCGTTTTTTTCGACGATCTTTACAGAAAATTTGCAATTTTACGCAATCTTTTCTTGAAAACGGCGTTTTATTCCCGCGGTCTTAAGACGAAATCAGCTTTTTCACGTGATCTTTTGATGAAAGCGGCCTTTTTTTTCAATGATCTTTTGACAAAATGTTTTTAAGCAATCTTTTATCGAAAACGGCGTTTTTTCCCCGATTTTTTAACGAAATCGACATTATATCAGAAATCTTTAGACGAAATCGACGTTTTCCCCGCGGTCTTCAGACGAAATCAGCGTTTTATCTGCGATATTTGGTGAAATTGCCGTTCTTTCCGCGAAAAAAAGTTACCGGAAAAAAAAGTGACAAGGAATTTATTTTGGGGATTTATTTTTGATTTGGGGGATTTATTGGCTAAGTATGATGGGGGGGGGGGAGGTCGGGGGTTGTCTCTTAATTTAAGTGAATGTTTTTTTCATGCTGAATTAACTGCTTTGATTCAATTTTTGGATATACGTTCATACTGAAAAGATGCTTGCCTGATTAGTTTTGGGAACGGACGATTACCCCTCCCCCTCAGCCCTAAATAAGATGAATGGTTTTTTAGCAGAATTATCCAACGTGTGTCAAATTTTGGATATAGGTTCTTTCTGATAAGGCTTATATATAGTATTGTGGTGTCGCGCCCTGAGTTTCTCTTTATTAAGTTGGTTTATTTGTTAAGTTCATCAATAACACATTTTTAATTCCCCAAGTTCTTTATTAGAACCATAGATCAATTAGTAAAAAAATAAATAAAACGACATTACAACTACGTAGGAGCCACACTCCAATATTCATTTCGCTTAGCACGTCTAAGCCATCTTACATCAATGTACTTTCTTGTACATTACCAGCACATGTCTCTCTTCCAACTACTTTCTTTCCCTCTCGATGCTCAATAATCCCAGTGTCCCCCTCAGCTCATTGCCACTAGACCAGTGCAATTATTTTCTAGGCATGTTCCTTGAGGTTCTTAACAGTTTTTGAATGAAGATACTTTCAACTCTGCATACCTTTTCACAATAAGACTTCGCTATCCATCTTCTGCCACGATTAAAGTTGTCAGTACGTCGTCACAGTATATAATGCCTCAAGAATTTTGGGAGTTTAATGGTTAAGTATAGAGGGCGCATGAGGGATAACCTCTCTTAAATTAAATAAATGGCTTTTTACGCAGAATTATCCGATTTGCTTCAAATTTTGAATGTAGGTTCATTAAGATAAGGGGTATCCCTGATTATTTATGGGGTTCTTTTGCTAATTAAAAAGGGAGGTCGCGATTATCCCCCCCTTAAATTAGATAAATTGTTTTTATGCACAATTATCCGAAGTATTTCAAATTTTGGCTCTTTCTCAGAAAGTGAATCCCTGAATAGTTTTAAGTGTTTGTTTATATATCCTCAATAGCTTGTTTGCATTTAAAACTGTGATTTATGTTGCTGCATAGCATTTTTCAGTATTCTATAAATATCGTAACAAAGAAAAAAATATCCTGTTTTTCTTAAAATCTTTTTTTTTTTTTTAATTTAAATCTGTTTTTATTTTTTTAAGCGTTCAAACCTGAAGATTTATCAAGAACTACAGGTTTTTAAACAATTAACTTTCTAATTACTAACATAAGCTAGAAATTAAAAAAAAACTATTTTTACTATTACAAATTAATGAATTCACTAGTTCATTCGTTTGTGACATACAATATAGTTTGTACATTAAAATTTTCTAACATATCTATTTTTAATGTTTTATATTATATTTTGTGATGCGTAATATGGGACATTAATTATTAAAAATCCAGTTTTAAATGATAAATATTTGGCGTAAATTAAAATGACAATTACAACAACTGATTTAGCATGTTACTTTAAAAAAAAAAAAAAAAAAAAAAAAAAAATAAATAAATAAACAAATAAACCAGTTTTAAATGCAAAATGAATGGAAATTAATCATTATAAGAAAAAAGGCAAAATGTGTTATAATGTTTTCTGACATAATAGTTTTCAATCATTAAATTAAAGAATAAAGAAAAATTGTTTTTGTTTGTTCTTTGCAATCAGTTCTTTGCAATCATTCAGTTACATTGTCCTTTCTGAGAAAGAGCCAAAATTTGAAATACATCGGATAATTGTGCATAAAAACAATTTATCTAATTTAAGGGGGGAATAATCGCGACCTCCCTTTTTAATTAGCAAAAGAACCCCATAAATAATCAGGGATACCCCTTATCTTAATGAACCTACATTCAAAATTTGAAGCAAATCGCTTTTTTATGTTACTTGAATATTTTTGCGGCAAACCTTTACCGCGAAATCCCCTGATCGACAAATTTCCTAAGAGACTAGCTGCCCGCGATATCTACCAGACATCCCCCTCCGTCGAATGGGGAAAGCAAGCTTCTTTCCCCGAAAGAGTTTCCTGAATGGACTGCTGCATCCCTCCCTATTTTAACTATATTCATTAGCCTATACGCCTTACCATAATGAAACTACATCCAAAATTTGAGGCAAATCGGATAATTCTGCGTAAAAAGCCATTTATCTAATTTAAGTGGAGTTATCCACAGTTCCCTCCTCTATACTTAGCCATTAAGCCCTTAAAACTATTTAGGGATCCTCTTTATAAGAAAAAACCTATATCAAAAATTTGAAATATATCGGATAATTATGTATAAAAAACAATTTATCTAATTTAAGGGGGGGGGGGGTAATCGTCCGTTTCCCTATTTATATTTAGCAAAAGAGCCTCATAACTAATCCGGAATACGCCTTATTATAAAGAACATACATCCAAAATTTGAAGCAAATCGGATAATTCTTCATAAAAGCTATTTATTCAATTTAAGGGGAGTTATCCTCTGTTTTTGTCTTTATACTTAGCTATTAAAACCTTAAAACTATTCAGGGATTCATCTTATCAGAAAGAACCTATATTTAAAATTTGAAATACATCGGATAATTCTGCATAAAAACCGATGTATCTAATTTGAGGGGGAAATAATTGCTTGCCCCCCCTTTATAATAAGGAAAAGAACCCCGTAACTAATCAGAGATACGTTTTATCATAATGAACCTATGTCCAAAATTCGAAGCAAATCGGATAAATCTGCGTGAAAAGCCATTTATTTAATTTAAGAGGGATTATCCCCCATTCCCCTCCCCTTTATACTTAGTAATTAAACTCTTAAACCTATTCAGGGATTCACATTATCAGAAAGAATCTATATCTAAAATTTGAAATACATCGGATAATTTTGCATAAAAACCGATCTATCAAATTTGTGTGTGTGTGTGTGTGGGGGGGGGGGGATTGACCATCCTCCCTTTATAATAAGCAAAAGAACCCTTTAACTAATCAGAGATACATCTTATCATAATGAAGCTATGTCAGAAATTCCAAGCGAATCGGATAAATCTGCGTAAAAAACTATTAATTTAATTTGAGAATTTGCGGATGGGGGGGGGGGTATCATATGTCCAAAAAACTGAACCAAAACAGTTAATTCAGCACAAAAAACCTATTTACCTAAATTAAGAGCCTCCCCCTGATCCCCTCTAAATACTTAATCAATGAATCCTCAAAATCAATAATGAATTCCCAAAATCAATAATAAATTCCCAAAATCAATTCTATGTCCCTTTTTTTTCCCGGTAACTTTTTTTTCCGCTTTTGTAGTTTATGTCACTTTTTTTCCGATAACTGTTTTTCCGGTAACTTTTTTTCCGTTTACCCACTTGCCTATTTTGGGCGTTTTTTAAATAAGAATTAATATTATTTAAAAAAATTGTCTGAAAGTAGTCCCTTTAAAATAGTAGTAAGTAGAAAGTAGTTGGAAAATTTTCTCCCCCTAAATTTCTGCGCTCGGGGCGACCGACCTCTCCCCCTCCCCCCTTTCGCACGGCGCTGTTAATATCTTTTCAGAAACATAAATATAAACGAATTATATACTTTCTAAGCATACCTGGATTTCAAGAATGCTTGAAAGAACTCGAAAGATTAAAAAAAGAATCTCTTATATCCATCTTTTTCATAATTTTCTTCTCTGAAGAGGATTTAATATCCATAGCGAAACTCACAGTAAAGGAAACCTTTGCACTACAGCAACTAACAACAGAATGTTTGTGGAATTAAGTCTATCCTTCAAAGCATGCGAGCTTGCGTTTTTGTGTTTTTCCTGGAATTCGAGAGTCCAGTCCCGTTTCCAAAAAAAGAGCAAGCCCCCCCCCCTCCAATTGTGCAGTATTGAAAAACCCGAGACGGCATTGGCAGCGACAGAAAATGACCATTCCTTTTAGCCTTCGGCTGATTTCCAACAGTATAAATGAATGCCGGCCTTTTCCGAAATGAGTGACCAGTTTTCGATACTGATACTGTTGCTATGTTTTTGCCCATTTTTCAAAGAAAATACATTACTGCCGCTTAAACGAGTCAAATTTTTAAACAAAATTTCATTCAATAAAGTGGCAGATTTCGAGAACAAAACAAATAAAATTCTAACTTTAGTTTTGTTTTTATGATTCGGTTCATAAAAATGGAAATTTTTGTATTTTTGTCATGGCTCTGGGGGGGGGGGGTAACCCCCAACCGCCCCCCTCTCTGCGCCACTGGATTATTTGAAAGAGCTGTAAATGGCTCTGAAAAGCGCCAGTATAAAAAAACCTGTATATTGTTAATAATCTTCACAACATTGAAATATTAAAAATAATCGCCTGTAAATAAACTCTTTGTGTATATTTATATATAAGTTTGTAGCAATGGAAATTTATCTTGATGAGAGATATGCTTCGTAACTGTTTGATATTTTAAAATATATATCCTATTCATTCAACCCATAAAATTTTAGTAAACATTTGGTAAAAATAAACACAATCAATGTTGGTTTTTTCTGTCCAAAAATCATGACATGCCGTCAACAGTTTCCATGTAACTAAAAGCGTTACACCAAAAATTGAATTTCATGAAAAAGGGAATAAGAGATTTTTTTTATATTTCTTCTAGAGCCCTTCCCCTCCCTCAAGTAGTTTCTTTCTAATTTAAAATTTAAGAGAACTGTGAGCGTAATTCTAGAAGAATTCTAACAAAAATAATTCAGTAGCGTCTGAGAATGTATTCCATATTAGTTATGCATTGATGAATGTAGCAAAAACTTAAGTCAGACTATTGCTTACTTTTATTTTGCTGAAGGGCCACAATCTTGTTCCTTTATTATTCATGACAGCAATTACAAAAGCATATTCTAGAAGGGAACAAAAGACAAATCCAATGCATGATAGCATCCATATATTCAGAGCTACCACATAAGATACTGAAGGCATGGAACTTTGGTATTGCTGCGTCACGATCGTAAGCAACGATGTTACGGATAGTGTAACTCTCGCTGGGTATGCTTCTGCAGGAATCCAGAAGGTAACGAAGGACATGCATATGATAAGAACGCAAGGTATATATTTATTGATCAGGAAGTATCCCAATCTTCGGGCCAGGTGAATCCGGCCAGTGAGATATGAAAATTCTCCTAAAATTAAAATATTTACTATGAAAGATAAGCATTAATTTTTTCATGGAAGTGAAAACTTCTTGTAAGACGTTGCGAGTTGAATCATTTCGACATGGACATGAAAAATTACAGCAACCACCCGTAAAATGCTAAGGTATGAAATAAAGTAGAACCGAGGGATAAAGTTTAATCAGCCTTTATATTTATTCATGGCTTTGTATGTCGGAGTTTCTCGAATAGTATCTAAATGATTAAAATGCATTTAAATACAAAATGCACTGAATGAAATTCAAATACATAAAGGGTTTATTTAGATTGAAGTTTAGAGAAGGTCTGGTTTTTCACAAAAAAATCAGGTTTTTTTAGACTTGAAATATATTTCTCATTTTGAATTTTACTTCAATATCTCATAAATAATTTTCAAAATTTTTTGAAACTTTATTAACAAATTAAAACTTTAAATTAATTAATTATTTTCAAAAACCTAAAATGTTCCATGCATTCCAATTTTGAAAATATTTTCTCTGTATTTTCTTTTTATTACATAAAAGCACGCTATTAAAAAAATATGCATTCATTTTTTTTTTTTTTTTTTTTTTTACACCAACGAATATAAAAAATAAAAAAAACTAGCGAGATACTGAATTGTCATTAAAAGTGCACATTAGATTTTATCATTAATTTAAAGAGTTTGAAAATCAACTTTCTAAAAGAGATGCAAAGACTTCTTATGGTATACATCAAAGTTATTCCATAAACATATTGAGAATAAACCGGAATTTTGAACAAAAATGAATGTGCATGAAAATGTACATATAAAATATATTTAAAGATATATAAACTACGAAAAATGCGTTTTGAGAAACATTTGAAATACGTTATGATGTGTTATTTTCAATAATTACCATTAAGAAGTATAAAGATATTTTCTGACAATTGTATGGCAATATATTATTACTTAACAAGCATATATATTACTACTTTAACAAGGCAATATATTATTACTTTAACAAGTTTAACAAGTTAAAAACACAACAAAAATTCGTATTTTTCGTCGATTTTTGCTCTTTTCATGTCCACACTGTAAAAAAAAAGGGTCGATCTACTAAAAAAACTTTAGTGATCCTTGTAATTACTAAAAAATTTTTAGTAATCTTAGTCGGTTACAAACAAAATCTGTAAGAATTACTAGAAAAAAGTTAGCAACGAATAGAGTTAATAGTTTTATATTTTTAATAGCTCTTACTAAAACTTAGTTGGTGTGGCCTTGATAGCATAGTGGTTATAGTAACGGACTCCAGGCTCAAAGGTCCCGGGTTCGAAACTTGCCACCGCCAAATACGCCCCGAATGTATGTAGTGTCTCGTTAATAAAGGGATTATGAAAATCCTGTCGGAGCGGGTAGGAATGTTTGGTGCTGCCATCTATTGCGATTTTGCCGAAAATCTTCCGCTTCAGAAGTCTGAAGGCAGCTCCTACCTTTCGGGTGCAAGTAATGGTTATTAAAAATAATTTTGGAGCTATTACTAAAATTTGCTTGGTGGCTCATACTAAAAATTTTTAAGTTAGTTATACAAAAAATTCTTTTGTTCAGTTTACAAAAGAAATGCTTGTTTCACTTGCAAAAAAGAAGTTTGTAATGGTTACTAAAAAATTCTGTGGAATACAAATTTACTAAGAAATTTTTAGTAACCTCTTGAATTTTTTTTATAGTGCACTTCAACTATTTAAAACCTGAAGCGTTTTGATAGAAAAGAAAACTCATGGCGTTTAACCCTAATTAATAGGATCATATTTGACGAAAAAAATATTTAAAAAAATTTCGGGTGTCAAGTTACGTCAAGAGAGGATGTACACAATTGTGTGGCGCAGGCTCGGCTTTAAATCACAGATTCTTAAGATAACCTACACAATTTTGTAAGTCAGGTCTTAAAGGTGATGAGCTAAAATTGCAGCAACAAGAGCATCATTTGGGCCTTAAAGTAAATCTCTAATCCAAGGTTTCAAATATAGGTAGTTCTGTTCTGGTTTTACTTTTCAGTAATTTTACTGAATTATATGAACTTTAGATCCAATGATGAGAAGAGAATTGCAATATAGCGTCAGCCGCAGTTAGTTGACATCGTCTGGCATAGAAGTTTTCACTTTCATTTATTGCAAGTACATAAATGCACTTAAAAAATATATAAAAAATACATAAATGCACTTAAAAATATTTGTGCAAATTTCTACTGCCAAATGTTAAATTGGCCCCACCAGTGGCCGAGAGGTTCGGACCTCTCAACTGGTAGACGGCAGGTGCTGGGTTCGAACCCAATCGCGGCTGTCGGCCTAACCGTTCGGAGTTTTCCGTGGTTTTCTTCGAACCTTGTGTAAATACGGGTTAGGTTCCCTTAGAAAGACCCCCACGGAGGGCACCCCCCCTGGTCCTATATCTCATTAGCGTAGATAATCGGACGACAAAAATCAACCAACCAACCGAATGTTAAATTAACATTCAAAGAATTCTAAACCGCAAGAAGTGGAAAAGTCGAAGAAAAAAGAATTACCCCAATTTTAACATCAAAATACCTGAGAAAATAATTGGGTTATTACGTCTTCTTTCAATTTATATTTTAAAACCAATAAGCTTTAGAGAATCGTATTGAAACTGAAATTGTTATTTTTAACGTTACGTTAATGTGTAACATTACAAAATAGATTGTAATTGAAGTAGTTATTAGTAAGCATAACTCGAAATGTACTTGGGGAAATCTGCTGAAATTTTGAATTAACTCGCTTGACGGGTCTAAAAATATTTATTATTAAAGAATAGTTAATTTTAAAATACATGTGAGAATGAAACTGAACAAATTACTTCTCAGTTTTAATAAGAGTTGTAGTTCCCAAAAAGAGGACAAAAATTAGTTGGGATTTTTTAATCACAACAAATTTTTGTCCCCCTCCTTTAAAGTTTCCTTAAAAGTGTTAGTTTTTGTTCAATTTTTAAAAATAAATGACAATGAATGTCGAAAGGAAGGCAAGTGCTCCTTTTTACTTGTTTTATAGTCGTTCATAACTAAACCCTTACTACAAAGTAGCACATGTTTGTACAAATTGGACGTTTTCACTCTCTTTGAAATGGATAAAATTCAAGATATAATATTCGCCAGTGAATAATAAAGTGCAATTGCTGGAAAATGCGTCAGATTTTTGTACTTTTAATGATTTTTAAGAAGGAAAGCAAGTTTTATTTTAAGTAATTTTAGGCTGGGATTACGGTGCCTCGCTCTGTCTTATCTTACGATCGATCGTAGGATGGGCGTTCCTGCGATCGATCGTAACTTCGTATTACGGTGCCTCAGCGTAAGTCCTCGCGCTTAAGCGTAAGTCCTCTTGCTCTCAGCCAATCAGAGGCCGCAGTCACTTTTGTTGTGGTTGCGCGCGCATCCATTTGTGTTGAAACTTACGACAGCTTTCGAGCTGCCTTAAGTTTACGGCTCTACCGTAATACCGTTTGCGCTTTGTTTACATCGTAAGTCTCTACGTCGATCTTAAGTGAGGCACCGTAATATCGCCCATAGGCTGGGATTACGGTGCCTCGCTCTGTCTTATCTTACGCTCGATCGTAGGATGGGCGTTCCTGCGATCGATCGTAACTTCGTATTACGGTGCCTCAGCGTAAGTTCCCGCTCTTAAGCGTAAGTCCTCTTGCTTTCAGCCAATCAGAGACCGTAGTCACTTTTGTTGTGGTTGCGCGCGCGTCCATTTGTGCTGAAACTTACGACAGCTTCCGAGCTGCCTTAAGTTACGCCGCTACCGTAATACCGTTTGCGCTTTGTTTACATCGTAAGTCTCTACCTCGATCTTAAGTGAGGCACCGTAATACCGTCCTTAAGCTAGCTAAAAATTTAAGCATGTTCGCATACCAGCAAAATTTTGAACGAAATAAAAAATGTCACGTTGAAATACCTTCCGTACTGTGGGATAATCCAGAGAAGAATGGGGGAGGGGGCATTACTTCAAGAGCATTAAAATTTTCCCTCCAACGACTTTTGCTTATTTATGTTAAAATGGGCAAATCCCTCCCAATCCCGAGCCTCAGACATCCCTTCCGGATACAAATTTCTTAATTCAGCACCGTACTGAATACCAGTCGGTGAATTAGAATGTTGAACTGAATACCATCAGTTTTATTCTTCTATAAATTATCTATTTATACTGCGATACATAATGTAATGACCACTCTTTTATTTTCAGAAATGAAATACAACAAAATACCTTAACAAAACCGTGCATTTTATTTCAAAGAGTTAGCAACCACCCGCTTTTACATATTAAAGCAAAACACATTAGAATGTAATTTAAAAAATGTGCATTTTATACAAAATGCACAGTTTCATAATGATTTAACCACTTTCTTTAAATACATTGTATGCCTCCCAGGATTTTAAATTGCAAAATAAGATCAAGCAATGAGGAAATAATTTAAACTCAGTTTGATTAATATTTTGTACTTCCCATATCATAGAAATCTGCATTTTTGAAACATTTAAGTATTGTTTCGCATTGACGTATACAGCTCAATTTCATAAATTCAAAACGTTCTCCATAGGGGTTTAAAATCTGGTAGCCAGAGCATTATATGAAATCCGTAATATATAATCTACACAAAGATACTATTAATTAATCAATATAATCCTTTTAGGTTTTTAGAAAAACGCAAAAATTAATGTTCTAAATGATCCTGATATGCCACAGCATTCATCCTGATTCTTGAACCTTTATCGTTATTCTTCCCATAAACTAATATTCTTCCATATTGCCCGCACCAACAAAAAATCGTCTCTTCTGTCGTTTGTAAAACATTGTTTAAATTGATCTTGTCAATAATGTTTACCAATCTGAACCACCCAAATTATTATTATTATTATTATTATTATATTAGAAAACATAATGTCGAGCGCACAAGTCATATGTACGTTGTTTAGTAAATTAAATAAATAAGAGAACATAACGTAATTAAATTCAGAGTTTCGGTATTCGGCTCATGACAAACTTTGAACTCTTTGTCTCTGAGTGATTAGTAGCTTGACTTTTCCTTTAACCAATTCAAATTACCGAAACTTCTAATTATGCAATATACTATAGCTGCTGCTAAAATAGAGGAATCGACTTGACTACGGCTTACTATTTATATTTGTTTCAAAATTTCAGCAATACCGCAGTCGTCCAATACGATCTTATATTTTAATATTGTACCCAGAGAGGAAAATTTTCAGTCTTAAACTATATAAAGCACCATCAAAATATTGATTCCATAAAAAATGGTACCTTAAGACTACATGAGTTTTTCACAATTTTAGACATCAATGCCTTCTTAAACAAAAATAGAAAAAGAAGTTCAAAATGTCTAAAATTAATATATTCCCATCAAAAAAAAGTAAATGAAAATCATATTATTAAGAGATGATCCTGTATTCCTTGTATATATTGGACAACACTGATAGTGATAATCCTAGGCCAATTTCAAAAACTTTCAAATTTCTCATTAAAAAAAAAATGAAAATTAGATTATCAATAGATGATCCTGTATTCCTTGTGTATATCGGGCAATACTGATAGTGATAATGCTTGGTCATTTAGAAAGACTTTCTAATTTCTCGTTCAAAAAGAAAAAAAAAACATTCAAACATTAAAAATACGTTACATATTTGCATTGAGAGAATACTCAAAACATCCTTGACAGCTCAATAATTTGGCAATATTGCAAAAGTAGTGAATGTTCAGTTTTTAGTTATTTATCAATGTCATTATCTATATTAATAAAAGAACAAAACGCTCTGTGTGTGTGTGTGTGGGTGTGTGTGTCTGCGATGGCTAGCAAAATCTACAGCATGTACAAGGCTCAAATTTTTTTTTGAGAGTAGCCCCAAATCTCTTCTGATGCACCTGAGCTTCAGAATTTCGAAATTCTATTTATTAACTGAGTAATTAATTAAATTCCAAAGATCACTCTCTTAAAAAATCGCCTTTTTTCTTCTTTTCCCCTTCATTTACTTATGGTTGGTTGGTTGCATAAAATTTTCGCAGAAATAATTAAAAAAGCTGGAATAGACCTTTAAAATTCATAGACTGGCAAACTGTCAGTTTAAATGATGATTTTTTATCACAGCGGTTGTAAACCATGGAGGAAAAAGATAGGTGGTGGTGAAGTAAACCGAAAAAAGGGTTGCAATATTAAACCATTTATCGCTCAAATTTTAATGTCCCAAACAAAAGCATGTGGAAGGGATTTTGTATTAATAAGACGAATTGAAAGAAATGAACTACAGCTGAAGCATACTTTACGAAGAAATAGTAATTTATTAAAATGGTCTTTTTTCTATTATATTATTTATTTAAAAAAATTTTTTTTTGCTTTTAAAATAATTGAAATTGATAAATTCGAAATAATTAAATGTCAAAATAAAATTAAATAAAATATTGAAAACATTTGATTTGAACTAAAAACTGTATTACTAAAAGTTTTCTTTTTTTTCAGAACTTTTTAATACTTTATAACGTAGATGAAAAATGTTTATGATTTAACAATATATTAATAATTCTATATCAATATATGAAATATATTTATGAAAACATTCTTTTAAATTCATGCGTGAAAACTTAAATGACAAATATTAGTCTATAATCTAGATTTCAGAGTGCAGACGATTTTAAGACATTAACGAAAGAATGTTAACTTTTCAAGGAAAATCTTAAATGATGCTTCTATATTGATATTTCAAAGTCATATGATAAAATTAATCACATAATTCTTGCCTATGATTGATATACATATTTGTATCTTTTATGCATTCCGATCGTGTATCACAGTCAATAATGGCACAAAACGTTATTTTTTAAACGAAATTTTAGTCATCTATTCAATAACAGTTTAAAAGGTAAAAAACAAAGAAATACGAGTTTACACCAGTTTGAATTGATCGGCGTGTCAAAGTACATGGTTTTGTTGGTGCTTATTTGGACTTAATGTAGTGGATTTTAGTGTTATATTTTTGGCGTCAGCCCAAGACATTATACTTCCACTCAATTTCTTTTTACTGTGTGTTTGTACGCAAATCTTTGGCATTTCGAAAATTTGAATGTATGAGTCATTAGCTATGTTGCAGAAAAAAAATCACACAACACTTTTCTAGGAGTTTATTTTTTTGTTATCATTGATAAAATTTAAATGTATTCTATTCATTTTTAAAATTAAATTACAGCTTTAATTTGGTTTTAAAACAAAAATAAAATATAGCTCTTTGGCGTACAATTGTTCGAATCCGCAAACGATTCATACACCACAGTAAATTATCAAATAGCAAAGTAAATTATTTATCAGAAATAGCCATAAGAAGAATAGTAGCAAAACTGATTATAACCTTAATGTTTAGACTAATTAACACATAACCCGATCCCAACCAGAAAAAAACAGACCACACTCCGATCCGTGATTGATAAAATTTCCGTGAGTGTAAACCCGACCCGAACCTAAAAATTATGTTTGAAAAGAAAAAATAACTATGGATTTGATAACTGACCCGAACCAAATCTCAATCCCATAAAAATGTTCAAATGAAGCATAACCCGATCCAAACAAGGAAAAATAATTTTAGTGGGCAAGAAACCTGACCCGAACCTAAATATTGTCTTAAAAACACTCGAAATATGACCCGAACAAAATCTGAAACCGATAAAAATATTCCAGAGAACTATAACCCGATTCCAGCAAGACAAAATACTTTCCGTGGTCATAAACCCGACTCAAAACAAAAAAATTTCATTTGAAAAATTCTGAAATTTGACCCAAACTACATCTAAATCCGACCAAAATATTCGAAAGAACCATAACCGGATTAGAGTAAGACTAAATAATTTCCGTGGACATGAACCCGATACGAACCTAAAACTTCCATTCGAAAAAATACCTGAAATTTGAATCGAACCAAATCTGAATCTGACAAAACTATTTCAAAGAACCGCAACCGGATCCGAACAAGACAAAATATTTCCATGGACATGAACCCAATCCGAACCCGAAAAGTTTCTTTGAAAAAATCGCGAAATCTGAACTGAACCAAATCTGAACTTGGCAAAAATATTCCAGTGAAGCATCTCCTTATTCGAACAAGACAGAATAATTTTCGTGAACACGCAAGAAGACCCGAACCCAAAGGTTCCATTTGAAAAAAAACCCGAAATCTGAATTGAACCAAGTCTGAACCCGATAAAACTATTCCAAAGAACTATAACCCGATCCGAGCAAGACGAAATAATTTCCATGGACATAAACCCGACTCGAACCTAAAAAATCCGATTTGAAAAAATCTGAAATTTGACTCAAACCACATCTGAATCCGACCAAAATATTAGAAAGAATCATAACCGGACTCGAGTATGATAAAAAAATTTCCGCGGACATGAACGACATTCGAACCTAAAAATTCTATTTGAAAAAATACCTGAAATTTGAATCGAACCAAATCTGAACCTGACAAAAATATTCTAAAGAACCGTAACAGGATCCGAATAAGACAAAATTTCCATGCACATGAACCGAATCTGAACCTAAAAATTTTCTTTGAAAAAATCTCGAAATCTGAAATGAACCTGATAAAAATATTCCAGTGAAGCATGTATTTATTCGAACAAGGCAGAATAATGTCCGTAAACACGCAAGAAAACCCGAATCCAAAAATTACATTTGAAGAAAAAGCCGAAATCTGAATTGAACCAAATCTGTTCCCGACAAAAATATTTCACAGAAACATAACTAGATCCGAGCAAGGCAAAATAATTTCCATAGACATGAATCCGCACCGAACATTTAAATTAAATTTCAAAATATACCTGAAACCTGAATCGAACCAAATCTAAACCCGTCGAAAATATTCTAATGAATCATAACCAAATCCGAACAAGACAAAATAATTTCCATGGACATGAACTCAATAAATGGTTAGGTAACATTTGGGTTGCAATTACATTACGGTAAGTCTTTGATTTTATTTAATTTCACGCTAGGTTACAGTTAGATCACGGTTAATTTAAAGTTAGGTTAAAGTTAAATTGCATTTAAGTGATGGTTAGAATAAGAATAGGTTACAATAAAGTGACGCCTAGGTTACATTTATGTTATATTTAAATTACGGTAGGGTACTGTTAAGTCGCAGTTAGGTTACAGACAGATTCTGGTTACGGTACAAAAGTTTACGTTTAGGAATTTGTCCACAGAGTCAACATTACGCATGCTTTGATTAAAAATATACACTTTCGTTAAATGGCTCTGAAATTATAATACTATATACAAAATTTTATCATGGCGTATCGATTTCATTCACGGTATAGTCGGATTTAAGAGTGATATAATTAGTTTGAAATTCAAAATATTTCACTTGGGATTTCTTTGCGAAAAAAATAATTAGTTACATGATTTAACAGTGATTTTTACGGATAAATATCAACACTTTTACACGAAAATAACGCAATCGTTGGATACATGTATCTCCCGCGTTTCTCATTGCTCAATTTAAGTATTTTTAGAGCTTAATATTAGTTGTTGTTTTTAAAACCGATTTTTCACAAAGTAAGCTGCGACGTATTTCAGACAATGCATTTCTGCATGCTTCCAGTTAATGGTAAAATCATACAAATTTCAAGTTCGTTTAATATTGTTAATACGGACCCGGGCAACGCCGGGCGGGTCAGCTAGTAAGTAGAATAAAGTAAATATTGTTTTCATGCTATTTCTTTAATACACATCAGTTAAAACTAATTTCTAATAAATAAACATGAAATATACAATTAATAAATAACTAATAAATATTAACTAATGTAATAAATAAATAATTAATGATAAATATAATGGAGTGACTTATTAATTATATAATAATCGTAATTATATAATAATTTGTCGTAATTGTATAAACAAACGTTTTCATTACTTTTTCTGTTCGAAAACTGAATACGACATTTTTAGGTTTTATTATTGTTATTATTGTTGTGTTGTTAATAAAAATGCTTTCTTGTCAATCAACTTTATTTTGATAAATTTTAAAAATTTCTTTATCTTCAAATGTTTTCAGTAAGTGAAAATTCCTAAATGCAAGTCTAAAACACAGCCATTTACTTTAAACTGACTTTATATTGAGTAGATTTTTTTTCCTTATTAAAAATATCTTCTTTGAAAATTTTATTGCGTAATAAAATATTTTTAGCATGATCTGTAGTACTAATCAAAATCCTCTTCATTAGCTATTGAAAAGAATATTCATGATTTTTAAAAGAAATAAACTGCTGATGATGTCATTTATCCTGAACTGTCTTTTGGTTTCATTACTGAAAGCTACTTAACATACATAAAAGAAACTAGGTTAAAATAAAAATTAGCCTCAAGGGATTAACATTTAATCTTCAGCATAGAGGGAAATTGAGATGCAAACGTTTGTTTATAACTAGTGGCATCGCTCCTGTTTACAGCAGTTTGTTAAAAAGTTTTCAGGGGGCATAAATTATATCTTAAAAGCTATAAAACACACAAATATTTATTCAAATTAATGATTTTTCCCCCTTGCAAAACTTGGTTACTTACTTATATTTAATACTAGAAGAAGTAAAAAAAAAGTAAATTAAAAAAGACTTGAAAAATTGGACACCATAAATAATAATATACAAAACAAAAATAATCATCAGAATTTATAGAAATAAATGCTTTGCAAAATGCTTCGTCTTTATTCTCCAATGAATTAATCAACTTGTATGCCTACTAATTATCTGGGAGAAAATGATACTATATATTTAATTTTTTTTCCATATCCAGTGTCTTTTACTATTATTTTTTTAGTTGCTTTATTTTTTTTTAACTCGCCATGATTAAAGCGAATAATGTTTTAGCTCATTTAGATGAAGTATTTAACAAAAATATAAAGTAAGAATGTAGATCAATCTTGTAGTAGCCTCACAGTGAAAAACATTGACATTTTGTTTTGGAACAAATGTGGCAATATTTGATTCTTGAACATTTACTTGCGTAAACTTTTTAAACGTATACTAACCTGTGAAGAGCTGGGCAACAAAGTTTGGTGTTACGTCAAATTTACTATGTAAATAAAAAGTCTTAGATCCATTTTGTATTTCTGTAAATTGTTCTACAGTCTGCTGTAAACATTATGACAATTCTCTAAATTCTGTAAAAAAGTATTTAATAATCAGCATTAGTAAAGCGAAAAAAATTAAAGCCCTATTATGAATACTTCAGAATTCATTATACCTCAAAGTGGTTTAATAAATATAGTGTTTGAAAACTTACATACATGACTGTTTTGAAGCATTATTTAGAGCAATTATTTGTTTTTATTGAGTTACATAATGTATCATTTTCATTATAACTAGCTGACCCGACCGGCGTTGCCCGGGTCCGTATTAACAATATTAAACGAACTTGAAATTTTTATGATGTTACCATTAACTGGAAGCATGCAGAAATGCATTGTCTGAAATACGTCGCAGCTTACTTTGTGAAAAAACGGTTTTAAAAACAACAACTAATATTAAGCTCTAAAAATACTTAAATTGAGCAATGAGAAACGCGGGAGATACATGTATCCAACGATTGCGTTATTTTCGTGTAAAAGTGTTGATATTTATCCGTAAAAATCACTGTTAAATCATGTAACTAATTATGTTTTTCGCATAGAAATACCAAGTGAAATATTTTGAATTTCAAACTAATTATATCATTCTTAAATCCGACTATACCGTGAATGAATCGATACGCCATGATAAAAGTTTTGTATATAGTATTATAATTTCAGAGCCATTTAACGAAAATGTATGTTTTTAATCAAAGCATGCTTAATGTTGACTCTGTGGACAAATTCCAAACCGTAAACTTTTGTACCGTAACCATAATCTGTCTGTAACCTAACTGCGACTTAACAGTACCCTACCGTAACTTAAATATAACATAGATGTAACCTAGGCGTCACTTTATTGTAACCTATTCTTATTCTAACCATTACATAAAAGCAATTTAACTTTAACCTAACTTTAAATTAACCGTGATCTAACTGTAACCTAGCGTGAAATTAAATAAAATCAAAGACTTACCGTAATGTAATTGCAACCCAAATGTTACCTAACCATTTATTGAGTTCATGTCCAGGGAAATTATTTTGTCTTGTTCGGATCTGGTTATGATTCATTAGAATATTTTCGACGGGTTTAGATTTGGTTCGATTCAGGTTTCAGGTATTTTTTGAAATTTAATTTAAATGTTCGGGTCAGATTCATGTCTATGGAAATTATTTTGCCTTGCTCGGATCTAGTTATGTTTCTGTGAAATATTTTTGTCGGGAACAGATTTGGTTCAATTCAGATTTCGGCTTTTTCTTCAAATGTAATTTTTGGATTCGGGTTTTCTTGCGTGTTTAAGGACATTATTCTGCCTTGTTCGAATAAATACATGCTACACTGGAATATTTTTATCAGTTTCTTTTCAGATTTCGAGATTTTTTCAAAGAAAATTTTTAGGTTCAGATTCGGTTCATGTGCATGGAAATTTTGTCTTATTCGGATCCTGTTACGGTTCTTTGGAATATTTTTGTCAGGTTCAGATTTGGTTCGATTCAAATTTCAGGTATTTTTTCAAATAGAATTTTTAGGTTCGAATGTCGTTCATGTCCGCGGAAATTATTTTATCATACTCGAGTCCGGTTATGATTCTTTCTAATATTTTGATCGGATTCAGATGTGGTTTGAGTCAAATTTCAGGTTTTTTCAAATCGGATTTTTTAAGTTCGAGTCGGGTTTATTTCCATGGAAATTATTTCGTCTTGCTCGGATCGGGTTATAGTTCTTTGGAATAGTTTTATCGAGTTCAGATTTGGTTCAATTCAGATTTAGGTTTTTTTTTCAAATGGAACCTTTGGGTTCGGGTCTTCTTGCGTGTTCACGAAAATTATTCTGTCTTGTTCGAATAAGGAGATGCTTCACTGGAATATTTTTGCCAAGTTCAGATTTGGTTCAGTTCAGATTTCGCGATTTTTTCAAAGAAACTTTTCGGGTTCGGATTGGGTTCATGTCCATGGAAATATTTTGTCTTGTTCGGATCCGGTTGCGGTTCTTTGAAATAGTTTTGTCAGATTCAGATTTGGTTCGATTCAAATTTCAGGTATTTTTTCGAATGGAAGTTTTAGGTTCGTATCGGGTTCATGTCCACGGAAATTATTTAGTCTTACTCTAATCCGGTTATGGTTCTTTCGAATATTTTGTTCGGATTTAGATGTAGTTTGGGTCAAATTTCAGAATTTTTCAAATGAAATTTTTTTGTTTTGAGTCGGGTTTATGACCACGGAAAGTATTTTGTCTTGCTGGAATCGGGTTATAGTTCTCTGGAATATTTTTATCGGTTTCAGATTTTGTTCGGGTCATATTTCGAGTGTTTTTAAGACAATATTTAGGTTCGGGTCAGGTTTCATGCCCACTAAAATTATTTTTCCTTGTTTGGATCGGGTTATGCTTCATTTGAACATTTTTATGGGATTGAGATTTGGTTCGGGTCAGTTATCAAATCCATAGTTTTTTTTTTTTTCAAACAGAATTTTTAGGTTCGGGTCGGGTTTATACTCACGGAAATTTTGTCAATCACGGATTGGAGTGTGGTCTGCTTTTTTCTGGTTGGGATCGGGTTTTGTGTTAATTAGTCTAAACATTAAGGTTATAATCAGTTTTGCTACTATTCTTTTTATGGCTATTTCTGATAAATAATTTACTTTGCTATTTGATAATTTACTATGGTGTATGAATCGTTTGCGGATTTAAACAATTGTACGCCAAAGAGCTATATTTTATTTTTGTTTTAAAACCAAATTAAAGCTGTAATTTAATTTTAAAAATGAATAGAATACATTTAAATTTCATCAATGATAACAAAAAAATAAACTCCTAGAAAAGTGTTGTGTGATTTTTTTTCTGCAACATAGCTAATGACTCATACATTCAAATGTTCGAAATGCCAAAGATTTGCGTACAACCACACAGTAAAAAGAAATTGAGTGGAAGTATAATGTCTTGGGCTGACGCCAAAAATATAACACTAAAATCCACTACATTACGTCCAAATAAGCACCAACAAAACCATGTGCTTTGACATGCCGATCAATTCAAACTGGTGTAAACTCGTATTTCTTTGTTTTTTACCTTTTAAACTGTTATTGAATAGATGACTAAAATTTCGTTTAAAAATAACGTTTTGTGCCATTATTGACTGTAATATACGATCGGAATGCATAAAAGATACAAATATATCAATCATAGGCAAGAATTATGTGATTAATTTTATCATATGACATTGAAATATCAATATAGAAGCATCATTTAAGATTTTCCTTGAAAAGTTAACATTCTTTGGTTAATGTCTTAAAATCGTCTGCACTCTGAAATCTAGATTTTAGACTAATATTTGTCATTTAAGTTTTCACGCATGATTTTAAAAGAATGTTTTCATAAATATATTTTATATATTGATATAGAATTATTAATATGTTGTTAAATCATAAACATTTTTCATCTACGTTATAAAGTATTGAAAAGTTCTGAAAAAAAAGAAAACTTTTAGTAATACAGTTTTTAGTTCAAATCAAATGTTTTCAATATTTTATTTAATTTTATTTTGACATTTAATTATTTCGAATTTATCAATTTCAATTATTTTAAAAGCAAACATTTTTTTTAAAATAAATAATATAATAGGAAAAAGACCATTTTAAAAATTTACTATTTCTTCGTAAAATATGCTTCAGCTGTAATTCATTTCTTTCAATTCGTCTTATTAATACAAAATCCCTTCCACATGCTTTTGTTTGGGACATTAAAATTTGAGCGATAAATGGTTTAATATTGCAACCCTTTTTTCAGTTTACTTCACCACCACCTATCTTTTTCCTCCATGGTTTACAACAGCTGTGATAAAAAATCATCATTTAAACTGACAGTTTGCCAGTCAATGAATTTTAAAGGTCTATTCCAGCTTTTTTAATTATTTCTGCGAATATTTTATGCAACCAACCAACCATAACTAAATGAAGGGGGAAAAACGAAGAAAAAAGGCGATTTTTTATGAGAGTGATCTTTGGAATTTAATTAATTACTCAGTTAATAAATAGAATTTCGAAATTCTGAAGCTCAGATGGATCAGAAAAGATTTAAGGCTACTCTCAAAAAAATTTTGAGCCTTGTACATGCTGTAGATTTTGCTAGCCATCGCAGACACACACACCCACACAGAGCGTTTTGTTCTTTTATTAATATAGATTGCAATTTATAGCCCTCCCTTAATAATTTGGCCAATGACATAGGAAACGTTCACGATCATATGGGAAAATAAAGTTACTAAAAGACAAAAATGATTCAAGAAATGCATTAATTAATTAAAACTGAATTCTGCTATTTGCAAGTAGTGATTGCCATTTTAACTAACAAATAAATTTATCAATTAACTCTGCTCATCTAACAGTGCGAAGTTGCCGGGAAAGCATTTTTTTAAAGCAATTACTATTATTTTATTAGTTGTTTTTTACATTTATTTTCATTAACAATGTTGTTAGTTATTCTCTAAGTACTGCATTACGAAGTATTTTCAAGCCTAATACATTTTTCCTCTGATGAAATTTATTGCGATGATAAAATATTTCAAAATAACCCCGTGCTCACAAAATAAATACACAAATTTTGTTTCAGAAAAGAAGAAAATTTCGCTTTCAGACGTTTTATAGAATGACTATAGAAATGCTTGACGAACTGTCCTTGAAATTTAGATACGTAAAAAAGTGTTTGACCTCATATTTCCGTGAAGATTTAATCACGAACGCACTTAGGGGTCAACGATGAACTGAATAAAAAAAAAACATTTACAATCATTTTGTAAAATAAAATACTCGAAATGGTCTGTCACTATATTAAATGAAATGCGGTCCTTTACGATGCTTGATATGCATTTTTGTAAGATTAGCGCACATTTACATGAATATACAAACATTTCTAGTAAAAATTCAACTATATTCAATAGCCAACTATTAAATTATAAAACGAAAGTTTGGTATTGTTCAGATATGCGCAATTAAAAATTATTTCATACAAATGCTCATATGTCATCAAATATTCCATATATTTAATTTTTTAATTAGTGTATCCCCAGCACTTTGTCAAGTTTACGAAAAGTGGCGTTGAATTTGGTTAAAATTTCAGCATGCTATTAAGCCAATATACCTAATTACTGATATATGACATACACCACTTAATTTTAATCGCAAAATTCCACAGTGACGCACGAATTTTGAAAACATCTTTTGCATTTATAATGTACATGAATAAGAGATTTATTTATTTTCAAATACATTTGTTTGTAAATCCTGGTGTCAGCCAACCATTTCAATATTTTTGTAACAGATGTACTTTGTCCCTCTTAAAAAGGTTAACAAAATTAATTTTTTTTTTTTTTTTTTTTTTTACAGCTACGTTTACATGTTCTACACGAATATCCATGCTATTCTTACAAAAATTCATATAAATGTTATACAGGGCCATAACTAACATTTTCTTAATTCAATTAACTTTTCTCAACTATGATTTCTTAAATTTTTTTTATACAGGATGATATGGAAAATATTTCTTTATTCCAATCATGGTTGGCTTTAAGTTGCCTTGTGATTAAATCTTCATGAAGTCAAACAGGCTCTTTACATTTCTAAGTTCAACGACGATTCGTCTATCATTTTTGCAGATTTTCGACAAAACAGATAAAATCGAAAGTATTCGGCAGTTATCCTTAATTCATGAACATGACTGTATTTTTTGTCACTGCAAAGGCTGTCTTTCTCTCAAGAGATGGAATTAAATTCATTCAAATGCTATTTCTTTTTCAAATGAACCAGAACGTCATCTGGGAGTTCTTACGTCCTTCTCCCATATATTGTTATGTATCTCAATATTCAGTCTATATTAAATATATGCTTACACTGTTAAACTTTTGCAGCAAATTATCCAGTCATTCGACCGACTTTTTAGAAAATGTTACATAATCATAACTTTGTCTTGACCCTATTGCACACATTATGCTCATAATAGAATTAAAATAAGGAGAGAGTTTAGCTTAAAATCGGACTCTTCTTTTTTAATGCTAAATGGAAGCCTATTCAATTGTAAATATTTTGACACCTCATTTTTACCCATACGGTAATTATATAGTGAAAGGGTGTAAATTTTGCTAATACACTCAGCGCAATTACCCATAGAAATCAAAACTTAAAATACTTTTTCCCCATGTTCATATTTTCTTCACTTTCATGTTTTAAGATGCTAAGGCCTTTTCTGTATTTAAGATAGAGATTTAAACTTTTTTGTACATATTCTTTGATATTTATGTGATAAATCTGCGCATAAAATTAGCCGTCTGATACATTTTTATTGTTGTTTTTATTTGTTAAAAATAAAAATGTATGAAGATGTGTTGTATTTCATCATTTTACACTATATATGTCAGTAAAAAAAACTCACATTATATGAGATATTAGATATATCTAAAAATCCATGCCAGTCTTGCGCAAATGTAGTACAATTTTTTAAAAATTAAAATTTTTATAAACTTTATAAAAAAAAATTATTAAAAAAATTAAATTAAATATGCAGATTAAAAAAAATCAAAATGTGCTTTTAGTTGAACATTGGAATTCAGTGAGTTCACCATATGAACCCTATTTTTTTAAATAAAAATAATTGTTGAAAATGTAAACACTCCGTTTTCTATAAAAATGGTTGAATGATTGGATCATTTGCTGCAAATTTTTAACAGTGTAATTAAACGCAGACAATCTATTTGTGAAAGTTAAGCTTTTATGATGATATATATATATATAGATGACGATATATAAATTGAAAAATATTTGTTAGATGCAAATTCTTAGAATATTGGTGGTGGTGGTAGTCAAAGATACGGTACATTTATACTATGGGAATTTTGCAATAAATAGCCCTGCATTCATATTCCATAAAAATATATATAAATTTATTTATGCTGCATATTTTAACTTACCAATATTGTACTTCTTTGTGCCATTTATACTATAATTTCCGTTCACGTAATATTGAGCAAGTAATATTTTATCAGTGATTTGAAACTCCTTCCATTGCAGAACAACATTGTCGGTTGTTTGTTGTACTAAAATACAAAATAAATAAATAAACATTAAAAGTAAAAATTATTTTTTATGTATACTACTAATAATATTATTATTTAGTTTAAATTCGAAATAGATTGATAATGTATATTAAAATATTAAGAAATATGAAACATTTTCAATAAAATATTGATTTTAGGTTTAAGAAATAAGCCCTTGTGAAATAGTTAACTTGATTAAAACTAGTTGTATTTTTTATAATCAAAGTATTATTAAAATGGATCATAACTTACAGCTCATAACCAATATTTCACATTCTTGTACATCGTGTGGATATTTAGCAAGATTCATTCCACAAATCAGGTTCAGGCTCACTCTAAAAGACAGTTTAACATAAAATAAAACATTATGTCATACATACCAAATTTAAAAAAGTTTTAGGGGACTTCGTACCTTTTGAGTTTTTTTTTATTTGAGTATTTTATAACTTTTTGACTGGTTATTAAGTGGTTTTATTTTTTTTTTTTAATTTATTAACTAAGAAATAATCCAATTCGTGAGGTAATATTTGAAAATTTTAATTCTTTTTTCTTTAATTTTTCGTTGAAAAAAAAATCTGAAACAACTGTTTTACAATTTTGAACTTTTGAAACAATTTTCTTTGCATGCTTTTATTTACAAGTGTGATCTATAACGGCAAGGATAAGATTTTTTAAAATATTAATTAGTCTCAGAATTTTTTTTAAAATATCATGACATATGTAAAAATTTTGTAGAAATGGCTAATTACTTAATATTTTTATTACTGAAAATTCTAATTTTATGAAATACATTTTAAGGATCGTCTAAAAATAAATTAATTAATTAATAAAAAAATAATTGAAATTTTAGCATTTGTATCATATTGGTGTATTGAAAAACACAAATTGAGAAAAATGAATATTAAGATTGTAACTCTAAATAATTTATAGGAAAATTGATCCAGCAAAAAGTTTTGTCACATATTTATAATCATCATATCGCTACGTAACTTTGTTGAAATATCATAGAAAGAGCTAAACACATTTTAGTTAAAATATTGGGAAATTTATTTTCTCTTCATTTTTCGCCGAAATGTACAAAGTCCCCTTAAAATTCATAAATATATATCTTCATATTACTACTAAGGTTTTTTTTTTTTTTTTTTTTTTTTTTTTTTTTTTTTTTTTTGATGTGATTGACTGATCTTTTTTAATTGACATACAAATTCAAATAAATGAATTTATTTCAAAAAAAAAAAAAAATTTAAAAAAAATGTATTTTTCAATGCAATATTCAATCTTAGTTGTCTTGTTTTTTAGATTGAAATTAGTTAATAGGATTTAGTTTAATATGGCCTGTTAGTCCATTTTATTTAGTCGAAATAAGAAATTCTAAACTATAATCTTTAAACATGAATTATTAGGTGCGTTTGTAATTATGTAAATATGAAGCACAGATAGTCGTCGTTCAAACCGCCCGTTCAACTACATATAGCAACGCAAAAACTACGCAACCGAATGCTTTGAAATTTTATACATAAAATTATTGCAAAATTTTATCGAGCCATTTCAAATTTTATGAAAATCGGATGTTACAGGGATGTTACAGGGTAATTACAGGGACAATCAAAAATTTTCCGTTAGATTACAGCCAATGTGAAAGAAAGTTTTAAGTGCACTTTAATGGTGTTACACTTCTTCGAGCATAATAAAATTGATTTGTATCTATGAAGTATATGCTATAATATACATTCTGTTGCAATATGTGATGAAAAAAAAGTTGATTATTCATTTATAGGGACACACAAAAGAATTCCGTTGCATAATGATATAGGGTGAAACTTTATTTTCAGCGTATTTTAATTATGCTAAATTATTTCACATGTAATAACATTGATATATGTTGCTGAGGTTTACTATGAGTTACATTCTGTATCATAGAATGTGCATAATATTTACTGGGGCATAAAAAAGATTTAGGATGCTATCTTTCAACTGAAATACTGTTTATTAAAGATGATTGCTAGAAGTGCATTTTTAGTTGTTACATGAGATTTTAAGTTTAACAAAATTTTTGCAATATTCCGTTGTGTGTATAAATGTTGTAGATCATATATAGGGTAACAGAACAGAAATTGCACAGGTTACAGAATATGAACGAAGGCAGCTTAAAGGTGGTTTTAAAATAAATGCTGCATTTTTACTCTGAACTGCATTTAGTGAACCAAGACATGTTTATAGAATGTAGAAAAATGATATATTGAGCTATAAAAAGTATTTGATACATCTGTCTATGGAAGATAATCTCTGGATTTGTGATTTCACTAGATTTAAGCGTGTGTCTTAATTATATTTTAGCTAAATAATGGCATGTACGTATGTAAAGATACATAGATACCAACATCTCTGAATTATTCTGAAATTTGATCGAATATTTGCATGTTTAAACCGCAAAAAATATATAAGAAAATGTGTCTTCTTTCTGTGAGATACATTTTCAATTCAGTTTGAAATTTTTAATTAAGTGAAATTTCCGGTTAAAAACATGTTCATCTTGGGCCAGACTCCGGAGTAATTAAGATACGTTGGCATCAATATTGATAGTAGTCAAAATACACAGCTGTACAAAAGAGTTAAAATATGCAACCGATTATTAGGTATAAATTTCTGAAAATCGAATTTCAATCTAATAGGCGTTTTAACACTTTACAACATTGTTGAAAATGCTTAAGAATTCAGTTTGTCTGTCTGTACTCTAACTTGCGTTAACATAGTTGGATTACTCTGCAATTGAAATTTACTATCCATGGTCTGTATTGAAAATAAAGTACTTAATGTTCATAGTATAACGTTCATAGCAGAGCCACTTAAAAATATTCCATTACATTATGGTCTATCGGAAATGCCGTATTTATATAAATATGATACACTGATTATCGCCATCTTGTCTGTTTGTCTGTCCGCATAAAACAACGCAGATATACTAAATAAATAGTTTAAAATTTCATTTATGTAATTGCTGGAGAATTTTGTCGAGCATTTCAAATTTTATGAAAATCGGATCAGAACTTAAAAAGGTACTAATAAAACCTTTCTTCATTCTACTAAATCCTATCATACGTATTAATTCAATGATATTCCCGTAATAGGTAGTGATTCTAGGTTTGCCATATTGATTACGTACTGTTTAAGTTAGAGTCTTATTAATTTCGTATTACTGAATTTAAGATGTATAATCGTATCATATTTTACATTTATGCATTTTTTCATAAGAGTTTAAGAGCTATTGCATTAAAATCTGAATAGTTATAGTACGAACGCGCCTCATTTGCCACGTTTGACGTGCAATTTCTAACTTGTTCTTATAGTCATGCAAAAAGTCTTACTAAAAATTCATAATTTTTAATATGATTTTTCCAACCTTTTTAATACTACGGCTATTTTTTTTTATACTTTAAGGCGCAAACAGCGGAGTTAGAGTTGTAAACTTAACATTTTCCTCAATAATTCATAAATAGATAAATCTAAAGCATAATAAACTTCTGCTCAAACTTAAAGGAATTTAACACACAATCATCACTTTACGCAGATGTACTTTAATAAGTGTTCTTTCAAAAAAAAAAAAAAAAAAAAAAAAAAAAAAAAATACAACAAAGATCTAACAAAGAGTGTTTCGAATTTCCATACATTTTGGCTTAGAAACTTTTTGAAAAATCGTACAATATTTCATGTAAGATCGAACTCACGAACTTAACATCAAATTATTAGTATCCATAAAACAGTCGTTTCAATTTTCTTTCAACGTGTGCTGATTCTTCTTTTTTAAACAGCTCGCTACCATGGGTCCATATATCCCCCTCAAAAAGTTATTACAGCGCTTCAGCTTGAAACGAGTAAAAAGAAAGTAAAATTGTTTTTATTTAATTACGACATTTTCGTGATTTGTAAAATTGTTTCAAATAATAGCTAATGTCAACTTGAAGGACAAATTTCGAATATACATCAAAATGTGTTTTGCTAATATATTCACTGAGGATTTCAAAATAAGACTAATACATATTGATAACATACTAGCATGCAATGTACATTGGTTACCTGGAGGAGTAAAGTTCCTTTCAATAGGCGCACGACCGCCTTTTCTGTGAACTCACTGCGGTTGTCCCCCACTCACCCACCTCCTAATACTTTTAAATGTTTTATACTTTAAAATACTTTTAAATGTTTTATACAGGAAACTACGTACACTTTTCCAAATTCACTTTTGAAACTACTTTAGCGATGAAATGAACAAATGGAATAAAATAACACGGTATATGAATTTTAAACTATGCCAATCTGTTACTTATGTTAATTCATCTTGTGCATTACCAGGCTAAAACATTTTATCCAGTGCAGCCAAGACTGTAATAGTTAACTTTCGCGTTAACAAAAACTATTAACGTACCTTAACGTTTATTCTCAATTAATGCTAATGTAAGAAGAGTAGCATTACTCTTACCAAAGGAAGTCCCTGCTTATTTATTCATTTTGAGTTCCTCAAACGTTCGAAACGTATATTACTTTTCTGAATTACGTAAATGTATGGCTATAATTTAAAAGAAACAGTGTCACTTTAAAAAATACATTTAGTATTCTTGAATGATATTTTTACTAATTACTTAAGTTTTTTTTTTTTTTTTTTTTTTTTTTTGTAAGTAGCTGCCAAATTTTTCAAAATAACGTAGTATATTTTCAGCATAAAAATGATAACCTGTTGCAAAAGAAATATCCACAAAGCCAAAATTGTTTCTAAAGTGTTGCTATATGCTTTACGTTTTTATTCTAACATACATATTTTCTAACCCTTTAAGTGTTTGACACATAATTATCCGTTCACCAAGCTCCAAGTTTCATTACAATATAAGCAATATTTAAGATAATATAATTCTGTAGATTCAATGAATTTTCATTACATTCAAGAATGATTAATACTCTGTAGGATTAGATTCATATATGTAATTAAGTTGTTTTTTAATAATGTTGAAAGAATCATATTTCCTTAGGATTTGAAATAAAATGCAGAGAGAATAACATTACAATTTTACCTTTTTTCCAGACCGTCAGAGGGTTTTAATTTCGTTTGGAAAAAAAAATGGAGTTCTATTTAGGACTTTAAAAAGTCAATTACAATTTTCTTGAATCAGTCAATAATGGTGTTGGCTGTTTTATAACCCATAAATAACATACAATGATTTTTACTTTACGCAGTTATTATTGAACTAAAAGAATTAATTTTCAACTTAAAATGGCTCTTGGAAAAATTCAAAAAACATTTTTGATCCATAAACCCCCGAAATAGAAAATATAAGAGGTTTTTAACACTATACATTTTCAATTAATGAGAATTCAATTTAAGAGTCTATGCTAATAAGACGAAGAAGCTCACAGGCAAGTTAATGTTAAACCAATGTTCCCATTCTTTTCAAATTACTCGTTTGCATTTCAATATATTTAAATGATTTTCTTTCTTTTTGCATACCATATCTGAAGTCGAAGCGTAATAGCTTATTTTCGTTATAATTTCGGGTCCAGTTTTTTATTCCTCGCATTACTAGCGTAGACACTTAATACGAGTAATTGAACTGAAATAATAAATTGCTATACCTAAAAGCTAAACATTCACTAAATTGTGCAATATTGTGTTCTATTAAATTTGAAATATATTCTTTATAATTATAAGAACACATTCTACACAATGTATTTCATAAAAAAAAAAAAAAAAAATCCCTGCCGGCTCGGTCTACAAGTGCAGGTAGATTTAGAAGTTAAGTGTACTAATTTCACCAACAAAATAATTTTACCTGGCTGCTTTTGACGAGTTCTTAATTTCATTTTCCTGTAAAAGTTGGTTTTATCATAAACATGTTAATACCATGTTTTTCTCTAACCCTTGTTTTTTCATCCCGTCAAAATATTTTTAGTAACATCATCTACTACAAAAGTTCAACCTATCAAAAACTCTTTCTATATAAGTTATGCATAATATTAAGAAGATTTATATCAAATTTAAATCATATGATGATTGTTTCATTAAATAAACTATATTTTTAATTCTGCGAATCTTTTTATTGAAACACAATGCAACCATTTATGTAGTATCTCTGAAGGTTGTTAAAAGTTTTCATCACGTCAATGACACTTTTAACCTTAGTGGTGGATTAAGGGATGTATTTTTTTTTCTACAACCCCCCCCCCTTTTACTTATATATTTTTTGCTGTAAGAATTGGTCATATCAAAAACTGATCGAAGTAAAAGTTGTAGACGATATTAAAAAGATTTATAATAAATTTAAATGGATTTGATATGTTGTAAAATGACGAAGTTGTGATTTTTTAACTTCTTAAAACCTTTTTTTTTTCGTCCCTTGAGCCCATTTTTAATGGTATAAAACAATCTGACATACATAAATTTTTGGCCCTTTTTCTAGAAGTTATAATAAGTTTAAACTGATCTGTAGTGCATCATAATTAAAAAGTTATTTCTGTTTTCACAAAAATCCTCTCCATTTCCATCCCCTTGGTTCAATTTTGCCCATTAACGAACTTAGCAAGATTTTCTGCTCCTTCATTTTATGTATCAGTTCAGAAGAGGTTGTGCAAAATTACGGAAGTTATCGTGTCGATAAAAATGCGTAGATAGTTAAATAGATAGGTAGATAAAGTTTTGAACTGGAGGTAGTTTTGTGTTCGGGGATTCATGACCTGCGTAGATCTGCAAAAAAATTTCAGAAATTCCAATATAGAGGGGAACGTAATAGGCAATATTTCTTACGAAATCTACCTAAAAGGTGACAGATCAATTATCTAATCATAACACTTAGATAAGGACGATTTCGATTTTATCGTATATGAAACAAATCAAGCAATGAAGTAATTATATATTGAATTTACTTGATTAATTTTATTTTAGCTAATACTTGGTCATTGCAAGCGCTATTTTAAAACGCTCATATAATAGATATCTCAAATTTTAAGTAGAAGCAGTGTGTATTACGGAGTGTAAACGAAATGTGGCTGTTGATAAAGCATGAAAAATTTCATTGCAGTAAGAAAACTCATTACAGTTATCTATCTTTAACATAAAAAGTTTATTTGCTAATTAGTAATGATATACAACGTCATAAAAGATAGATGTTCGAAATTTTAACTTTATACCTTTAAAAAAATCCCCGCTAACTCGGAATACAGGCGGAGGTAGATTTCGAAATCAAGTACTAATTTCACCAGCAAAAAACTAAATCAAGATTAGGGATAAACCCAGTTTAACAATTTCATTTGACCACTTTTGACGATTTTTTTTTCTTTTTGTAAGATATGGTTTTATCAGAATTATGTTAAGGTGGTATTCAAAAAATATCTTTCCACGCTCAACAATACGAAATTTTCTGACACATTTTCAGATTCAGTTTGAAAGTAAAAACATTAAACTTGCTGATGTGATTTTTTAAAGAGATTTATAATCAGCCTGAGTTTTCAATTTTTGTTCAATTCATTAGAACTTGATCTTGATGTACAAACAATTATTTCCTCAGTAGGACTATATTTTTAGTTTTCAGCACTATCGCTTCAAGAAATTTGGTTGAAAATGCCCGTATTGACAGCAAATTTTAAAATATAGCGTGCTTTTGTCATAAAATCGACCCATATATGACACATTATTTAGTTTCTGTATAAAAGAAGATGCTGATTGGATGTGTTTGAGAACAAAAGAAAAAAAAAGAAAAAAAAAGTCAGAAAATAAGCAGTTTGGATTTCAGTACAGCCTTAATGCGATAATTTTTTCTTCAATCCCTATTTTTGTTTAATTTGTTTTTGCGATAAGAGTTGGTCTTATCAAAAACTTGCCAAAGTTGTAGATAGTATTAAGAGGATAATTTTAAACGGATTGGATATCTTGTGAATAGACGAAGTTATAAATTCCTTTTTTCTTCAACTACCTCTTTTTTAGTTTTTCGTTGCGGTAAGAGTTGGTCCTATTAAAAAATTGTTAATATAAAAATTGTAGATAGTATTGAGAAAATTTATAATTAATTTAAATAAATTTCATATCTTGAGAATTGACGAAATTATTAGGATGAGCAAAATGAATCCTCTTCTAGACTATACAAATTATATTTTGTCGTACACTTTAAAAAAAAAAAAAAAAAAAAAAAAAAAAAAAAAAAAAAAAAAAAAAAACTATTCAGTATTTTGATTTAAAATTAAGAATAAAAATAAATTATGACCTGCAGATTTGCGCAATATTATTTTTTTTACAGAATAATCTTAAAGAATTTATTATTTTAATTAATTTATTTTGCATGTTTTTCCATTACGGACGAATTTATGCAAATAAAAAATGAAACACGTATATTTTCAGTATCAAAAAATAAATCATGGAGTTAATAATTATAGATAGAATCATGATTAAATAAATAAATAAATATATTTTCCTTATTCCGTCAAAATATTTCAAAAACTGTTTTTGGAATTTAACTAAGGAAAGAAATATTTTTTGACTTGATAGAAATAAAATATGATTTGTAGATTCTGACAGTATTATTTTCTTATCAAATTATCTATTTTTTTAAAAAATTATTTTGTTGAATATATTTTTCTATTATGCTGATTTATTTTTGTAAACGATAAAGAAACCTGCGTATTTCTTGCAGTAAATAAAAATGATTGAATCAGTAAAAATGAATAAAGTCATGAATGATCAAGTGCGTGAAATATTATCGTTGCATCAAAATTTCTCTTTTAAAAAATAATAAAATAAGGAAAGGAACTATATATCTGCATTTTGCGAAGATGAAATATTTTAAACATCGAAAATAAGTGCAGAATTTATAATTCAAACCGTAAAAGAACATTAAACTTCCTTATATTAATAATGCATATTATATGAGAAGAAAATATACATTTTAATAGAATACTTTATTAAGATTAGTTAGAAGTAGTGCATAATTTGGTGCTCATTTCTTTTAATCAACTAATAGTTTCACGATTTCTTTTATGAAATTTTTAAACTACTTTTTTTATTAAATTTATAGCATATTTTTAATGAAAAAAAATTTGTGAAAATTTAGTTATTTACATTCAATTATAAAAGTATTTTTCTGTGTTAAGAATTCAAATACACAATATATTCTTATTATGTGAAAACATTTTAAAAGAATTATATTACATTTTTTTTTCTTGTAAAGTGGCAACAAAAGAATTGTAAACAAATAAAATTAACTTTAGATTCGTTATAAAAAGTGTTATTCAAATTCGAAGGTTCTAAATTGAAACAAATGAAACATATTTACTATTAAGAAGTAATTACTATTAGTATTATTTTTTATATGTTTGCCATTCTTAGTTATTTGGATGAATTTATATTTCTAAAATTGAAATGCGCCAAACCATAAAAAACGTTTTTTCTTAATAAAAATATGCAAAAATAATATAAAAAAATATTGTTACTTTGAAATATTTATCTTATGAAATAATGCTTTACGAATCCAAACAAAGCATGGCTTTTGCTAGTGAATTTATTTGTTTCTGAAATCCTATTTTTTATGCCTCTTCAGCCTATTTTTAATTTTATCCACAATCTGTAGTACGTAATTTTTTGGCCGTTTTCCTAGAAATAATAATAACTTTAAAATGATTTGATATGTATTATAATTAAGAAGGTGTGGGGTTTTTCGCTTTTCACAAAACGCTCCGTTATCCCTCCCCTTGGTCCAATTTTGCCCATTAACGAGCTTGACTGAGATTTTTTGCCCCTTGATGTTATTTATCAGGTTGGAAGAGATTTGTTCCGAATTATGGAAATTATCTTGCGCTTAAAAAGGTGAGATATATATAAGGTATTTCAAAAATCGCAGCCAAACTCTGCACAGCCAGATTCCTCGTTGGAAGTATATAAAAAATGCCCTTAGAACTGTACCTGTACGATCCATAGTTTACGAGAAAAATACGAAAAACAAAGTATGACGCAACAGCTAGTGCCAAAAAAAAAAAAAAAAAAAAAAAAAAAAAAAGTGTTGGACACATCAACAAATGTATTGGACACATCAACGGCAGTATTTTCATATCTTTTCAGACGATAACGTTCAAAATATTCACTGAACATATCGCATCATACTTGCGCGCTCAGGGAATGATGGGATGACGGAATACATGATAACCATCCGAAGAATACCGGTAGATAGATCCAAGATGCAGTCTTTAGGAGTTCAATGGTAGTATCCGTCATTGCACGATGCGATATGCGCAGGGAACGTTTTGAATGTTATCATCTGGAAAGATAAAAACTGTTGATAATGTGCGATTTTTTTTTTTAATGCACCGGCTATGACGTCATATTTTGTTTTTCGTATTTTTTTCGTAAACTAGGCATCTTACAGGTACAGTTCTTTGGAGATCTTTTATGTACTCCCAATGAAGAATCTGGCTGTGCAAAGTTTGAGCTTTATTTTTGGGACACACAATATATATATATATAGATAGATAGATAAAATTTTTAACTGAAGATGGTTTTGGTTTCTAGGTTTCTAGAGCTCATAATCAGGGTAAATCAGCAAAAAATGTTTCAGAAATTCCAACATAGGAGAGAAAGTATTGGGTAGTATTTCTTATGAAATTTAGCTAACAAGACGTGCACATTTCGCGGAATTTAATAGAAATTGATATTCAGTTGGATCTCGGCATAAAGCGTTGTTGCTTTAATTTTTACCCACACCGAAAAGCAGGTAATTTACCACGCTGTGCTTTTCATGTACTAGTCATATGTTGGCATATCCGATACAAAAAATCATAAAACTTATTATATAAGATGCTTATTATGAAAAAGTACGCTGATTCTATTTTGTTTTTGAAAAAAATAGAACGCGTTTCTATGCTAAACTTTTTCTAATGAGCTGTTTCAATTAGATAGAAATACTTCCATTTTATAGATGATAATATTAATGCAAATATGTATTTTGTCTAAGTTTGACTTTAAATAATCAAAAGGCGTTTGATTTTATTTGAACGTCGTCTTTTTTTATCATAAAAGTGATCACTTTAACTGCGTTAAATTAATACGTTAGAATAATACAGAAGAAATTTTTATGATGACCACGGCCATATCAGTTTATACATTGGGAATAAAAATATTGATAACGTTAAAAATTGAAAAATACTACTCTGTAAATTTAAAATAAATATGGGCTTTCTAATTTATGCTTTTAAAAAATGACTCAAATGAATATTTTTTTTTTCATAAATTGTCAATTTCAAAGCGCTAATTCATTGCAAACATAAAAAAAAAATAATCATAGTTTTATTGAAACTTACCTTGCGGCAAAGAACAAATTACTCTTACTATCAACCACCATGTAACTGTATGGGATAATAATGTCATTGACTTTGCCATCGAGTAAATTTTTAAAATAAGTGTCGGGTGTCCACAAATGATGCCTCCATTTGCTGTCGAGAACAAGTCGAGTTGTGTTGTGCGAAGGGGGGATTTTGACTCTTGGATCCTTCCAGACTTGATGAAAAAATATATCAACACCGAATGCCTGAATAAAATAAGGATTGAAAATTTTTAGCATAATGGCAGAAAAATGTAGATGCATATAAAAGATTTTGGGAAAAAAGAAATAGCAAATTCCAAACCTTAAATAATAGAGAAAAAATAACGCATGCAAAATTTATGCCATTATTAACCATATTTTTAAGCGAAACTTCGTTTTATAATGTATTTAATGAGTACCTCAAAGACTTATATAATTACCAAACTTACCATGCTTTACATTTTATTTATTTTCCAAGCATTACTTTTTAAACTCATTTACAGTTGTTAGTAAATACCCCTACGTTATATACACAAAAAGGTTTCAAACATTTTTAAAGGTTTTTAACAAATATTTTTTTATTGGTTACTAATATTGGCGTAGTCCTTCACAATGTTTCGATGATGGTATAAATACTTAGTTCAAACAATGATTTCCCCTCTCCTCATCGAAATAGTTTGTTCTAATAGTAAGAAATTATTTTAAAAAGAAAATTTTATGAAATATAATTATGAAAATGCTTTGAAAAAATCTGTTTATTTTTAGAATTTAGATTTTTATTTCTGTTTTGTTTTACAGAGAAACTATTTTTCTTTAAAAATGCATCTTAGAACAAATATTATAAAAACTTAACCCCTGACTTCTGTTAGCGGTCTCACAGACCGTTTCATTTTTCAGTTTTCTAAGTTTAACTTGTAATTTTCTTTTCAACTAGAGATAATGGGGAAACTTCATTTGGAACCACAACACATAGAACATTACTGAAGACTTATGATTAGGGGAATTTTAATCATAATTGTCTTCTGCATAAAATTTAGTACTGAAAGAAATTCCTATGAGTTAAAGGAGCTTTCATTCATTCTTTGATACAGTCGTTATGCAACAGTTATTATCTCAGCAGTAAAGTGTTAATATTCATAAAATACCAACTGATGTACTTAATTTATCAGCACAAGCGCTTATAATTGTAGATTGGGTTTACAATATGATTGGGGTAAATTTTATTCCAGTGCGTGTGCTGATATTTTAAAACCTGAAGCCTTCTTTACCAATACATTGTTGATATATATTACATTACAAACTATTTTGTTACATTTACAAATTTCAAAATTTTTTTTGTAATTTTTGAACTATAAACCATTTATGTTCCTTGATAATTTATTATAAATATTGTTTAGTGTACTACTCGCTGTGTTTATTTATATACTAAAAAGATACACTTAGTCCGAGTGCTACGCGACAAAAATAAGATGAAAACTGCAAATCGTGATAAGAATATACCCCTTGGTGAGTATGTACTTTATGATAGTACAATGGATATTAGAGGGGGAGGCATCTCGTAAAGTCGTCGGAATTCAAGATGGCGGCTGTTATTCAAAATGGCGTCATTTTCTTAATTTTTTTTAATATGCGTAATATAAATGTGCATTTAATGTCAATTTCGATGTTTTTAAAGTCAAATTTTCGTTTTTAACACTTTCCAACATTATTTAAAATAGTGTATGAATTTGGTTTATCTGTCTGTTTGTCTGTTTGACTGCCTGTCCTTCCATTCTCTAACTCACTTAAATGTACTCAGATTGCTATGTAAATTTTATATGTTTTATGAAGTTTATAATAACATGTTCGAAGTAAAAAATAACGTGTATAGCTTTTACAGTCCACTTACAGGGCGATAAGAAAAATGACATTACAAAATTGTACATTCGGCGAAATATTTTGCAATGTGTTTTAAGGATCTTATACTCTTTAAAACACATTCTAATTGATATACATTAATGCTAATACTGCAATGAACTACCAAATACTTACTACATTATAAGGTGTGCATAGTATTTATCGCTTATTTACAGTGACACACCAAAACAAGAAAATGTGCGTTTGTAATTTGTATATACATCACGATCTTTGTAATTTTATAAAGATCACGATCTAATTAAAGTGTTAGTAGTGGAGGTGCTAAGAAGGATAAAACTTCATTTTGTGTTAAGGATAATCCGAATAGTCAGTATCTATCTTATATTAGTAAAATGCATATAAGAAAGTGAGGCATCGTATAAATTTATAGGAATTCAAAATGGCGACTATTATATAAAATCTTTTGCAGTTTTATTCCTCTGAATCTTACAAGAGTATTTCTGATGTTAATGTACACGTTTTATAACTCAAAAATTCTCTTTTTAATACTTGAAATATACCAAAAATGAAAATAGGACAATTATTAAAGTATTTTTTGTCATTTACAGCAGAAAATTTAGAGGAATAAATAAATAATAAAAATACTTTTTTATTAATACATTACTTATGCAATATATTAAAAAATGAATGTTTCGTATAAAGCTGTAGAATATAGAAACTTTACTTGGTATCATCATATTTTTCACATTCGTTTTTGCAATTGCACAATAATGTGCAAGAAAGTCCAACCTTTCTACAGATACATTTATTTTACAGATTTTACACATACATCTTATTAACTCTTCACAAGTGTCTGAAATCTCTGGCAATTCCGCCCATTTTATTTTTCATGATAAATTGTCCAATCACCATCCCCTTTTGTTTGCAGAAGGTGTACGTATTTCCCGATGATCTTGCTTGTCCCCAAATGTGTCCAGCTTGGAAAGCACTGCGGAAAATATGTTGTTAATGTGCACCTTTGGTTGGTGGAAGATGTTCAAAAGAACAATTTTTGGCGTAAAGAATGCTTGTCTCGCATTATTAACACTAGAACCGCGGAGTGGGTCAATTTGACCCAAATCCATGTTTAATTTCTCGCCGCGCGAAAAGTTTTCTTTGAAAAATTGTTCCCTTTCCTGACTTTTAATATTTTAAGGTAAACAACAGCTTTTCGTATTTAATAGCAAATAACATAAATATTTTTCGGTTTTAACCACATATACCTAGAACCGCGAAGCGGGTCAATTTGACCCGTAATATATTTTTATGCATAAATGACAAAACAGAGATTCATTTCTGCGGAAGAAATGATAAAGTATATCTGCCTCACTCATAATTTGGCAAATAGGCAGAATTGCAAGGGGAAATAATGAAAATTTTCAATTAAGATCTTATATTCTTGAAGTGAATAACAGATTATTGCGGTGGAAAATTACAACAAATATTTAGAACTAGTATCAAGTTGTTTTAATTCTGCATTTATTGAAAGTATAGATAAGATTTCCGATGTCTCAATATTGCTGTCAAAAGAAGCTTTCGAACGTTAGCAACTATTATCTGAAAATGAGTGAGAATACAAATGGTTGAGGTTGAAAATCTGCCTGTAAATGAAGAAAATTAAATTTTAGTAATGAAAATAAATGTAACGACGACTTTGTCTATACTCTTAAGCTTGTTGGACTTTTTCATAAGAATATAGCTGGAAATTTATTAGTAATGAAAGAAAGTCTATGATATTTATCAAATAAAAATTGGATATTTAAAAGAGGAAGAATTAAAAATTTGAACAAAAGTGACAAAATTTGATGTTTATAATTATTAAAATCTGGAAAATATAATCAATAAGTTGCGCATTCACACCTAGAAAAAAGAATGTGACAAGAAAAATTCAAGACTAACAATGTAAAAGGGCCTAACATAAGCGTAGATGAGTACTTATTTCCTTCAAAACCTGTGAGTAGGTTTACTCAGTATATATATAACAAAACAAGATAAATTGAGTATCGTATCATGTTCTATTTGATTGCACATGTTGATTAAAAAAATTGCCATCATAGAAACAGTAAAATGCCCAAGCCGAGAAATAAAAGTATTTGCAAAAATGTCAAAATCGGAATGGCATTCGGTTATTCTAATACATTTACATATCAGCTTAGATGTTTACCAAGGAGAAAAGGGTAAAAATGCTTTGTTGCTTAGCGGTGATACTTTAGATAATTCTAAAAAATACTAAATACACTTGATTACTACAACGGATCTGTATTCGGTGTAGCTTTGTTATTTGACAGGAAGTCTGCTTATGTCATACCCACTTCTTATAGGAAGCAAGTGAATGCAAATTGTAATATTTTGTATTTTGATACTATCAATACCTGGGTTTTATGCATATCTGTAACTGAAAAATTAGTTAACGTTAAAAACCTCTTTTTGTATACGTTTATTATCTATTAGTATACGTCAATTTATTCAAGACAATTTGTTATTTCTCGGCAAAGAAAAAAAAGTCATTTGGGCAAGAAAAAATACTAAAAATGATGAAAAACACTAATTAAGCATAGAAGATTTTGTTATCACAATTAAAACTATGAAACTAAAACAAAAGATAATTGTTCAAAATATAATGTGCCCATGCGTTTCTGGTAAATGTGCAAAATCTTTAGCCATGTTTTACAAGCAATGCATTTAATAAATTGGATTAGATAAATCAGTAAAACTAATAACTTGCAATTTTTATAATTTTAAAAATTATTCTTGGATTTTATATCTAAACTTAATTAAATGGGATAATATATTTTCTATTAAAGTATGTATGTCCAAGTTCATTTATATTTAAAAAATTTATTCAATATATCTTCAATATATTTTCATCTTACTTAATGAAATTTTCATTATTACTTAATGAAACGTAATTTTTAATTTTAGCATTTTCTGAAATCTAGGTAATTTCTGCTGACTTTATGTGCAAAATATAATATAAATACTAAGAAATATTGATTGTTCTAAGAAAATATAATCTTTTAACTAACCAAATTAAGTATTTGGGCATATTTATACATCATTTTCCATCTCGGGTCAAATTGACCCGCTCCGCGGTTCTAGGTATACCGAAAGTCCCGCGGTTCAAGTGTTAACACTTATGCTATTGATTGTTGAACAGCACAATAATACTACGAACTTTTCTAAAATATTTAAAATACTTTCAGGAATGGAAGTTTGCGGTTTTGATAGGTATGAAAATGCAGCAGTAGCTTCTTTAAATGGAATCTATGTTTTCCAATTTAAATTTTTCGTCTTTCCTGTGAAAACCCCATTGTTGTCGTATCACGTGAAAGCATGGAATTCTAATAAAGCCATTGCTTTTTCTCTCCAAATTGTTGCAGCTATGATATGAACTGGAATAAATATGTATTTTTCCCTGTTCCAAATGCAACCCAAATAGTTTCTAGGCATTTATTGGAAAGGATAAAGAAATATGCAATCGCTAAAACTAATACATCAATGTCTGCAGAGAGTATAACAATGTTTTTCAGCCCTTTTTTCAACCATGTCTTTGAGATGCAGTGTTATTCTTGAATCAGCTTCTTCGTGACCAGGGCAAGTTATTCCAATTAAGGAACTTACGACAGTAAGATTGCCTTTAAAGTCTTCTCTTTAAATGGTTATATTATAGCTTGTGTATTTTTATGGTATTTATTGCTGGCGTCCCAAGTAGATTAAAAAGCTCTTTTTTGTTATATGAATTTCTTAAGAAATCATGCCAGTTTTTAGGTAACACAGGAATATTGTTCTTTTTCAAAGGTTGAAATATTGATGACTTTTTTTACTAGGCGTTCCTGAATGAAACTGTGGAATTGGCCAAAACCAATTGACACAGCTGAATAAATTGATGCATTAATATCCTTATTACCAATAATTCTGCTTTCGATGACAAGCAAGTCTTCACCATCTTTTAAAAATCGGCTCATTAATTCTTTTAGTGCGCTATAGAATGCTTGAACTTTAACGAAAAATTTTATTTGAAATGAGTGATATTGATATTGTTCATGATGGTATCGATTTCTTTCTTCGGGTTGAACTTGAATGTTAGACTCAATGAAATTACATTTGTATGAAATTACATTGTATGAAATTACAGATTTCTGGCCCGTATACCATCCAACGTATAAGTGCCGATGGATCCTGCAATAATCCTACTGCAGCTATTTCTCCTTTGACGATAGCGTTGTTTTGTTATGCGCTTGATCTATGCCCATAGCTGAGAAGAGTTTGTTTGATTTTCTTATCACAAAATATCCCGATGAAAATGCACGGTGTACATCTGATAGTTTAATCTCTGCATCAAACAGATTATTGATGGATTGGTTTTTAACATGCATAATTATGGTGATCAAGCAGAAATGAGTCTGCGAGAAGAGTCAGGAACCGCAACAAAAAGAAACGAAAATAAATTCAAAGTGAAATTTTGGATCACTTTTGATTCATCTCATTTTAGTTGGAGATTAATCATCGTAATTACAACCTGTAATTGTAAGCTGAATTCCAACCAAAATAATAATAATAATAATAATAATAATAATAATAATAATAATATGACATTTTGCAATTCGTTCCTACCTGGCAAAGTTAAAAAAGCATATTATAATTTAAAAAGCATATAGGCAACATAGTGATTATAGACAGCACTGTAAACGTATTCTTTTTTGAGAGCTTGTAAATGAACTTTAAATTCTACGATCGCTATATTGTTTAGCAAGTATCTTGCATTGCACTTTAGTGATTGGTATTAATTTCAATAAGTTTTTTCAAACAGTTTACCATCATTGAAACATACTAAAAAGGATTTTCGCCAATAGATCAAAATGTAAGAGAATTATTTTGAGTGTGCCTGTAAACGAACTATAAATGCTACAATCTACATTTTCGATGTAGAACATTTTGCTGTATATCACGTCTTTAAATTACATATAGAAATAACACATATATAAATTACACGGAAATCCAAGTAAATTTAAGGTAAAAAGAGCAGAGACAGACTGACGGATAGACAATTTATAAATACTTTGAGTGCCTTGTAAATGGACTATAAAAGCTATGTGCATTTTATTTTTTACTCCGAACATGTTATTATAAATTTCATATAACATATAAAATTTACATGGAAATCTGAGCACATTTAAGCGAACTAGAGCCTGGAAGGACAGGCAGACAAACAGACAGATAAACCGAATTCACACACACTTTTAAATAACATTGGAATGTGTCAAAAACAAAAATTTGACTTTAAAAACATCAAAATTGACGTGAAATGCACATTTATATTACGCGTATTAAGAAAATTAAGAAAATGACGCCATTTTGAATAACAGCCGCCATCTTGAATTCCGACGACTTTACGAGATGCCTCCCCCTCTAATATCCATTGTATTATCATAAAATACATACTCACCAAGGGGTATATTCTTATCACGATTTGCAGTTTTCTGATGCGTAGCACCCGGACTAACTGTTCTGTTTTTTCTGCAAATAAGATTTCTCGTTCAGATCCTCGTGAGGGAAAAAAAAAGCAATTGATCATCAGCTCGTCAACCAGAAGAGAAAGTATTTCTAAAGGTAAACACGACATTTAGACCTCTTTTGAGATTCTAATTTAAACTCAGAAGGAGAAAAAAACAAAGCTGTAAATAAAATGACAATTTTGTATTGCCCTGCTAATTGTGTGCGAAAAAGTCAGTGACAATGTATTCTTTGTTTTACTGAATCTATTCAAAGCAGGTAAAAGCTGAAATAGTGATATTTTGAAATGTAAGATAATCATAAATGTAGAAATGAACGCGTTATAGTTTCCATCATAAGAAAATATAATTGAGAATAAGATGAGAAACAATTTAGGCACACGTTCATGTCTTAGTAGCAATGTTTTTGTCTCGATTTAAACAATAGGTGTTAAATAAAACCTTGTAAAAAAACTGCGGAAAACTCTTTTATCACCCAGTCACTTAAAGTGGACGATTGCTATCCGAAGAAAACACTGCTACCAAGTTTATTTTAAATTTTCGTACGTATGTTTTATTAGAGGTTCTTTGTGGCACTGAAATACATAACCAGAATTAATACTTTTCATTTATATACAGGGTGTCCCAAAAGGTCGTTTACAACCTTAACATGCTACTGTGTCATATCATGATGAACAATATTAAATAGGAAACTAAGGGTCCCAAACGTCTTCCAAAGGAGATATGCGCCATTAAAGTTTGGGGATCAAAAATTCAAATGATTATAAAAAACAGAAAAATTGCTCGATTCGTTTGCGGTTTTTACTAAAACTATTCTTTATGTCAGTATTTTCTTGAAAATAAATGTTAAAGATAAATTTCAAAAAATGTCGATAGAGGGCGCTTTAGACTTTGTAGTAACGATAAACTCGTTTTTACCATTATTTTTTGCATCTCATTAAACTTTTTTAGAAGCTTAGACATAAACTTAAATTTTGAGCTCAAAATCTAAATCGTTGGAAGTGATAAAGTAGCGCAAACTGAATTGCGGGGGGAGGTTCAAATTTCAAATGATTATAAAAAACGGAAAAATTGGTCAATTGATTTGCGATTTTCACTAAAATTATTCCTTATGTCAGTATTATCTTGAAAATAATTTATAAAGATAAAATTCAAAAAATGCCGATAGAGGACGCTTTAGACTTTGGGGTAACGTACAACTATTTTTTTCCGTTATTTTTTGCATCTCATAAATTTTTTTAGAAGCTTAGACATAAACTTAAATTTTGAGATGAAAATCTGAATCGTTGGGAGTCGTAAAGTAGCGCAAACTGAACTGCGTTCAATGGGGGTGAGGAGGTTCAAATTTCAAAAGATTATAAAAAACGGAAAAATTGGTCCATTTTCGCTAAAATTATTCTTTATGTCAATATTTCCTTGAAAATAAATTTTAAAGATAAAGTTTAAAAAATCCGTTAGAGGGCGCCTTAAACTTTAGAATAACCAACAATTATTTTTAAGGTTTTTTTTTTTTTTTTATCTAATTAAATGCTTGCAAAAGTTTAGGCTTAAAGTTTGTGCTCAAAATCTAAATCGATAGGAGGGTTTAAGAACCGCAAACTGAACTGTGTTCAGGAGTTGAAATGTTACCTCTCCACCCCTCGAACGCAGTTCAATTTTTGGCCGCTTAATTACTCAAAACGATGCAGATTTTGAGCACAAAATTTAAGTTTGAACTTTTACAAGCATTTTATTAGATACAAAAAATAACGGTTAAAAATAGTTGTTGGTTACTATAAAGTTTAAGGCGCCCTCTGACGGAATTTTTTGGAAGATATCTGTAAAATTTATTTTCAAGAAAATATTGACATAAAGAATAGTTTTAGCGAAAACCGACCAATTTTTCCGTTTTTTATAATCATTTGAAATTTGAACCTCCCCACCCCCATTGAACACAGTTCAGTTTGCGCTACTTAACCACTCCCAACGATTCAGATTTTAATCTCAAAATTTAAGTTTATGTCTAAGCTTCTAAAAAAATTTTATGAAATGCAAGAAATAATGGAAAAAATAGTTGTACTTACTCCAAAGTCTAAAGCGCCCTCTATCGGCGTTTTTCGAATTTTATCTTTATAAATTATTTTCAAGATAATACTGACATAAAGAATAAATTTAGTGAAAATCGCAAATCAATTGACCAATTTTTCCGTTTTTTATAATCATTTGAAATTTGAACCTGAATCATTTGAAATTTGAACCTGCCCCCGCAATTCTGTTTGAGCTACTTAACCACTTCCAGCGATTTAGATTTTAAGCTCAAAATTTAAGTTTAATGTCTAAGCTTCTAAAAAAATTTAATGAGATGCAAAAAATAATGGTAAAAACTAGTTTATCGTTACTACAAAGTCTAAAGCGCTCTCTATCGACATTTTTTGAAATTTATCTTTATAATTTATTTTCAAGAAAATACTGACATAAAGAATAGTTTTAGTGAAAACCGCAAACGAATCGACCAATTTTTCTGTTTTTTATAATTATTTGAATTTTTGGACCCTAAACTTTAATGGCGCATATCTCCTTTGGAAGACGTTTGGGACCCTTTGTTTCCTATTTAATATTGTTCATCATGATATGACAGACCAGCATGTTAAGTTTGTAAACGACCTTTTGGGACACCCTGTATAGAAAATTAGCAGTGATCGAATATCAATTTTCTTGAAATTATTCTTTTGATACAATTTAATAAACTGAGGTGCTGGAAATTTTTATGTTACAAAGTTTTATATAGATACTTATGCATAAAAACTAAAAATTCATTTCATAAACTAAAATGCATCAATAAAATCATTATTGTTGTATTTATAATACTGAATAATTTTGTATTTAAAGTAAATACCACTATAAAAGAAACATTGAATAAACATAAATTTTTTATTTATGAGCTATGCAAATAATAATCTAGAATATTCTCTGAAAACTGTATAATGCTTGTAAAATAAAAATAAATTAAAGTACTATTATATTATCCCCGTTACATCACTGCTTTTCATATAACATACTTGGCCCCCGAAAATTATAAGTTCCACCTAATTGCACTTTTTTTATATATGCGATTTTATATATGTGATAATTACAAGAAGTATAATTTTTATTATCAGTATATAATAGAGGATAAGTAAAAAAGGCTACTGTATAGCCTCAAAATATACGATGTGAGAAGACAATAGCTCACAAGTACGAGTGAGACTTTAAGCTGGTAATCTTTCAATTCGCATTATACTTTTATGTAGCTTTCATTACAAAAAGTAAAAAACTATCTATTGCAGCCGTCCGGAGGAAAGCATTTCCGGAAAATTTTGGTATATTTTCACCGATCATGACCCCCAGACCCCAAAACCACTCTCCGTTCAAATGTTGATATATATATATATATATATATATTAAATTTAATAATATACTAGCAGGAATGACCGAGCTAAACTCGGTCAAAATTAACTTTATGTTCAACTGGATATAGTATTATCACTGTATCATTCACTCTATATTATAACTGTAAAACATGTTATTTATAATAGTAGTATTTTCAAAAACAATCAATAAGAAAACTATGTTTGTATGCACATGTTCATAAATTTTACTTTATTTTAAAATTTACAACGAAAGGATATCGATCCAAATCAGTTTTTTACTTTGACTCTGAATGGTTTAACCATGCATCTTGAATCCTATTAACAATGTATAAAAAATTTCTTCACATTCTGAAAGACAATATTTTTTTGCCAGATGTAGCCAAATTTGGAGACAATTTTTTAATTTGGCGACAATCACGTGTTTTAGCTTTCGTAATCTTAATAGTCGATTTTTCGGCCAAATGTCGCCAATATTGTGTCAAATATCAACAACTTATTGACTGTTGCCATATTCTCGTAACTCTAGCCCGTATTACCCAAAATGACCCACGAATCAAATTTGATCAAACATGTGACTTAGCACAATGGTCTTCAGGTAATTAAAAACAATAGAATGTAAAATTAATCAAAATCGTTTAAGCCATTTCTTAGGTAAAATTAGCTTGACAGCATTCAGCAATAAAGCGAAATGATCCACTAATATAACTTTGTTTAACGTGCAACTTAGCCCAATAATCTTCTCGTGACAAAAAACGTTTCGTTACAGAATTTAGGTAAAATTCCTTGAGTCGTTATTATATATAATTAGAATGACCCTAACCCATTATGACCCAAAATGACTCACTAATCAAACTTTTTCGGGCTTGTGTCATAGCCCAATGGTTTTCTCTTTCCCAAAAACGATATAATACAAAGTATAGTCAAAATGGTACGAGCCATTTTCTACATAAAATTAGCATGACCCATCATGACCACAAATTACCCTTATGATCGAAATCTCTCGAACATGTGACTTAGCCCATTAGTTTTTTCGTGTCTAAAAATTGTTACATACAGAATTTCGTTAAAATCGATCCAGCCGTTCTTTAAATATAAATAGCTTGACCCAGACCCTTAATGACCCTTTATGATCCATTAATCGAAAATTCTCGAGAGTGTGACCGAGCCCAATGATTTTCTCGTGCCAAAAAAATTTTATATACAAAATTTCGTTAAAATCGATCCACCTGTTCTTTAGATATAACTTGACATGATCCAGTATGACCCATCATGACTCACAAATGACCCTTATAGTCGAAATCTCTCAAACATGTGAGCCCATTAGTTTTCTCATGTCAAACAACTGTTACATACAAAATTTCGTTAAAATCGTTCATGCCGTTCTTTAAATATAAATAGCTTGACCCAGACTCTTAATGACCCAATATGACCCATTAAAATTTTTTTCGAACATTTATCCTAGCCCATGTTAGCCAATTAGATTTCTCGTGTCTAAAAAATGTTACATGCAAAATTTCGTTAAAATTTGATCCAGCTGTTCTTTAAACATAAATAGTTTGACCCAGACCCTTTATGACACTTTATGACCCATTAATTGAGATTTCTCGAACGTGTGACCTAGCCCAATCCTTTTCTCGTGCCAAAAATATTATATACAAAATTTCGTTGAAATCGATCCACCTGTTCTTTAGATATAACTTGACATGATCCATTATGACCCATCATGACCCACAAATGACCCTTATAGTCGAAATCTCTCAAACATGTGATGTAGCCCATTAGTTTTCTCATGTCAAAAAACTGTTACATACAAAATTTCGTTATAATCGATCACGCCGTTCTTTAAATATAAATAGCTTGACCCAGACCCTTAATGACCCAATATGACCCATTAAAATTTTTTCTCGAACATGTAACCTAGCCCAATGTTTTTCTCGTGCCCGAAAACTATATAATGCAATTTTTAGTCAAAATTGCGTGAGAAAATCTCTAGATAAAAATAGCATGATCCACAATGACCCCAAAAATGACCCACTAACCCAATTTTCTCGAACATGTTACCTAACCCAATGGTCTTCTTGTAATACAAAACGATAAAATATAAAGTTTGGTCAAAATTGTTAGAGCCGTTTTTTAGATAAAAATGGCTTGACCCATGATGACCCCAAAAATGACCCACTAATTGAAATTTTTCGAACATGTGACCCAGCCCAATAGTTTTCTCGTGCCGAAAAACGATTGGATAGAAAATTTCCTTAAAATCGATCCAGCCGTTCTCTAGATATAAATAGCTTGATCTTGACCCATTATGACCCAAAATGACCCAATAATCGAATTTTCTCGAACATGTGACCTAGCCCAATGGTCTTCTCGTGCCCGAAAATGGTAAAATCCAAATTTTTGCGAAAATCGTTAGAGCCGTTTTTGATATAAAATTTACACACACAGACACATACACACACACAATTTTTGCTCGCATTATAGCATAAGATAAGATACCCATAATAATAATTGGATTTTCACTGATTTTTGTCATGCTGTGACATGAACGTCGTATTTATGAACCGATTCGAATGAAACTTGGTGTGTACATAGTGCATACTAATGTCTCGACCGAGTTCGTTGGCCATCTTCATCCGCCATATCGTTTCCAAATGGCGGCCATTTAAATTCTTTTAGAATTTTTTAAAATTGAAAATTAGGTACACAAAAATTAGAAGTTAAAAGATATTTTTCATTTATGTGTTTTATCTTGATACGAAAATTCCAGGGAATTTTTTGTTTTGTCTATATTTTAAAAAATGGCTGAGTTATAGTATTTTGTATTTCTAGTTTTGTTGACCTTTTGAAGTGATCTATTAAATTTTGCCACGTGATAATACGCGTATTAATGAACCTATTTGGATGTAACTTGGTTTGTACATAGTGTATACAGATAACTCGACCGAGTTCGTTGGCCAACTTCATCCGCCACCTTGTTTCAAAATAGAGGTCATTTAATTTTTTTTAATTTAATTTTAAAATGAAATACCAAAAAATTAGAAATTGAAAAAAATTCTTGTGTGTTTGACTTTGATACAAAGAATTCGGAACATTTTTTGTTTTGTCTACATCTTAAACAATGACTAAATTGTAGAACTTTGAATTTCTAGTGTGGCTGAGATTTTGAAATGATCTGATATTTGTCACACGATAACATGCACATTTATGAATCGATTTGGATATAACTTGGTGTGTACATAGAACAAACCAATGTCTAAACGAAGTTTCTTTGTCAATTTTATCGACCATCTTGTTTCAAAATGGCAGCCATTTAAAATTTTCAAAAAACTTTTAAATTTATAAAAATGCACAATAAAATAAATAAATAAATAAATAAATAAATAGAAATTTTAAATGAAATTTCAGTTTCACAATTTTTGGAACTGCAAATTTTTAATCTTCTAAACACTGCACATTTAAAATTTTTATACCGTTACATAGAGAAAAAAATGCACTTTTAAATGAAATTTATTTGAAATCTTTACCATGATTTGTTTTCAAATTATTATTATTATTTTAAGTTTTTATTACTTACTTTTCATCGTGGCAAGAGAAGTATTCCATTTTTGGGCATTAAACATGGACCAATCAGGAAACGAATAAAATAAAAACAGAAGTATTCATTTTTGGACATTTAACATTGATAAATCAGAAAAAGAATAAAATAAAATAAGTTGCGAAATTCAACCAATAAAAAGATTCACATATACTTCAGATTTCCTAGTTCTCTACCGAGATAACAACTATTTTCCAAATATTTAAAAATATAAATAAAAAAAGGTTTTCTTGGAAATTGTAGATCTTAATATACAAGTATTATTGAGAATTTTTTGTTTTGTCTTTATTTTAAAAAATGGCTTATATATAACAGTTTGTGACATTTTGCAAAATCTATTTACCTGCGATAGCACTCGCATATATCAACTGATTTCGATGTGAGTGAACATGAGTGAACATGTGTACAGGACTCACTAAGATCTCGGTCAAGCTCACTGGTTAATTTCACCCATCATGTTTTAAAATGGCAGGCACATCATTATATCGCCAAATTTAGCGATGAAGTGCAAATCGCTTTAAATAAAACCAGCTTGCATAAAATTGATTAATTTATGAAAATTCCCATTCATACTTGATTTAAAAGAGAAAAAAGTCAGGCATATGAAAGCTACCTCTACCTCCCGGTATGGCCGAGCTTTGGTATAGTCAGACTGTTTTCATTCTACTGCCAAATTATTAAAGCTCTCTAATTCTTAATACCCGAAAATAGCTAGAACAGTGCATTTATTAACTTTGCAAATGATTTTTTATATATACGAATCGGTCTTTTTCACACCACTTCGAAGGTGGAGCTGGTATGTATTCTAACAAAAAAGACATTTATCAGATTGATGAGAATAGATACAAAGAGTATGGCAGTTGCTTTGAAATTTTCCCATTCTATTGTCTTCTTATAAGTATGCTTTCGGCTCTAGTTATTCTTGCAGTAGTCATGGAATTCAAAACTGAAGCCAGGGAACAACATTTTTTTTTTTTTTCTTTTTTGGCAGAAAACCAAAACTGCTCGAGTCATTTTATTCAACTCGTTTGATGAGAAAATAGATAACACATTAAGGCAACTGACATCCTATTACAATGCATTGCATAAGATATCTTTAATATGAAAGGAATTAATTTTAGAGCACTTAAAGATAAATGCAACTATTAAAAGATGACATGATGAAAAAATATTAAATAAAGATTTATTATAAAAATCTATTTTTAACCCTTTCTCTCATATATTTTTACGCATTTCATAGGATTTTTTTTATAACAAAAAATGAATTTTTTAAGACCGTATGACAATTTAAAAGGCTTAAAGTATTTCTATTAAAATATTCACATATCACAAAATTTTCTTAATCTCTACGCTTCAGAGTATAAATGCAATATTATTTACAGTGGCAAACCAAAGAAAAAAAAACCTGCATAATAAACGAAAAAACGGAAAAGTATGCAAATAAGATGTTTTATGTTTGTGCTTAATGCATAGATGATGTTGTTGCTTTAAGATAAATTTGTATTATTAATTTTCCATAGAAATTATATTTCTTGAAATGCATAATTATGCAGAATAAAAACTGAAAGGGAATTTTGTCAAAACACGAAACGAAGTATTTAACCACAAATACAGTAGATAATAATAAATTTTATATAACTGAGCCGCGTTACATGAATCTTTGATGTGGTCATACATAAAATGAACACTTTAATGTGTTTTAGAATTTCTACGAGCAGCGTTCACAGTCTTACAGGGGTTAGGTGATGAAGAAATCAACTTCTGGACGTAATGGTGTCCAATTCCATACCACAAAACCCTAGTAATATGTTCTTGTAATTTTGTCTTATTAGCTTGTTTCTTTTTACCAATTTTAGCACTCATTACAAGCCAAAAAGTTTGAATTGGATTAAGATCAGGGCTATTCTCAGATCAGTTTCTACTTTTAATACGAGATTTTTTCAGTTAGGTCCGCACCTAAAGTAGAGGCATAGGTGAAAATTATTTTATTAATTTATACTAAGTTGTGGAGATTAAAATCTTTCAAAAGACACAAAAAAATCCTTTTCGAAAAAACTACATTCGACTGATCAGTTTCGCTGTATAATAGAGTATTAAGTCTTGTTAGAAAATGCATTTCTACACTTTGAAATTATTTTAAATTGTAATTTGTTTTAAATACTCCTTTAAGATATCAATGAAAACTGATGTTACGTAATAATTTCGGATGGCATGAGTAAAATTATTACTTAACATCATTTTTCACTGGTATCTGAAAGTAGTGTTTAAAGTAATTTTTAAGTGCAGGAAAGTAAATTTTTAAAGAAGGCTTAGTACTATGTTATACGGCAAAATTTGTAATTAGAATATAATTTATTCATAAACAAGTTTATTGTATAATTTGCATTTACTTCTACTAGGGGGGCCCCGCCCCCCTGCTCGCTATGCTCGCCAACCCCCTGCGTAATCGCTTCGCGATTCCAAATTATTGGCTACCCCTGCTTGCTGCTCTCGCCAATACCCCATGGTATGAATAAGCAGTTGCAGACCTTTCAAATGATATGTCACACGACTGCTGTTGTAAAGAAATTAAAATTGTGCCCCCTGGGGGGGCAGAGTGGGGGATGACACACAACACATCCATAATATGAATAAGCAGTTGCAGACCTTTCAAATGATGTGTCACACAACTGGTGTTGTAAAGAAATTAAAAATGTGACCCCCCCTGGGGAGAGCAGAGTGTGGGGGTGACACACAAGATACCCATAATATGAATAAGCAATTGCAGACCTTTCAAATCTTGTGTAACACGACTGGTGTTGTAAAGAAATTAAAAATGTGTCCCCCCTGGGGAGCAGAATGGGGGATAACACACAAGACATCCATTATATGAATAAGCAGTTGCAAACCTCTCAAATGATGTATCAAACGACTGGTGTTGTAAAGAAACTAAAAATTTGGCGAAATTTTACAGTTATCGCCAAGTTGGCGTCACTTTTGACAACTAATTTTGGTCGCCAAATTTGGCGATATATCGCCAAGTTGGCTACAAACTTGGCGATTGTTGGCGATGTTAACCTTTCCTCTCTTTATGGTAACCCATACGGCGATGCATAGATGGAGTCCTTTCCTGATTGGTCTATTCGACTCATGGAAGGAGTGGACAAACCGGATTCGTTAGTTCCGGAAATCTTCCACATCAGCATCATTTCAGGAGTCATTCCTTTTAAGGCTAGTTTTTTTTACTATAGAAGGACAACATAAAGTGAATTAATAAAATAATTGCTTACCTATTTCTCGACTTCAAATGCAAGCCTATGTGAAAAAATCTGATATTAAAGCTATAGACCGATTTGAGAATAGTCCTGATCTTACCTAGTTCAAAAGTTTTGGAGGCTAAAGAGTGCCAAATTTGTTTAAAAGATACAGACTGCCAAGATTAGATGAAAGAAAGGAAAGCATTATTAGGATTTTCAACCTTGAAATCGACAGCATTACATCCAGAAGTTGATTGTTTCTATACCGGACCACTGGGAGGCTGTAAGAGCCGTTCAAGGAAGTTCTAAAAGTTTTGAAATGATCCTTTTAGTTACATGAACACATCAACATTCATGTAACTTGACTCAATTATGTGAAATTTATTATTAACTATTGTATTTGTGATTAAATAGTTTGTTCCATGTTTTGACAAAATAATATATTTTCCCTTTTAGAAGTTATTTAGCATAATTATATATTTCAAGAAATTAATTTTCATGGCAAATTGACCCTACAAGTTTGTTTTAACGTAAAAAGATCGTCTTTACAAAAAATACAAACATGAAACATATTTGCACACTTTTCCAAGTTTTACAAGTGATGCATTTATTTATTTATTTATTTTTGTCTGGCATTTTATAATTACTGAATCATTGCTTCTTTCTCATGATTTCAGAGCAAGATTTTAATTTATTTGCATCAGTTCAAACTTTAGGCTTTGAAACATATCTTCCTGATTTCGAGATTGTAATTAAGTTCAAGTATCATTAATAAAATAGGACAAAACGGAGGTCCACATAGGTAAACCCAGGGAGTGAAGAGGTTATTATAAGAGATATCCCTTTTCTAAAATTCCAAATTCATATTGATAAAGCTACAAAATTGTTCATAAACCCTACGTTTTGAGATAATTATCATAAAGAAGGTTTGTCAGACAATTATATTGGGAATTAGAATAAATTAAAATTTCTATCTGCAAAAAATTTTTGCTCGATTTGGAAAAATTAATAAGAAAATAAATTAATCACAAAAATATACAAAACTAAAAACGTTAAAATTTATTGTTAGCCAAATGAATATCCTCAAACTATTTTGTAAATGCATGAGCTCAAAAAGAATAATACTGAATACCATATTATTTTTCACTTTTAATTGAATAGTGTTTGTAAATATTTCGTACTTGGCACGATTAAACGCATTTTATTCCAGTAAAAAAACTGCAGAATAGCATTCATAATTATTATAATTGTTTCACCAGACACTGTTAAAATTCTGAAAATCATTTAATATTCATAAAAAATTCCTTCTTCTCTTCATCAGAAATGCTTTAGTACATGTTATTCTAGAATAAAACTAACACGTGTGACTGAATTATGCATATTTGTTTTGCGAAGACTGCCATATATTAACTGTTACAGTAGATTGCATGTCTCATAAGTGTATTCAAAGTAATGCTGCAACATTAATTTTTGCTTTATTTAAATGCAGTTGATCGACGTTTTTTTCAATTTCTCTTCTTGTTTTAAATATCGTTGCTATGTCATGTAAATACAATCAAAATTTATCAGAAAAAAATTACCTGTTTCACTTCGTCAACAAAATTAATATTGAGCACCGCTATCTTTATTTTCACAATTGCTGGTTCACCTGGAATGGAAAATAATAATTAAGATAAAATACTACTATAATTCTACATTTGAAATTCAAATTCTAGATATGTGTTATTTAAAAGAAATTCAACAGCCAAATTACTGTCGAATTTATTCAAAAGACAAATTGCGAGACATAAAAATGCAATTTCTGAAAAAAAAAAAAAAAAAAAAAAAAAAAAATGATGCAGCGCAATCTTCTATGTTTCGAAACGTGCCAATGCTATGTTATTGCGAATAAATTTTATTAGAAAATTTGACAATTTAAACAAAATTACGGAAGAATATTTTGTTAACCTTTTGCACTTCTTTGTCGCATCTATCGCGACATCATCTTCCTTTACAAAATTTGTTTTTAACACCAGTAATGAAGCAAAAATTTTCCTTATTTTATAAAACTTTTTTGATATAGTGTAACTGAAGGTAACTTCTTTTACTTACCCATCATACGTAGTATAGGGTAAGTCTAGCAATCGTTTAGAAAATCGAAAATTTTTTTTGACGAATTTACACGTTTTAGATAGTGGAGATTCCGAAAAACATATTTTTAGAAAAAAAATTTTGCCGTCCGTCTGTCTGTCTGTCTGTAAACGCTCTATCTCCCGAACAAATTGAGATAGAGACTTGAAATTTTGTATGCAATTAGTATGTAAGAATGGGACGAAGCCTATTTAATATCAGCAACTTCGATTATCCGGAACTTTTTTTTTGGACCCTCGAAAAATTCGTTCTGATGAAAGGTACATAAAAATTTTCGAATTTTTTTGTTTTAAAGAATGGACGTAAAAGTCAATAAAATAACACACATTTTACATATAGAACGAAGTCGATCGGATTATTAGTTGCCGAGATATTTGTAATCCTGTTTTCCACATTCTTCGATTTTTCATGACCCTGTATTTCATTCAAATTTCAATTCAGAGGTATATTTTAATTGGAAATGAGACGCTTAATCCGACGCAGTTAATTGTTAGTTAATAGAATTATTATTTTTGGAGTTATAAGGATGTTTCTTTTACGCAGTTCGGCACTACTTGAGTAGTTTGGCGTTTTATATAATTTGTCGAAATTGGTACATCAGCAGCTCTTTAATATAGCATTACTATGTATATTAACAATATTTAAATTTTGTTTATGAATTGCAATGCATTGTATAAATAGTTTTCACATGTTTTATTTTCATATACATATCCATGATGGGTAAGTATTACGGTGGCCCCCAACGACTAGTTTAAAAAGTAGTGCCAAACGAGTAAAATTTGTGTAAGAGACGCCGGAGTCAAATGGATTAGTTAAATGTGGAGAAATAATAGATTTCTTAAAAACTTCATGTTATATTTTGATAATTTTATTAACAGTGCATAAAAATGTCCTAAATTATTAATATGAAAAATTGGTTACTATCTCTAATTGCTAAAAAGATGCGAGATTAAAACTTTAAAACCAGCAAAATAGTTTTATTTGAAAGTCGACGTACTTCGACTCTACAATGACTCTTTCCTCACCAATTTCAAAAAGCAATTGATTGCTTTTTATATGTGTATATTCGTAAATTAAATCACAAATAAATCAATTCATCTCTTGTAAGAAAAATTCTCTCAAAAGTCTCTGTTTAGCAGCTAATAAATTTTATATATTAAATTTAACTTTTTTATGTCGACACATAATAATCGATGTGTACCTATTAGTTTTTTGTTTTTTTTGTTATTAGAGAATTTTAAATGATTATTTAATTCTTTTTAGTGCTTTTATTGAAACCGGTTACTATATATATATATATTTTTTTTTAAGGTTATGCTATTTCCTACTTTTTAGTTGTTCATACAGCAATACCATAATTATCCTGATTTCAATATCTGCAGAAAAAATAAATATTTTATAACAGCAATTAAAATTTACAAAATTTATTCATTAAATAAATAGTTTTTTTACAAAATCTTTGTATTTTCAATAGAAATATCTATTTTATTAGTTGTTTAGAAAAATACACTATTTACAATAGTCCATATTTAGAGTTGTAAAATATTGGTCTATTTCCAGATTTGTTCCTGTTGTAGTCCAAGAGCCGATAGCAAAAATATAGGTATCGAACAGAAAAAAAAGCCTTTATTTTATGGAATAGTAGTAGTAGGAGAATCTAATGATTCATGCCATAGGCAAAAAATTAATACCACCAGTGGTTTATTTTTAGGTTTATCCTTGTGTTGGTTCTACAATCAAAGGTATAAAATGATTGGTATTCACGGTAGTTATGAGACATTTTTACAGCATTTAAAGTTTAAAATAATAATAATAATCCTAATTGTCAGATAGGCATAGAAAAACATGGCTTTTAATTTCAGAATTGGTCAATGTAAGATAAACATAATAGTTTTCATTCATGTTAATGTTTGATAACTGATTTGGATATTTATGCTGTAGATTTTTCACGAAAACTGATAACACTTCTCAACTAAAAAAATTTTATAATTAAATAACACGTCGTAAGAAATAATTCCCAAATGTCAATAAAATCAATTTCTTTGAAAACAAGAGTTATAATTAAATTCTAGAAAAGAATAACCATATGGACTTGACTAATTACTTTAAGACATTTCCAATTTAGAAAAAAAATATTTATTTGCCCTTTCCTTTCCATTACCTCCACATTATATTAGAATTTGAATTCAACAAAACATTTAGGGAAAGACATACATAGATAATTTTAATATTACACATACAATTAATGTCCGGAAAATGAAGAGTTTTTTACTTGAAATGTATTTAGTGTTTTTGCCAACTGTCATTAGCACTTGTAATATATCTTATTTACTCATTAAAAATTTACATTATTTATGTTTAAGACTTTGTTTACTAGGCAAAAAATATTTTTTAAATCATCACCTACTTTTTGGGCTGCTTCAAGAAGGAGTTTTCTTGAAAGATATTATTTAAAGCTAAAACATTTATATTTTCACGTACAAGCATTTTTTTAAAAATAGAACATTCTATAAATTATTTAAATGTCACATAAGTTAATTCTTCAAGTTCATGTTTTGTTATATTTTATAAAAAATTGGATACCTCAGGATTTTTGAAAAATCGTTTATGTAATCTCTGTTACCATACATAATTTATTTATTTTATGTCAAAAAAGTGTAGAACACAACACAAACGATTTTTATAAGTAAGCAAAAAGTGACAACAATTATTTTGAATATTTGTTAGGAATATGAAATATAGTGGACAATTTAGTGTTTTTCTCAGGGTATTTTTTCTCTATGTAACCTTTGTTACCGTTTATTCACAACTTTTACTTTGCGATTTTAGAATGATTACGAGTAAAATCAATTCACGTTTGGTACCACTTTGAAATAATTAGAATGATAGGTAAACCAAGTAAAATATATTCTCAGAATAGAAATATAATAGAAATATATTTTATAATAGTGTGGCACGATATATATTTTTTTCTAAATGTATTCTTGATTACCAGATACAAATATTAATCTTCAAAATTAGCTATAAATTCATTTAATTAAGAAAACGCTTGTTATAGTAAATTAAAGCATCATTCCAATAATATCACGATAACAAAATCGTTAAATTAAACTGATTTTGATAACTTTAATTTCGTTTCGGTAACAGAGGTTACCTTATGTAACCTATGTTACTAAATAACATAAATTACGGATGTTATTCTTCAAAATTAGCTACTTATTTATTTACTTAAAAAATATTGCAATAAATTATAAACATCATTCTTAATATATGAGACCAAAATCCCTAAATTAAGTTGGTGTTGATAACTTTTCTGTTACCTCATGTAACCTCTGTTACTAACAAGGAAGGCCTACATACGGGCATACTCAGAAAAATGTGAAAAAATTACAGAATGTTCTTCTGATGAGGATATATACGTTTAAAAAAAACTTTCGGCGGAACCTGCGTACCCTGTCCGTAGAAAAATAATGAAAATTGCCCTATTTGGCGATTTATCATCTGTTGGCAATGAAAAGCAATTTCAAAAAATGTTTTTTTTAATGTCAAATACATTTTAAAGGAAAAAAGTTTAATCTTCAACTTGTTTTGATAGATATATTATCTTTGGTTTTTTCAGCTTTAGTTTGTTTTAAGTATAATTTCGTTACATTGATATTTATATGTATTTATATTCAAATTTGACCATCCAAATTTGAGATTTAAAACGAAATTCAAATTTAAATTAATTAAAATTGTTTTAAGTTCAAAGTCCAGTTGAGCATTGTCAATTCGATTTTGTTGCTATCGAAACATCTGGCTTTATTTTTGGTGGTGTATTTGCCATTGCAGAACTTATTGGTGGTGTATTTTTGTCGGCCGATTATCTACGCTATGGGATATAGGCCCTATGGGGTGGATTGCCCTCCGTGGGGGTCTTTCTAAGGGAACCTAACCCGTATTTACGCAAGGTTCGAAGAAAACCACGGAAAACTTCGAACGGTTAGGCCGACGGTCGCGATTGGGTTCGAACCCAGCACCTACCGTCTACCAGTTTGGAGGTCAGAACCTCGCGGCCACTGGTGGGGCGCGGCTTTATTTTTGAATAAGCTTAAATGTATGAAAATAATTTTACTGAATAAGAAATTTTTATATATGAAAATATTTTTCATAGAGGTAAATTAAATAACTACAGCAACAAATAATATATAAATATGCAGTTTAATATACAGGGTGCTTATAAAGTCCTGGACCCATTTTGATGTTTAATAACTCATAAAATAATAAAGACAGGTTAAAGTTAATAACATAAATGGTTAGATAGACGCAAAAAAGTTTTGTGACCCTTGTAAATGAACTTCCACGTGCCTTGTAAATGAACTTCCTCCCTTCGTCGCACGGAGAGTATCAAGTCGATAGTGAATTTTACGCCAGGTAGCGCCAAGCATGTCGGCATCCACAGAGGCTATTGCGGGTGGTTCGTTACTCAGGGTATTGCAGGTGGTTCGAACCAAGACTATTGCGGAGTAACGAACCACCCGCAATAGCCTTGGTTACATGTTAAAAACTGTATCTACATACATTTTTCCAATAGTAACACCCACATTTGACACCACTTTTAATTCCTTTAATCATGGTATGCCAGAAAAAGGATTACTTGTATGCTTTTTCTCAATTTTTAATAGACATAGTAAGTTCAAAGTTTGAGGATACTAATGTTAATTCATGTGACTATTTATATATATATCGTCTCAAAAAGCCCCCTCCCCTCCACCCAATTGTTTTTTTTTTTGTTTTTTTTTTGTTTTTTTTTTTTTTTTTGTAACGAGATACAATGTGTAAACTCACACATATTCACACATATTTACGACTTTTTTCAATTAAAAAATTCTGGAAATTATTCACAATTTAACAAAATTTTTAAAAAAGGGAAATTTTTATTAGAAAACCAAAAACTACTGTAAAAAAAAAAAAAAATACGTATCTTGCGGTTTATTCTGATCTTTACTTTTCGAAATGTTTTACGTTTCGACAATCTGAGAAAAACTTCTCCCTTTATCAAAGTGTATAACGAAAAGAAAATATTTGATTTTAAACAGAAAAAATGAGGAAATTTTCTTTGATATAAAATGATTTTTTTTTTTTACAATAAAATTTTTTGTATGCGTTAAGTTTTGTATTGCGTATTTGTAATTTCTACTTCACTTACTAGATTTCTTCGATTTTGGATACTTTATTTAAAAAGAGGTTTAGACGATAAGTTCATTTTAATTGCTTGCTGATTGGATCGGACCTGTTGTTCCTCCAGTTGCACAAAATTAGTTTCCTGCAATATCGTCTTTGCATACAAGGAACAGGCCTTGTCGTCTTTCTTTCTTTTTTTTTCAGCCCAACATTATACCAAGCTTTTTTTTTTTTTTTTTTTTTCTTTTTGGGCTCATAAATAAAACTGCGCCAAAAACGTGAAAATAATACAAACGAGATATCATATTCCGGCTTCACTTCCAGTGACTTGTATACCGGGAGTTGGCAACGCAGACAATCACCTCATCGGGTTCACGGATGAAAATCTTGGATTAGTTACTTTCGATTCGCATAGTAAAACTCAATCGGTAATCCTTGTGGGAAAATACCTAAAACCTGATTTTAGAGGTTGGATTCGTAGGCTAACCATTGTGCTTTCCTGCACCTAAAAGTATAAAAATATGGAGGATTGGGAACAGGAAAACATAATGGTAAAACTATGAGTCAACCACTAAAATCGGGTTTTTAGGTGTTTTCCACTAACTAGGGAAGTGCACGAAGTGTGAGTCACCGATTTTGACAAAAGTTGTATCGTTGGAAAGATCTCATCGAGAGCAGTAAAAAACTCAATGGAACTACACGTCGCAAATAAGCCGTTATCGAGATATCCGTCAATTTATGACACTTAACTAGTGTACACTTAATGGGGGACCGCAAAAAAATGTTTTCTCGATTATAATGAAAATGGTGTCTTTCCAAAGATATCATTGTGAGAAGTAAAAAACTCAAAGGAACAAACCATCTGAAATGAGCGATTTTCGTGATATCACTTAATGCAGTTTCCTAGAAGTGTGTATTAAAAATGTGACACAAATTGTCGGATATCTCGAAAACAATTCATTTCCGACGGGTGATTCTGTTGAGTTTTTTAATCCTCATGATGATATCTTTTCAACGATACCACTTTAGTTAAAATCGAGACTAAAATTTTTTACGGTGCCCCATTAAGTATGCGCTAGTTGCGTCACATATATTGTCGGATATCTCGATAACTTCTCATTTGCGACGGGTAATTTAATTAAGTTTTTTGCTGCTCTCGATGAGATCTTTTGAACGATACCACTTTTGTCAAAATCGGTGACTCACACTTCGGGCACTTCCCTAGTAAGATATGACTTGCTGACCGATTGTATTTCATATGTGAATCGATATTTAACTAAGTCTAGATTTTCATCCGTGAACTCTATGAGGTGATTGTCTATGCTGGCGCCCCCCGGTCTATTATGCTATGTCAGTCTTTGCACCCATGCGGATTAAATGTAGTTATAAAACATAAGAATTGAAGCTCCAGTGTTCCATGACGCAATGGTTTTTTCACGCTATGTAAATCGGGCTGTCTGCATGCAAGAATGTTTCGTCATGCAGCAGGTCTTATAAAACAAAGGAATTTTAAAATAACTTAATTATTTCGCACTTTTTTAAAATAGTTTAATTGTTTGGACTTTTAAAAAATAACTTAAGTATTTCGTACGTTTATTATTCAGATCAGGTAGAACCAACGAATTATCCTTCCAAAACATGATTTTTACTTACCTATCATATGTCGTATAGGGTAAGTCTTGCAATCGTTTTGAATTTTTTTGACGAATTTTCACGTTTTAGACGCAGGAAATTCTGGAAATTCCGAAAAACTTATTTTTAGAAAAAAAAAATTGCCGTCTGTCTACCTGTAAACACTCTATCTCCCGAACAAATTAAGATAGAGACTTGAAATTTGGTGTGTACTTAGTATATAATAATGTGAAGAAGCCTATTGAATATCAGTAACCTCGATTATTCGGAACTATCTTTTTCGGACTCTCTAAATATTCATTCTGATGAAAGGTATATAAAAATCTTCGAAATAATAGATATATAAAAATTTGTATTGCATTCTAATTTCAATTCAAATATATATTTTAGTCGGAAATGAGACGCTAAAACTGTTAGTTAATATTATTATAATTTTTGTAGTTATAAGGATTTTTTTATGCAATTCCGTACTATTTGATTATCTCGTCGACTAAAAATATGCCGCCAAGTTTCTCGTCAACTTGGTGATATATAGCCAAATAAGGCGACAAAAATTATTCGCAAAAGTTGCGTCAACTTGGCTCTATTTCTAGTATTTCTCCAAATTCACATAGACTTCCATTGTAATCCAATAGGATTCCATTTTGCTAAAAATATTTAAATATACGTTTAAATTTTGTTTTGAAATTGCAATGCATTTTATAAATAGTTTACACGTTTTATTTTCATGTTTTATGTTATGCATATCCTTAATGGGTAAGTATTGCGGTGACCTCCCAACGACTAGTTTTAATAGGGAAACATGACCACATTTATATAAAACAAGTTGGAAATTGCACATCAAACGTAGCAAATGAGGTGCGTTCGTGCTATATCGAAGTTTAAAAATATTCAGATCTTTGTGTAATATCTGTTGCACTCTTACGCAAAAATGGATGAATACAAATATTATTACGAATTTAAATATTAAATTCAGTAATAGATTTACAATATTACTCTCTCTTAAATGGGACGTAATCACCGTGGCAATCTAGAATAGTTGCCTATAATGGAATATCACTAAAATACTAATGTATGAAAAGATTTGATAGTATGAATAAAATTTTTATTAAGTTATTATTCGATTTTCACAAAATTTTAAATGACTGGAAAACATTCTACAACGATTCTATATATTTAATTTCAAACCATTCGGCTTCGTAGTTTTAAACTCTGTTATATGTGGAGAGACAGACAAAAAGATGGATGAGCTACAGGAGGACTATAGGTGCTACACATTTGTATATTTACGACATTTCTCTATAGACCATAATGTAATAGAATACTTTTTAATGTCTCTGTAAAAGAACTATAAACGTTACTTTATTTTCAATATAAAACATGAAATAGTAAATCTCAATAACACGTATCAATTACTGAGTAATCCACCTATATTAAAATAAGTTCGAGTTCGGACAGACAGACGATCAGATGGGCAAACAAACCGAATTTAGAAACCAATTTTACTTTCAGAAATTTATACCAACAAACAGAAGCATACTGTAATACTTTTGTTCTGTATTTTACCTACTATCTTTAATTACACGCCACTAATTACTCGGATAGAGTATTTTATCCGAAATATTTTGTGTATCCCGTAAGTACTATGTGCTTTCTATTACACAAGACATAATCTAAATCTCAGCAAAGTTATCAATTTCATAAAATGCGAAATAGTTTATTGTAATTAAAATACTCCCCAAACAAAGTTTCCCCTATATCATTATATAATGGAATACTTTTGTGTGGCCCTGTAAATTAGTAACAAATATACTTTGCATTGCATGTTATAAAGAATGTATATTTAATTGTACTTCAGAGATGCATATTAATTTCTATATGTTAGAAAGACTGTAATATCATCAAAATATACTTGAAATCATTTTTTTCCATTAGTCGTAATGTAATGGAATACTTTTGACTGTCTCTGTAATTTAATTAGACATCCGATTTTCATAAAATTTGAAATGACTTCGACGAAATTACGAAAACATAATATATTTTTTATTTTAAACCATTGGGTTTTGTTGTATTACATGTGACAGACGGACAGACAGTCGAACGGACGGACAAACGGTCGGATAAAACGATGACTATAAATGTCACGTACTTATATACTTACGAACGCAACTTCCAGTTCGTGATTTCAAAACAATTCGTCAATAAAAACAATACAACACTTTTTTTAAAAACTATTATGAAAACGTAATTAGAACATCTATAATGGATATACATTCAGTAATTATTAACTATTTATAAAACAGTTTAAACTGTTCCGGTAAACTGATTTAACAATTTATCACTTGATTTAATGAAAATTTAAGGAAACATAAATTACTTAAAATGTTTATAGAGAAAATTATCAAAATCTTAAGTATGAAACTTAATATGCAGATTGCTATAGTAACGCCACCGATTTATAGCTTATTCTCCACTCAGTGACTCAAGACTGATGAAATCCATTGTTATTTAAATTAAATACATATAATTTAAATATACGTATCCTTAAATATATGTTTAACCGATATACCCTTATACGTATCCGGATACGTTTAAACGTATATTTTAATGTATCCATATTTCAGAAAAACGTATTATGCGTATATACGTATATCGTTTAAACGTATAGCTTGTATCCCATCGCGAGCACTAACATAAAGTAGTGCAGAAACAATATCTTATAAGACTGTCTATTATTTTATTTATTCTACGATCAGAGGGTTTTTGAGATCGCTCACAGTATTTATGCAGCAGTTTTTGTCACAGTAGTTCGAACTTAACTGCTATTTGCGATATCATCGACTGCTGTTTTTAACTTTTTTCCCTGGTTTAACTTAGTATTTTCAGCTTATCTATGAATACTATTGAAATTTACAGATACTTTTGCATAACTCTTTCGTATTAGTGGAAATGGGGCAAAACTTTGCAGTAATGTTGTAAAATTACAAACGGCATATTTTCACCTCAACCAAAGGGGAAAAGATACGCAAAGCAATGTTTAAAAAAAAAAAAAAAAAAAAAAAAAACTTGAATTTCTCACGGAATTATAATTTAACAGAATATCGGTTGATGGTGGTGCTTTCCTAAGGTTTGTAATCTAACATTTTAATAAATCGTTACATAAGTTTTGACCAATGTATTCGTTAAAAATGAAAATTTATGGAAAGCGCGTATCTTTACCCCACCGACTTTATGCAGAATTATTTGGCTAAGGACATCTGTTAAATACATTGGTAAGGAAAAATGTTTACCTGCTTGTTCTTATAAGTATGGTAATTGCGTCTTTGAGGCCGGAAACACAGGTAATAAATTTGCACAACTAGTTCAATTACTTGCTACACTTTACGCCTTATCAACTACAAAATGTAAAATGAAAAAAAAATATATACTTCTGTAAAAGGGGAAATCCGAATGCTAAATTTAAATGAACCACATACACTGCGTATTGAAAATTTGTTTTGCAGACTTTCTATCGCTATTATACTTTCAGAAATTTTTTCATGTAATAAGCCCTGTAATAATTAAATCAAAACTTTCATTTTTTTGCTACATTTTTCTTACATTTTGTGATCTCAATTTTGTTTTAGTATGAAAAGAGGAGCTTAAATTTTATCATTTGAAATGTTTGTGAGAGAGAGCCACATAATTATTTTATTTGAATCTTAATTATTTTAGACTTGTGTAACTACTATGATTAAAGTAGAACCATTTTCTTCTAAGTTTAAATATTTTACTCTAAGTAAAGAATATAGCTTAGAATTTATATTCCTTTATTCTCGCGTATATTTATCATAAAATTAAAAATATATACACAAAAGCTTTGAAAAGTAACTTATAAAAAAATTGTTCTTATAGATTGTTTCAATATTTTGACACTCTTTTTCTTAAATTCAGGAAAAATATATGAAATAAAAAAAATTACTTTTAAGAAAGTTAACCCGCAACTCTAGCGAAAAATGCTGTCGCATAACTACCGTGAGCCAGACGGTTTAATCTACAAATGAAAAAATACTACATTTATTCTCAAAATACTATTTCTGTAGTTAATTTCACACACAGGACGATTATATTTAAAATTCAGCTATCCAAAAGAAGAATTTAGAGAATTTTATGTTTGAATCTTTAGCGTTTATAACGTTTAATCACAGCTTAAAACGGCAAAATAGTGTTTCATATTTTTATAAATGTTGTCCCTGGAGCATAATCAAACATACAGTGTACTCTAATTTGTATTCGGTAGAGAGTTAAAAAATATAATGGAAATCAGTGTTAACCTATTTTTGTTTATCCAACAATAAATAAAGTTATGGTTGAAGCGTAACTGCATTTGAGTTTTACAGTTCATACATCGCACCCTTTCTGCAAACGTTTCATGGCGCAAAAAGCCTCGTTTTTCAAGAAATGCGAAAAACTGTTTCAGGCTGTGGTAGGCTCAATGGCAATTTTGCAAACATAACTGCTATTTGGTTGCTGGTTTATAAGTGTTCTATCTTCTACTTTAGGAGATTGGTAGAGGAATGAAAAACGGGGAAAATGGCAGCCATAATTTACTAAGCCTATTTTTTGAGTTATGTTACTTTTGTAGCAAGGGCGCGATATGGTCCTTTAAAAACAGATCCTATAAAGTATTTCATGTGTAATGTTAGCAACACTTTCCTTACATGAATGGAATTTAAACACATTCTTCCTGTTATAATTGACTTTTCGTAAATTACTGAATACCAGTATTTCAGAAACTACTCGGGTATGTTTATTTGCTTTTGTTATACACTCGGTTTTCTCTGTCTCTATTATTATTTGAACAATTAATTGAATTAACAAAAATGTATACTTAACTCTATGAATAAATTATTAAAGTTAAAACTTTGTTTCATGAATATTTTATTAACTCTTAACTACTGGGATAGAATTTGTTGCATAGCTTCTGTGAACGGTCTCTGGCACCACTTGATTGAGAAAGGCTCGATTCACTTTGTTATTGTTTCTATGCTAATTTTTATGTAATACAAAATACAGGACTATCATGTATTAGGGCTTTAAACAAAACAAAGTTTAATTAGTATATATAATTGAACTGAGAAGTGCAAATGAAACTGTAGAAATTGATAAAAAGCAGTGGTTTGTGAGATTGCCAAGAGTAGCTAAGAGTTAAATAGCTTTCCATGATCATTCTGTCAAAAATTATACACCCATACATTTCAAATGAATAGTTATTTTAAAGAGTATTTTACTTTGGAAAGCATAACTATAACTAAGGTATTTAAAGATTTGTCTTAGCAGCCTAAAGATAGAAGTCGTTCTATTAAATAAAAACATTTTTAACCACTGAAGCTTTATTCCATTTCACTGTACGCAAAATAGAGAAAATGTTCCTGTCAAACATGCCTATCAAACCAAAGATCTGGAGAAGAAGGAAGACAGCCGTTGGAAACACAGGTGAGTTGTTTTTAAATGCAGGTTTATCTTCACGGCTCGACATTTACCAGGCATTTAAACTTGAGTAAAACTAGAGGTGTATACTTCAGTGAATGCAATTCAAAAACTATCTGGCTTTTTTTCAAATTTATTTAAAAATTCAAATGAAAAGTATAATTGATATTTTTTCATACTTCTATCTCTGTTTGAATAGCATACGTTTATTATAGATTTTTTCAAGCAATAGAGCCCATGCAAATGTCATTGAAGTACAGAACAGAATACTATGACTAAATACATACTTCAGTAACTGGTAACAGTTTTGGTTCATTTCACTGAAAAGCTGTCGAACATTTTGGATTGAAAGTAAACATAGTGTCTAGTAATGGCATCGAAATATGCCACCAGGTCTTAGTTTTACGAAGAATTAAGATACACTCTTTTGTCATACCTACAAAACTTGGCGTGTTGGTGTAATTTGATGAATTATGCACATGATTAGAATTTCAGCACCAATGACCCATGAGCACTTGTATAATGCGCATTTAAATTTCCAGAACACAGCACTTAAAAGAGACCGTACTTGAATTCACGAGTAATTAGAACGGAATTAACTTTGCAATACAAGAGATTTAAAAGAATGATACATTTAAGACGTACTCGACAGCACTACGCACAACGTTTAGACTTCAAAAGGGGTCGAACATTAGGTACGCGTTGTTCACATCAGTATACAGGGTGAGTCATAAATATAGAAACATAGCTATCTCCTTAAATATTGCCTCTAAACCCTTACTTCCAATTGCAAATATTCATAAAAAAAGGTGAAATTTCTGATAAGATGAGTTGCAATTCCATGGGGGGTCTATTTGAAAAAATACGAAAATTAAAATTTTATACGGCCCCCATAAAGTAAAATTCCCAATTAGGAAATTATTCCTTATCCATTCCTGAACTAAACAAAAAAATTTCATCTCCGTATATGAAAACCTGACAGAGATACTCAAATCCGAAATTCTCCAAAATTCGTGACTTACACCACTTTACCATGCCTGTAAACGAAGAGTTTTTGATTAAGTTTCAAAGCAAATGAGGGATCGTCCACAAATTATCCGTTCATATATGTCGATTTAAGATCGTGCCTCTTATTTGGATATAATAAAGCTGCGTATTGATTTAAATCAAAACTTGTTTTCAAAATAAGTTTATCGTTAGCACTGGAGGTCTGCATGGATCAAAATATCTTGGTCCGGTCCCAAACCGATTCATAGGGAAAAGAGTTCTTCCCAGCATGGAAAAATGTTAAAATCATAATCCGGACCAGCCTGGAAAAAAGTTTAAACCATAGCCCGGCTCAGCCGTGAATTTCTACATAGTTTTTTACTTCAGTGTAGTTAAAAATTGTTTTGCGTGGAGCAGTTCTGACCAAAAATACTTATTATAGCATTTCGTTTTTTATATTTATACTTTTTATAATTAAAGAAGTGCCAAAGGCTGTGATATATTTATTTTATCAATGAATCTCTGTTTATATGTAAATGTTTCACTTATATTTTAATATCGCTAATCCATATCGCGTGCGTTGGAGACTTTGAAAAATGTTATACAGTAAAACCTTTTAAAACGGAATCACACAGAAAAAAAAGAAAAAAAAAAACGAAAAAAAAAAACGTAATAGACAAATGCTTTTCCTAGGAGGGTTAAATGGAGTTTATTTTTATCTTAGGTATCATTGTATTTATTCTACATGGATCAACACATTTTCTGTTTAAGACAGACTTCCGTCATAGGCAGTTTTTTTCTGGTTTTATTGTGTTTAATTTTTTAGCATTTAAATATACTATTCTTAAAGAAATAAATTTTAAAGTTTTTTTTTTATAATAAAAGCAATTTTAAAATGTTTGTGGTTTTGATCGAACCAAATTTTACTTATTTCATGCACGCATTAGGTCAATCAGATCTATGATTTTAATACGGATTGTTCGAAACCGGGGTTGAAAATTTCGTCCAGTGCAGACCTAAGAAGAAAGAAGCAGTCCCCTCTGGTATGAAAAATACATTAGACCCGGATAGGCGAGTCATCAGAAAAAAGTAACGGCTCGGTCCTGATCCGACCTGGGACCAGAATACAAATTTTTTAACAGCTTCTCCAGGACAATAAAAAGCTTGAAGTTGTGAGAGCTAAATTTAAAAAAAAGACTTAATCTGCATCTTAGAAAAGCATTCTTTTAAATAACTGATGGGCAGTAAAACAGTACCACTTCGTTTTTCACAGTATTTCGTTCTTCTGCATGATGAATTTTTTCCCGACTATTTCTTGTCTTTAAATTATTATAAGTTAAAAAATTGTTAAAGAAAAAAGTACAAACTTGAAACATGTCATTTTTTATTATTTTACATTTGTTTTGTTTCAAAAATTTTGAAAATTTATTTATTTTTGAGAATATGACTTTTTTAAAAGTTATATTATTTTTTGAATAAATATTTATGATAGTTCTGAAACTAATATTGAAATACAAAAACCCCAAAAAGAAGACTAAAATCTATTTTCATCATTAATTAAATGGAAAGAAATTGAAATCCGATAAATAATGTTTGGAGTTATAACGATTTTTAACTATCCCATTTAAACCAGTACTGACCTGTATATATAGTATAAACCTGTGATTTTCTTAGCAAATTATATGGCTAACCATCACAAAAAAGAAAAAAAAATCAAAATTCTAACTTAAAAGATAGATTTTTTACACATTTCCTTGAACTGTTAAACTAATATTGTCTTTTGAATTTCGCACATTTGAATTTGTGTCTAATCCCTTAAAACCTGACGAATTATTCAAACGGCTATAACTCTGGAAGATATGAAGATGCAACTTTTTGTATATTATTCAGGACTGGATAAGGAAAGTTTTCTTAATTGGAATTTTTATCCTACGGGGGCCGTATAAAAAGTTAATTTTCGTACTTTTTCAAATAGACCCCCGCATGGAGTTGCAACTTATCTTATCAAAAAATTCACCTTTTTTAATGAATTTTTGCAATTAGAAATATGGGTCTAGGGGCAATATTTAAGGAGATAGCCTATTGTTTCGATATTTATGACTCACCCTGTATACAGCCTAAGTTATCAAGTTGCGTAGGTGTCATTTATCAGCAAGATAAAGGGCCATTTATCAGCAAGCTCAGTCATATTATGTACGACTATCGCAACGATGTCTACAATTAATATATGTCCTTCCATGGCTCGCCAGCTCGCCAGATCTTGCTCCAATTGAGAATGTTTGAGAAATATTAGAAAGGCGACCTCAGCTTTCAAGGAATTCCCCAATCAGTTGATATATTTATGACAGAATCGACTACAGAAAGATATCGATAACTTAATAGACTCCATGCTTGGCCGAGTATCGGTTTTATGGTTGCCAAATGTAACTTTATAACCTACTGAAATCGGCATTCTTTTTGCTGCTTTAATCAATAAAAGATTTTTGTTTCTGAATTTATAATCATTTGTCCATTTAACCAAACACTATTTACTTTCAGAGTTTCAAGATTGATCGTGGCTCATTGTTTTGCAACAGAGTGTATTATGAAAGAAATGTGTCTACATAATGTTACCCTATCTTCAAGTTTTAAGCTAAAACAATTAATTAATTAATTAATAGGAACTGTTTTGAGTATATCCAGTTAAAGTTACAGTGGTATAAGTTTTAAGGGTAACATACACCTGAATATCCAAAAACAATATATTTACTGGAAACATTACAATGTGCTACAATGCACTAGAATTCCTGATGATGTTATTTATTGGCAAGTTCGTGTTTTGCTGATTAGTTGAGAGTAGTATGTTTATCCTTTCCACACTTCAACTAAACAGGCCGGGACCTCCATGTTATATTATTCCTTCTATTAATAGTTTAATATCTTTAAGTACCCTGTATGAACTTAGAACAAATTTTCGAATCCCGGGAGTTACACTGCTACTTTAGCAATTTTGTATTAATGTCTTCTAAAGTCCTAAAATTATGTCTTTATATTTTGTGAAGTGAAAAAGCCTCAATTAACTACTAAGTTGAGTGTTCAAGAGTTTAAATATGTGATAATGATCGTAGTATTTTATTTTATTGATATGATGATACGCCTATATTAAAGAAATATTTCTTTCTATTTGTTTATTGGAGATATTTGGGGAGATTTAGCGTAAGTAAAACACTTTACATTTGAATACAAATAGAAGATAGGCCGTAATACACCTGAGATTTAGATATTCCAATTTTTGATGGTTAGCCGAGGTATTAAATAAGAATCATAACGAAGAAACAGTGATTTTCTGCAGTCCGCCAACGTTAAAATCACTTCCACGCATTTCCTCAGAATATCTAATCCTTTTTATCTCTTTTTTAATAAATAAATAATAATTCTTTTTTGTGTCGTAAATGTTCCGTTTTTTCCGCATTTTAATGAAGTATCTAATTGAATACAAGTAAAAATAGAAATAAAGAAAAAACTACATAAATGGAGAGAGGGTAGGACTGAACAGAAGACAAATGGACAGAAAAAATTGCTACCATGTATATTTCACATTTTCACGTTGCTACTTGACACAACATTGCTACTTCATGTGTTCCCAAATTACATATGGAACTATGTTAGTTGTTTCAAAATTGTAATGCTCTTTTCATTCTTATTTCTAAGAACTACTCATTTTTATTTCAAAGGCTTTCACTGGCATATTCCTACAAATCTACGAAATCTTAAGGATATGGGAAAACTCGACCTTTAAACTTATCTTTACAAGTTTAAATTTTCAAGTTTTAGACTATATTTGTATGTGTTATTCGGAAAAAATTAACCAAAGCATCATTATTATTATTGCCATATTATATTTTCTAAATATTAAAAAGCAGTAATACCAAGTTTAATTTTATTAAAGTTTTCCTTTCCGTTTCTGTGTTAAAATGCTCACAGTTACTCTTTCTATAGAGGAGCAAAGGAGTATTGTTAATTTTACAAAGAACATTTTAACGCTATTCAGTTATAATGTTATTAACATGAACGCAAAATCATGCGTCCAGCATAGATTATGAAACTTTTCCCATTGCATTCAGAAAAGTCTAATTGTTGCAGTTAGCATCGACAGTCGGAAAAATATCTTATCGGTTTTTGTATAGCCCTTTGTGATCAATAGATTTATATTATTTCTATTCATACTGAGTATATGTTATTAAGTTGGGTAAATAGATGTGTTAAATTCTCATTCAACTATTTCCGACAATAGGGAAATGCTCCTGAGTGTTTTTGTGCAATCCTGTGTAGGATATTTATGCGCATCAAAATATCTTTTAATTTTACAACCGCATATTACAACTGAAAACGCACTTCTAGCAATTTTGTTCATAGACAGTATTGTAGCCAAATTCTTTTACGTATTCTTGTAATGAATTAAAAAATCAATGCGCACCTTATTCTATAGTAAGTGCCTTGTTTTCTAAAGCAAGTGCCTTTTAGTAATATACAGGGTGGTCATAAAAAAACTTTGCCGATATATGGAGCTCTAGTGACCAGTCCGTTCAACCGATCGAAGTAAAATTTCAGATATAGCTATTCAGAGGTATGAGCTCGAGATTCTGTGAACGGCAACAAAATGGCGCTCACGGCTACGGTTATAGTTACAGAAACACGAAATTTTCAAATTGCAACACCCATTTTTTTTCATTGCAGAATGCTCAACGCATGCGAAAACCCTAAAGAGCGTTGGAACCGTAAGTGTATAGCAAGAAAAGGGCACGTTATGCACTCACAAAAAACTGTTCTGCGAATACACCCCCCCCCATAAAAAACACAATTGGGGCGCAAGGAGTAAATTTGCATATGACACAGAGTCAGTACACTAATCTCTGATTACAACAGGGATCGGAGAAAAGAATTTTTTTTATTACACATTTTCCACATGGGTACCATCACAGATAATTACACATTGCATGGTGGCGACTATAGACAATACAGCCGAACGTTACATCGCATGAGAGATGTTTGCAATCTCTCGTTTGATAGAATATTTCAAATCCGGCAAAGTTTGCGTATTGCACATGTACACTCTAGATTTTAGATATCCCCCGAAAACTGAAATCCATAGGAATGAAGTTGGGGGAACGCGGAGGCCATTGATGTTACCAATTAAGGTGAAATGTGCCTCGTCCGTTCATAATATGCGAAGAAGCCGATCGTTATCTCCATCATATTGGATAGGAAATTCATTAACAGAGTCTATATGTTGTTGATGGTCTCTCACTTCCAACATCTGGGCGCGCTGGTACCGGTAAGGAAACTTGCGGATTACTGAGCACAGTAACTTTAAGACCATTGATTTTGGTATATCAAATACACGAGATGCGCCTTTTTTAGTTTGCCTGCGCCCTCTGGTCATTATACACTTCCATAACAGTATCCTCAGGAACAGTTGGTCGTCCGGATCGCGGACTATCACAGGTACAGCCAGTTTCTTCGAATTTCATTAGTAAATCACGAAGAGCTTGTGGAATGCACAGGCCACGTATCTGGCGATGGTTTCGACGGTAAACGTGCCGGTTTTCGCAGCATTCATCTCATTTTGATAGAAGTTTTACCAATTCACCACAAACGAAGTCATTTTGTTGGCATCTGCGAGCTCCTACTGAAGAACTAACATTCCCACCCTACTTTTTATCCGTTTTCCACGATGACTATCTGGCAAACGACGTTCCGTGGTCGATATTTTGTCTGTGGCAATTTTCTTCGTGCGCTTTGGTCGTGTTCTTTGGGGTCGTTCGTAGAGCTGATTTTGTGCGAGCATAACGCGTCTGTTTATTGCAATAACCATACTGTTCCAACTTTCTTTAGGGTTTTCGCATGCGCTGAGCATTTTGCGATGAAAAAAAATGGGTGTTGCTATTGGAAAATTTCGAGTTTTTGTCACTATAACCGTAACCGTGAGCAGCATTTTGTTGCCATTCACAGAATCTCGAGCTCCTACTTCTGAATAGCTATATCTGAAATTTCACCTCGATCGGTTGAACGGACTGGCCGCTAGAGCTCCATATATCGGCAAAGTTTTTTTATGATCACCCTGTATATCAATTTCAATATGTTCAAAACAGTGTAATATAATTAAAATACACCACAAACGATTTTTTATTTAATAGAAGCGCGTTTTATCTAAAAATATTATTATCCATGATCTTTTAATAATTTATGTCATTTATACTTTGAATAATACATTGTGCAGAATTAAATATGTTTTTATTTTTAAAAAAACATACTAAATATGATTTTTAAATCACTACAACATATTATTATCTAAGATGTAAAGTGCATTTCCTTACAAATGATTTAGTACCCGTTCTATTCAGAAATAAATATTGCAGAAAAACTAAGTCAGACATGAAAACAATAATAATCAGATTTTTATGTTACTGCATTTGAATTATTTATAAACGAAATTTGGTTTATTTTTCTGTTGTCATCAATAATATTTCTTCTGAAAAGATTACATCATTATCTGAAAATGCAACTGCATCTCTTTGGCTATGATCCATAAGACTTTTTTATTTTGTTCAAGTTGATTTACTATAACCTGAAAATTATGATTGCTTTCCTTATTTAACGCTAGCTTTGAGTATAGAAATAAACATCATGTTAATCATTTTCATAATTAAAAGGTTTTGATACAGATGGTGCTTCTAAATTCAAGATTTAAAAGCAATTTCTATTTTTTTAAAACAGCAATTAATTGTAAATAAACTTAAATATTATAAGAATAAGTAGCTCAAAATGACAGGTTAATTAGAGGTCTTATAGATTTACATATTTTACATTTTCTTTAGAATTTCAATCTTCTAATGCATAATTGGCACTACATATACTTCAGCCTTTTTTTTCTTTTTATGGCCATAATTATAAAATTTTGTAGCATAATTAAATAAGTTATAGTGTTTCATTTACCAGACAAATTGTTTTAGCTATTTGGAACAAAAGAGGATTATATTTTTTGTTTCACCAATCACCATATCACTATTGGTATTTTTCAGTATCGAAGCTGATCCGCCTAGCTTTGTCCTGAGAGTGAGTGATAATAAACTTAAGATTAAGTAAAATCCGTGTTGAATGATTTTATATTTGTAAACGAAAATCTTTCCAAACGAACCTAACATTGTTGGACTCAATTTCTTTAGTAGCGTGCACTCTGGAGTTCGTATGATTTTATATTTTTAAACGAAAATATATTCAAAAGAACCTAAAGTTGTGGGTACATCTACTGCTTTCAGTAGCATACAGCGATGATGCTAACCACGCTCTTCCGCACGAACCTTAAATTTGAATGCGTATTTTATGATGGAATGAAGCAAACAAATGTATTTACAACTAATGAACATTCGATCCTGGTGAACACCGAAATTTCATTCGCAGTTCTGGTGAACTTGTTATTGTATAGCAAAGGCCTGTTTAAAGGCTAAGTTATCCGAGAGCATCCCTGGGAATCGCGACTTGTGGTGAGCATTAGGCTTGACTATTAAAATTACAGTGAACTATACACTCAACCTTTTTCTATAGCTTTCGGAGTTTGTGTTAGTTAGAGCTTTTGATTTTTCTGGATGTATAGCTTTGCTGTGATTCCTGGCACCACCTCCTTTTTCATTCTTCTTTTTAGGTATGTCAAATATCCGGCTTATGAACGTAATGTAAGGCACCCAATTTGATTTAATGCTCGCCTCATTTTAATTCGAGGCTAAATTGTGCCGCAAGTGCTTCATCACTGGAATTGTCATTACCCATATAGCATGGACCCGTAAAGCATGGTGACGTCACTGCAACGTCGTTGTGAAGTCACATTGTGACTTTGTGACCATCGATTGTCGATGTGAAGTCACAGTGACTAAATGTGAAGTCGTTATGGCCGTTTTAGAGCTCTTTTGTGACGTTTCACAAAGTAGTCACAATGTGACAAATTTGTGAAAAATGTGTCATTTGTGACTAATTTGACATTAACATTGTGACGAAACTGCGGCAAAAGCGACGATATTTAAACTGCCAGAAACATGTTTTTTAAAGTAAATAACATGTTCATAGGATATTTATACATTTCTACAGATTTTTAAGAAAGTCACATCTCAGTCACAATGTGACGTCACTGAGTAGTGGCATTTTGGTCACGGATGTGATGTGACCAAAGTGACTCACAGTGATGTCACTGTGACGTCGCTATGACCATGCATACTATTAGGGGATGGTCACAGTGACGTCACTGTGACGTCACTGAAAGTCACTGTGGTCACATCACATGTGTGACCAAAATGTCACCACTCTGTGACGTCGCATTGTGACTTAGATGTGAACATCTTAGAAAACTTAAAATAATTACAAAAAGTCTCTAAAACATGACATTTAATGTAAAATTATGTTTTTGTTTTGGCAATATAAAAAAATACGTTACTGTGATGTCACTTCATGTAACGTTCGTCACAAATATGTGACATAATACCACCACATTTTAAAATCGCAATGTGAGAAAAACATGAACTTAAAAAACTTTTGAATCAATTTTTAGGTGATATATCAAATAAAAATTGAGTTCAAAAGAATTATTGGGGCGCTGACTTGGTGAAAATGATTCGAGTCTGTATCACAATAATTAATATTGAACTTAACTTAGCAAAAATCTTCTTGCAATTTTTGTTTTAGTATGTTGTTAAGTATGTTTTTAAAAAAGTTATTTTACAAGATTTTTTTCCTACAGAAAATTAATATGAAAAAAACTACAGATTGACAAAGAAAAGCTTTTCATTTTCTATAACACTTTTTTTATTTTTTTAAGATGTGTATTTACTACGTTTGATAACTTTACTTAAAAAATATATCACCATTAAATCTACCTTTATACATTTAAAAAATTTAAACTACGTTTTATCTAATAAACTCTAATTTTTAATGTTGTTTACAAAAAAAAAAAAAGGTTTATGAATAGTTTTTAACTTTAATTGTTTTGAAACTGACAAAAGTAAAAGATAAATTAAATTACCAAATTCATTTATTAAATAACAAATAAAAAAGTTTAGCTAGAGACACTCTTATTAAATTATTGTGTATTTAACTTCCAAATCTGTTGTTTACAAAAAGAAATAAACAGTCATGCGCATTAAAAAATGCATGATCGTCTGAGGACGACTTTTTACCGGAGAATAAAATAAAGTTCTAAGGTGCTAGAAATAAGTTTGCTGGAGAGCATATGACAGTTATGTGCGCGTATTGAAACGGATTTAAAAATTTAAACAAGAAAATCCTCAAGAGCAATTTTTAGCTGATATATCAAGCAAAAAATGAGTTCAAGAGAATTATTGTGGCGTTGGCTTGGTGAAAATGATTCCAGTCTGTGTCACAATAATTAATATTGAACTTAACATGATCGGCAAAAAGTAATTTGGATAGAAAAACATGGTATGATTTTTTTCTTTCTGCTGTTTGCTTTATCATTATTGTTATTATTAAAACGATTTTAGTTAGCTTTTCAAAAATATTATTTATTTTGTTTATATAGAAAACTTCACCATCAATAATTTGGATCAGTTTATTAAAATTAGTGATTTTAATTGTGTTTTAATCTAATTTGTTTCTTTATTTAGAATATCTGGTTAAAACAAATTGTTTCCATAAATATAGCAGCATATGGAAGAGTATTATAATCAATCGTTTATACAATTACTAAACATTTTATGCTAATTAAAATATTTAATATAGAAATCCTTTTTTAAAATAAAATTATTTGTAAACATACTTTTAAATTTTTTGTATCAAGGAATGGTATGAAACATGGCATAGTTTTATTTTTTTAAATTGCATCTGCTCTGAAGAGAAATTTATAACAAATAGGGTAACAAAAAGAACTATTAAAAGAGATAGTGAATATGCAATAGTAATAATAATAATAATAATGACAATAATTGTTTAATGTATTTTTCAACCTAACAAATATTATAAAATTTATAAAAGAAGTAATCATAGTGGGTGAAAACGTCTCAGTTGATAAACATTCTTATTGGAATATTTTCAAAGTATAACAACTATAAGTCTGAATGAAAATTTGGAAGTTAATCAATCAATAAGAGTTAAAATATGATAGTGTTTTAGAAATAACACTAAATTTTAAAATATGTATTATATGCACTATTAATATACATCACGATTAATATGGCTTTCTTATTTATAATTACCGTCTAAACTTGTAAATAAAATATTAATAATTTTATTTAACGTGTATGTGGTTTTATTTTAAGTTTACGGTAGGACGTTTCATAGGGTAGGTATGCTAGCAATAGACAACCTTACAGAAATGGACCCCCTTTCATGTTTTTTGGTTCATAAAACAATAACTAATAAATATTTTGCTTTAATTATTTTTTCATTATTTCCATTAGCATGTATTACAATCTGGGCTATTTTCGATAACTTTTAATTAAAACAATCAGGAAGCAGAAAATAATGTTTCAAAGTTCCACTGTTTTTCAGTGAAAATCTTAATGAATATGCTAGGAGCTGCCTTTATTTAATAAATTTTGGTATTCTTTATTTCCTTATAAAATTTTAATGTTTTCGTTTGAATAGTAATAGCAAATTTTGAATTTTATATACTAATCACCATTTAAAAATGTCCTTTATTTTTAAGGTTTTAAGAGGGGTGTTCATTATTGGGATAGTTAATTAGTCATTTTCCAATAATGAACACCCAATGTAGACAGTTTCAGTAATGTTTATAGTGCATGAAATATTTTTACATAACTGAAAACCTAAATAATCAAATTTTGTATTTAAATTTTACATGCCAAAATGGACACAAAAACAAAATTATTATTTAATTATGTTATTATTTAATGTGTATATTTTCATAAATAAAGATGTAATTTTGGCAATCAATTATTAAAGTTATTTTAATCAATAAGCTTTTTTTAGATATGTTTTTTACTGCAGGTAAACTTTGATGTAAAATTACCCCTTCTAAATATCTGCAACATGCCCAAAAGTCAATTACTTTTACAGTGAGCTGAAAAATAAGATTTTATTTATTGTTACTATCTTCCAAAATAGCAATTGTTTCCAAAATATAATTTTTAGAATTCTCAACATACTTGTATTATTGGTACAAGTTATATTTGTTTTCATACTAAAGTTACGTTTATCAATGGACTAGTTTCAGATCATTGTTAGTAAAATGTAAATTTAAGCTTTGTAAATTTTGTAAAATTAAAAAGCTAGAGATCCTAGGAATAGATAGTTGCAAAAGTAAGTTTGTATATTTTATAATTTTTTATTTGTATATTGACAATATTGATGAGAAGTGTGTCATTTTCTGCTTATCAAAAGTATAACAAATATCCATAATTCATGATTTTTATGTTTGAATTTATTTTTTTATGTATCTAAAACAACATTCGAGCATTTGCAGTTTCAAAATTAAATTGCCCTTCAAATAGTTGTTTGATTTAAAAATTGTGTCAACGCATTTATCATACATGTTTCTACACCCTTAAGTGCCCTGACCGTGTTTTTCAGTCACATAATTATCGAATTTAAGACGCAACACTAGTCACAGAAAAAGACCCGGATGATAATGTAAAGTCTATGGGAGCACTCTTTTCAAATATCTCGCTCAAATTTTAATACTTTTGCATGAATTTGTTTATAGGATAGCTGAGGACGATCCACAACCAGTCTAGTTTTTACTTTTTCAATTTTGGTTTCGGATTTAAAAAAAAAAAAAAAAAAAAAAAAAAAAACTTTAAATTTCAAAACCGGTTTAAGCCGGTTCTGAAATTGAAACCATCATAATATAAAAAATATACAAGCGAAATCGAAAAAGTAAAAACTAGGCCGGTTGTAGATCGTGCTCAGCTTTCCTACGAAGAAAAAAACATATAAAAATATTAACCCATTCGTGCCCAGCATCTTTTGCATAAATTTTATTTGGTTGGCACCACTATTTTTAGAAGATTTAAGTTTAGTTCATTAATCACGAAAATGCATCATTTAAGTAAAATAATTATTGCTTTTTTTTTTATACCGGTGTCAAAAACAGTGCTGAATGCACCTTTTGAAGCGTCCCTAAAAAGGAACGCTAGGCGGTTAAAATTTGACTAATCGGTCAAAATTTGAGCGAGATACTTAAAAAGAACATACCCATAGACTTAACATTATCACCCGGGTCTTTTTAGTGACTATTGTGGAGCCTTACGGGCTGATTTAATAGAAAATTTATATCAATGTCTTTTTTTTTTTTTTTTTTTGGCCGTGAATAAAATTTTTTTCACATTTGCAGTGAATAAAATAATCTGTGACGATAGTGACAAGATTGTAAAGACACTTTGTGACGTTTTTGTGAATATTTTGTAATCTGTGACGATTTTGTTACTAACTTTGTGATGGTGGCTACATTGCCAGTGTTGTAATGTTACACTGAGACACAATTATACAGTTATGAACATTGATATATAGTGTAAAATCATTTACATCTTTTACAAAACTTTATAATATTTTGACGATATATCTCAATTAAATCTTGAGAGCTGCTATAAAAAGAAAGTTTCTGCATCAAACTGCAATGCTATACAGAGTTTATCAAAACAAAATATGTTTTGATTACTTATATTTAATGAATCATTAAATACTCACGAAAAAGTCTGAAGGCCGCATAAAAGGTTAAACAGAAATGTCTCTTTCACAATTTTAATGCTTTTTAAAAAACAAATAGTTAAATTTTAAATAATTGTGATAGATCGAATATTCAATTGTCTTAAATATTTCCATTTATTGCAACAGAAAAAAAAATGTGTAACAAAGATTAAAATCTGTATGGCATTGCAGTTTGATTCAGTAACTTTCTTTTGGTGCTTTCTTTTCATAGCAGCTTTCAAGTTTGAATTGAGATATATTGCCAAATTATAATAAAGTTTTGTAAAAGATGTAAATGATTTTACACTATATATCAATGTTCATAACCGTACAATTGTGTCCCAGTGTAACATTACAGCACTGGCAATGTAGCCACCATCACAAAGTTAGTAACAAAATCGTCACAGATCACAAAATATTCACAAAAATGTCACAAAGTGTCTTCACAATCTTGTCATTATCGTCACAGAATTGTCACAGTTTCAAAGACAATTTTGTCACAAATGACACATTTTTCACATTTTGGTCACACCGTGACTTCACAAAGTGGTCACAATGTGACGTCACAAACGAGCTCTAAAACGGCCATAACGACTTCACATTTTAATCACTGTGACTTCACATCGACGTCAAGTGACGTCACATCGACGTTACTGTGACGTCACCATGTCTTACGGGGAGGGAGGGATTTCTTAATTCTTAGTTGTTTCTAAACCGTTTTTGTTACTTCTAAATTTTAAAGTGATGTCTTATTTTAATTTCGTTGGAGGATGTTTCGCGTGGCGAAAACATGATTTATGTCGGCACTTCTTAAGCACCGCGTTGACCAAATTGTTTACAACTAATGATTCATTCGGCGGAGAGATTTCTTCAATTGTGCACTTTTCTTATCAGGAATTGCATTCTACCTAAATAATAACATTCTTAAAGTTAAACGGATAATAATTCTGAAGTTAATAATTGCTATGTTTCTACTACACTAAGCTCTCTCTTATTATTCTATTGGGTTGGTAAGGAAGTCTTGGAACACACAGCCCATGTACAAAGAAAATTTTTTATTTTAACAAAAAAAGATTATATAATAATATAGGCTCCTTCTGCATCTATAACTCTATAACATCTATATCGCTGTTTTTCACTGCCTACTTGATTTCTTGCCGGACCTAGGTTCGACTTCCAAAGATATATCAGGAAAACGAAAACGCTTTTACCACCGATTAGTGAACTACGTTAGCTTCGAACGCATTAGAAGGCTTTTTCATATTTTTTGGAGTGAATTTAATAATAATACACTCCTTAAAGAGTGGAAGATTTCACATCTAGGAAGGAGTGGAATATCTCCCACCATTGTCGAGAATGATATATCTCACTCGCTGACAAGAGTAAAATATCTCACTCCGCTGACGAGAGTGAAAGCCTGGCATTGTACACTTTAAAATTTTCCGTTCAACTTTGAATCAACATATGGAGTCAAATAATTAAAAACACAAAATGTGTCAAAATTAAATTAAAATTCATATAAAAATTACAGATAAATGTACTGAAATTACTTTCAGGTTCACAATTATAATATAAATTTATTTAAAACAGATTAAAAGCATCTTAAAATACATTAAAAACATTAAAAATCACTAAAAATTTAAAATGTTTTGAACCATTACTTGGCCATTATGGTTTTTTATTTATTTTAAGATTTTTTAATCTATTTTAAATAAATTTATATGAATGCACCTAAAAGTAATTTCAATACATTTATTTGTACTTTTTTATATGACTTTTAATTATTTAACTGAAGGTAAATTTAGCACTAGAATTTTATCTTTCACTTCTTAATTTTCAAAAACTCCATTTCATAATGTTACCTTGGAAATTACGCTGATTTGATACAAGAAGGCACTCCATGAGTGACGTATTTATTAGTATTACTCACCACCTAATTAGAACCAAAGAACTAATCTACGTTCTCTGATCAGAACAATCTTGTCTATATTGGTACTATATGGTAGTGTATACACTACCCAATACTACTTATCTACTACTCTATCGCTTTTGTTAAGATAAGAGAAAGACGTCGTTGTTTTAGAATTAAAATTACGGACATTATAAAAGTGATTTTTTAGAGAGCGAAAAGGTAAGTCTTATTTAATTTTAATTTTTTAAGCCTGCAAAGTTTTTGTGTTGTAATTATGAATTAAATGTTTTATGTTACATAAAAAAGACTGATCTGGATTTGTTTCCGTGATTTGAGAAGCGGTTTTATTCTGCTATTCTATATTTTGATGTAAATGAATTTCATTTCCTAAATGAATCCACAGAAGCTGATTCATGTATCAATCAAAATATAATCTAAACATTAATTTGCAGAGAGATAAAATGTCTTAAAACAGTGATTTGTACTGTTGGTTTTCTTTTGTCAGTTTTTTACTGTTTTCTGATTTCTAACACCTACTGTATTTAACGCATTATTATTTTGGAGTTTATGATATTCGATTATTATGATATTACGAAACAATTTCAGATTGAAAATTAGCATTATACTAAAAAAATGTCTTCTTTCATATTATAGTTGTGAAACTTTTAAAAGATATGTTTTATGACTACTGGTATTTTAAATTATTATTTAAAATCCTAAATCTTTCTGGCAATATTTACAGATTAAATATTTATCAAATTTATAAAAAAGAGGAATTTTTTTATAACATATTACTAAGAAGTTTTTGAAAAGTTGTTAAATTTAATAATGCTTTTAATTCATCTATTGTAGTTTGTTGTTATTTAACAGTAAAATTATAAAATACTAATTATCCAAATTGGTATATTTATTATTTTTTAATTGTTTATGAGTATTTTTCTACTGTTTATGATTTTAATTAAACCTTTAATAATAGACATTTTGAATTTATGGTTGAATTTTGAGTTTGTAATTCATTTAATTATACTATTTACTTTTTTCATACATTTTATTATATTTATATTTTAAAAGCTTATATACTTCTAATCTGATGATAGCATTCTCATGCGATAAAGATTCTTTTATTATTTGTTTTACTTTAACGAGCGCTTAAAAAAAAAACCTTCGCATTTTCTTTTTTCCGAATAAAACAAATGTTGTATAGCCACAGGACTTAAAATTAGAGTTGCAAAAAGTCGGTTTATTCCCGGGTTTATTTCCAATAGACCAGGTTTATTCCCAAAAAACCGAATTATTCCAAAAAATCCCGGGTTTTTTCCAGGTTTATTCCTAAAAACCCGGTTTATTCTCGGGTTTAAACCGGGTTTTTTCTAACCTTTGCAACGCTACTTAAAATGATAATGTAGTCACTGAAATTCAACTATCATCTCAGACTTAATATAGCATATGCTAGAACATATAATATCTTCTTCCCAAAATATCTATTTATGCACTTCTTTATCTTTGATAAGATGCTTCTCTTACACGTATCAAATTTCTGTATAAAACTGAAACAGATCCTGGAATAACATTTGCAAAGAGATGAATGTATGTTAATTTATTCCAATAAACCTAAGAGTGCTTTCATTTTTCGTTTTTAGAATTGTTCGGGAAAATTGTCGAAGCTGAACTGCAAATAGAATATCAATAATAATTTTCTAAAGGTTTTAGATTTCTATAACAGTAGTTCTATTTTAAATGAAATAGATTCTGTGCACGGTGTATCATAAAGTGTTTTCATTTTTTTAACATCCATAACCTATGATTTTAGCTATTAATAAAATTTATTGATGACTTTCTTGCCTGTGCCATTTTATAATGTTAGTTTTAGGAAAATATTTGAATTTTTAGCCATATACTCGTATATATATATATACACTACACATACACTGATGTCTAAAATTAAAGTCAATCAGAAAACCTGTGGTAACTGAAGAAATGCAATTGGTTTAGAACAACGAAATTCGGCACATAGAGGTATTATTATGGTAAGGCATATCGCAACATACTATGAAAAATCCCTCTCGGCTTGGTCTATAGGCGGTTGTAGATTTCGAAGATAAGTGCTCATTTCTAAAACAAAAAATAAAATATGATTAGAGATTAGAGAACCCAGTTTTAACAATTTTATTTAGTCGCTTTTGAAGATTTTTTAATTTTATTTTTCCGTAACAGTTGGTTTTATCATAATCATCTTAGCGGAAATTCAGCTCAAAATGCCCATTTTTATAGTATTTTTAAAAATATATTCTGACTTTATGAATAAATCGACCTATATGGCACATTATATAGTTCTTAAATAAAATAAACTGTCAATTGAAAGCATTTGAGAACAAAATTGAATTTAAAAATTATTCAGAAAACAAACAATTTGTTATTTGAATAAATCCCCAATTCTTCAAGTATGTTCATTTAAGGAAATTCCGTTCAAAATACATATATTGACAACATTTATAAAAAAATATTCTGCTTTCATCAAAAAACTGGCTAATACGTCACATTATACAGTCCTTAATTAAAGGAAACTGTCAGTTGGATGCGTTTGAGAACAAAAATGCATTTAAAAATGAGTCAGAAAGTAAGCAGTTTGTTATTTGAATGCTTACTCAATTTTTCAATCACGATCGCTTTAGGATATTCAGCTCAAAATAGCTATATTGAAAGCATTTTTTTAAAATATATTCTGCCTTTATCAAAAAACTGTCCATTATGTCGCCTTATACAATTCCTAAATAAGGGAACCTGTTTATTGCATGCGTTTCAGAGCAAAAATGGATTTAAAAATGAGTTAAAAATAAGTCAGCAGTTTGTTATTTGAATACTTCCTCAATTAGGTAGATTTCGTATGAAATACTCCCTATTGCGGTCACGCCCATGTTGGAATTCCTAAAAAATTTTTGTGGATCTACACCGATCATGACCTCTTGACCCCAAAACTACTATCAGTAAAAAAGTTTATCTATCTACCTATCTATCTATATCACTTTTTATGGACACGGTGACTTCTATAATTCTGCTCAGATGTCTTTAAAATTTTTACATAAAATCAAGAGGCATAAAATCTCGGTCGAGCTCGTTAATGGGCAAAATCGGACCAGGGGGATGGAAATAGGGAGGGTTTTTGTGAAAATAGAAAAAAACAAATAACTTCTTAACGAAAATAGATATTGAATCGCTTTAAAGTTTATAGTACTTTTAAAAAATGGACAAAAAGTTTATGCATGACAGATATTTGATAAAATTAAAAATGTGCTCAAGAGGCGAAAAAAATGGGGTTTTGGGGAGTAAAAAATTCATTACTTCGTCAATTCTCAAGATATCATATCTAAATAAATTTTTAGTAAATGTTTTTTATATTATCTAAAACTTTTGTTTTGACAAGTTTTGGATAGGGCCAACCCTTACTGAAAAAAAAAATAAATAGTGTGAAAAAAGCAAAAACACATAACTTCGTCGATTCTTAAAATATCAAATCCGATTAAATTTATTTTACATCTTCTCAATAACATCTATAACTTTTACATTGACAAATTTTTTATAGGACCAATCCTTATTGCTAAAATAAATTAAACAAAAATAGGAGTTGAAGAAAAAAAATCTCAAATCCAAACTGCTTATATAATGACTCATTTTTAAATTCATTTTTGATTTTAAATGCATCCAAATGGCATGTTCTCTTATTTGGGAACCATATAATGTGACGTATTAGTCAGTTTTTTGAAAAAGATAGAATATATTTCAAAAAATGACCTTTTCGAATAGAATTTCCTGAAGCGATCGTGATTGAAAATTGAAGAAGTATTCAAATAAAAAACTGCTTACTCTCTGAGTCATTTTAAATCCATTTTTCTTCTCAAATGCATCCAATTGACAGACCCTAATTTAGGAAATGTATAATGTGACGTATTAGCCAGTTTCTTGATAAAGGCAGAATATATTTTTAAAAATGTTCTCGAAATAGCAATTTTGAGCAGAATTTCCCTAAGTGATCATGACTCAAAAATTGAGGAAGTATTCAAATAACAAACTGCTTACTTTCTGACTTAATTTTAAATCCATTTTTGCTCACAAACGCATCCAATTGGCACGTTCCTTTATCTAGGTACTGTATAATGTGACGTATTGGCTAGTTTTTTGATAAACGCAGAATATATATATTTTTAAAATGCTGTCAAAATAGCATTTTGAACAGCATTTCCTTAAGCGAACGTGGTTGAAGAATTGGGGATTTATACAAATAACAAATTGCTTATTTTCTGACTTATTTTTAAATTCTATTTTATTCTCAAATGCATTCGATTGTCAGTTACTTTTTTTAGGAACTATATAATGTGCCATATTGGTCGATTTGTTCATAAAGTCAGAATATTTTTAAAAAATACCGTCAAATTGAGCATTTTGAGCTGTTGCAGAGTGAGCATTTGTTGTAGAAATGAGAACTTATCTTCGAAATCTACCTCCACCTATAGGCCAAGGCGACAGGGATTTTTCCTTTTTTCCAATCACGATCGCTTCAGGAAATTCTGCTCGAAATGGCTATTTTGAGAGGATTTTTTTAAATATATTCTATCTTTATCAAAAAACTGGCTAATACATAACATTATATAGTTCCCAAATAAGCGTACTTGTCATTTGGATGCGTTTAAAATCAAAAATGAATTTAAAAATGAGTTATTATATAAGCAGTTTGGACTGGAGATTTTTTCTTGAACTCCTAATTTTGTTTAATTTATTTTAACTATAATGATTGGTCCTGTAAAAAACTTGTCAATGCAAAAGTTATAGATATTATTGAGAAAATGTAAAATAAATTTAATCGGATTTGATATCTTAAGAATTGACGAAGTTATGGGGTTTTTTCTTTTTTCACCTCCGTTTTTAGCACTTTCCAACAAAGTTGAAAAGTGCTTATGAATTCGGTTTGTCTGGCCGTCTGTCCATCTGGCCGGATGGCCGTCTGTCCGTCTGTCCGACTGTCCGCGCTCTAACTCCCGTAAATATACTCGGATTGCTATGAAATTTTTATACGTTATTGAGGTTTACCCTAGCACGAACCCTATTGAAAATGAAGTATCTACCATGATTAGTTTATCTACAGAGAGAATCAAAAGTTTCCCATTACATTACGGCCTATGGGGAAAAATCGTTAATATACTCGGATTGCCATGAAATTTTGGGACGTTATTGAGGTTTACCCTAGCACGAACCCTACTGAAAACGAAGCATCTACCATGATTAGTTTATCTACAGAGAGAATCAAAAGTTTCCCATTACATTACGGCCTATGGGGAAAAATCGTTAATATAATCGGATTGCCATGAAATTTTAGGACGTTATTGATGTTTACTCTATCACAAGTCCTATCGAAAATGAAGTTTCTATCATGATTAGTTTATCTACAGGGCGAATCAAAATTTTCCTATTACATTACGGCCTATGAGGAAAAATCGTTTCAAAGGAATTTTAAAGATGTTATACCCTGTCAAACATATTAAAATATGCATTCTATAAAACATAAGGTGAAAATGTGTTATTATTCATTTACAGGGCCACACAAAAGAATTCCATTAGATAATGGTAAAAAGGGGAATTGTGTGACATATTTTAAATACATTAAGCTTTTCCATGTATAATAAAATTGATATATGTCACTGAAGCTTAATATAAATTATACACTACTGTCTTGCATAATATGAAGTACATAGCATTTACAGGGCCATACAAAAGATTTCAAATAGTATATTCTTTCCGAAGTACCGTATATGTGTCCGATGATGGCTGATGGAGGGATGAAATGTATTTTAATTATGATATTCGCGTTTATATTTCGCTAAATATATGCACATTATATGGTGTGTATAAATGTTATAGTTGATATACAGGGCTACCCAAAAGAGCTCACCAACGTTACTGAATACAAGCTTAAATTATTTAAACGTGGTTCTTAAATAAGCTATGCATTTTTACGCTGAGCTGCATTCAATTTACTGAGAAATGTTTGCATAATATAGATAAAGGGATATACAGGGCCACGCAAAGAATTCGGTACATGGACGCCTATGAATGATGATTTATGAGAATGTGATTTCAGTTGTTTTAAAAGTGTTTTAGTTTACAATAAATTTTAGCCTAATGCTGACGTGTAATAAAGGTACAATGTAAACTACAGGGCTGAACAAAAGTATTCAAGTATGTTTCCGTCTATAGTATAAATTGCTGAAAAAGTAATTTCAAGCTACTGGGTATTTTCTTGCTAAGCTAAATTTTCCCATTATATCAACTGACATATGAAATACAGGGCTGTTCAAAAGTACTGGAATGCATATTTGGGTACATTTGGCTATACACTATTATTTCCCTAAATAACAAAGTTTTGTTAAAGATTTCATTAAGTGTTGGAAAATGCTTCATAATCTATGCATAACGCATGATTTTTCTTACTTGTTGTTTTTGTTTTCGTTTTTAATTTTTTTTTTCAGTAAGACTTGGTCCTATCCAAATTTCATTAAGTGTTGGAAAATGCTTCATAATCTATGCATAACGCATGATTTTTCTTACTTGTTGTTTTTGTTTTCGTTTTTAATTTTTTTTTTTCAGTAAGACTTGGTCCTATCCAAACATGTCAATACAAAAGTTTTAGCTAATATTGAGAACATGTATGAAAAGTTTATTTGGATTTGATATCTTGAGAATTGATGACGTTATGAATTTTTTTCTCGCAAAAACCCCATTTTATTTCTTTACGTTAACTAAAACTTTTCTAAACTTTAAAATGATTCAATATCTATTTTCTATAAGAAGTTATGAGGTTTTTTTTCTGTTTTAACAAAAACCTCCCTTTTTGCTCCCCCTTGGTCCGATTTTGTTCATTAACGAACTCGACGGAGATTTCATCCCCTTAATTTTCTGTAAAAGTTTGAAGGAGATGTGAGCATAATTATAGAAGCTATTCTGTCTATAAAAAAGTGATACATATATTATATAGATATATAGACATATAAACTATTTTACTGGTGGTAGTTTTGGGATCTAGGGGCCGTGATCAGCGTAGATCTGAAAAAAATTTCAGAAGTTCCAACATGGGAGCGACCGCAATAGGTAGTATTACATAAGAAATCTACCTAAAATTCGTAAATAATAATAATAATAAAAAGTTTAAAAATATTAGGAAAAAAATTAATTTAAATGAAAAAATTTAAAAGTTTGACTAAATTTCATGTTAACAAAATGTTTGAATTAGTTACAGCTTAGCAAAAATGCATGTGCTTATTCAAGCATGTTTGTCTACATATGTGTGAATATTTGTGCTTATGTCTATATAGTATACACAAATTAACAAACAAAATAAAAATATGTACATGTGCAAAATACTTTAAAAATTGACTGTATGTATGCATGGGAATACTTATATTTATATGTGCATGTTTATAAAATTAATATTTTCTGTTTTATCTAACGCTAGAATACATCACCCAACTAATTGTTTATTATGGCGACCATTTGTTTATTCATCACCTAACCAACCAACCAACTACTTACCTTAGTAACCGATCGTTTGCCCTGATAACTAAAAATTTTATATCTGCACATGCGCAGAAGCTCAAGTAAAGACATAATATAAAAATTAAAAGCCCATCCATATAATTTTCGCAAACAAATACATTCAACACTCATCTATTACATAAAAATGCCATGTTTTGAAAGTAACTTTGAAAAATAGGAAGTATAAATCATTAATTGTTTTACCAATTTGTAAGGTGTTTCAGTTAAATTCAGTTGAGGTCATTATGAATTTTTCGGTAAAATTGCATATGGAAAAATACATTTTCAAAAGTAAAAACCGAAAATTTTCACCAAGCTTGGTGACATAAACCAAAATATTCTCAAATTTGATGGCAAAACTTATTTTCATATCATGCATGTAGGATACTAATTGCTTGCATCTTTAAAAACTTACTTTATTATATATATATATATATATATATATATATATATATATTTTTTTTTTTTTTTTTGTTAACTTGAGAATGCAAAATTGTGCTTACGTTGTAAATAGTTCAAAAAAATTATTTAATTACTTTGTTTTTAAAATTTATTTTATTCATTTTTAATTCTTCTTTATCTGCATTTTTTTAATCAAGTTTTTATTAATATATTAATAATATATATAATTAATAATATACTGTTTAAAATTTTTTTTTCTTTTAGTTGTGATTTTTAGTTTGTTTTAAGTAACATTTTACAAATCATTTTAATACACTGCATATTTTCCGAAATTTTTAAATGGTATATATATATTGGGTATACATACGCATATGCATAAGTATTTAATTATATCCATTAATACATATTTACAGAGGAACTAATATGTTTAATCAATATGATTTTTATAAGTAAAAGTGTAATCGGAATAGATATATATGAGCAAATTTATACCTCCCTCACTACTGACGACGGTACGCTATATGCTATCGAAACCGGTTGGCTGCTAATTTAATATATTTGGTGCCTTTTAACGTTGCTCATTTTTTATATTCCATTATATTGCACCAAGCTCTATCTCAACAATTATTAAATTGAAAAATTTCCTTTTACTAACTGATGCAATTTTTATTATTTTAAATAGTTGAAATTCTTTTTGTTATTCATTTGTTAATTTTTTTTGTTTAAATTTTATATTTATTTATTGCTTTTTTATTTTAACCAGTGTTTAGAATTTTCCAAGTTTCATCCATCAAGTTAATTTTCTGTTAAATACCAAAGTTTTGGAGGATAAATTATACAGTCTCGTGAAATAAATATTTGATATGCAAAAAATTCATGACTAACAAAGATTTTGCTAAAAGAAGTTCACCCAATATTATTAAAAATTCAATTGAAATCAACGTAAATATCTAACATTAGGTTAAATACTCTTATGTGATTTTCAAAATATGTTTGGAAGTTATCTAAAGTTAATTAGTATTATTATAATATCTGAATTGTGGAACTATGCTATTTTAGTTAAAATGAATGTATAAATTCACAAACTGAAAAAGGTGCATTTAAAATAATAGTCAAAAGTTGAAAAATAGCAATGGTTTCCTAAAATTACTATAGTCTATGGGAGAATATACTTCTAACAAATCATACTCGTGTGACTAATTTACATGGTCTGTTTAGCCCAGTGGTTAGTGATAGTGATCCTCATCATATGTTTAATACCTGCTCGAAATAAACAAGGTGCGTGAAAAAAATTTAACTTGCTTAAAAAATTTGGGTCACTTCTTCTTAAAAGTCCTCCCCCCTGAGGAGTTTTAAATTCATTTTGCTAAAAATAATAAAGAACTATAAATAATTGTTTTTCAAATGCTAAAGTTTCTTTTCGCTAATAATAATAAATTACAAATAACAAAGTTTACTTCTGTGATTCATTCGTTAAACTTATAAAAAGAAAAATAATAAAATACAGAATAGGTCTTTTCATTATCCCAGCGCTTACTCAAATTGGAATCTTCTTTAGGCAATATAGACCCAAAGAAATCTTACTTATTATCACACATATCCGTTCAAAATGATGAATTCTTCTCTGATTTCATTCTGAACCTCTTAAATAAAAAACCTGATGATATGAGAATCTTTCCATATGTGCTATTAAAAAGTAAGTAAAATAATTCATTTAAAATAATTCTAATTCAAAAATCTGTTATTAACCCTTTAATTCCCATGCTAGAACACGTTCTAGAAATTACGTAGTTAATTTCACACCAGAAAAATTCAATGGCTAATTTCGTTTTATTTAAATATGGAATGTTCCGTTATTGATTAAAGCAAATATTGTTGTTTTAATTTTCTGGTGGGAACTGAAATATACGAATTAAAATACCTCGGGCGGTCTCGGGCGGCTTGGGATCCAGAGGGTTAAAGCATTAATCTTTCAACTGGCCTAAAAGCCTACAATTTCATTTATTTATATTGTTTTTGAAAAGTTTCAATTAAGATGTAGTCCTAAAATGCTGTAATTCAATAAAAATTATTATTAACACGTTCGCTGCCGCTTACATGAATATGGGATGATAGTTAATGCCGCACTGTAGAAGTGGGTTTTTCTCAGAAGCCGATTTACTTTTTATAACAAAGAATCAGTGAAAGATTTTCCCGCGCCAGCGCGTGACTGGCTATTGGTTATCAGCCCACATCACGCGCTGGCGCGTGAGTGGCCCCTTAACGTTGGCGCCTTATCACGCGCTGGCGCGTCTGCGACAGCGAACGTGTTAATGAAGCCCATAACATGAAAGAAAATGATTTATCAAAACTAAATTAACCTCTATAATTAATCAATAATTAATTGATAATCAATAATTAGTGTTAAAACTAATTCTAAAGGCATTATCCAATAATAATATATACACGGTCGTTAATCTTACATACATTTTCTCAATAAGTAATAGGTCAAATGCAGATAATCTTTTACTAAAATGGGTTTGAAAGATATAAATAATATAGGTAGTTTAGAAATTCTCTAAATAAATAATACACAGCGAGCCTAAAATGTATCATACACTTATATTTTCTTAAGGCCCCTGTCCTCGCTCGAGGAAACGCTCGCGAGCTAATGCTATTCCTATGGGGAAGCATTTTTCTAATAACTCTTTCGCATTTTGACATTTTTGATTTTTTTTTTTTTTTTTGCATAGTTGAGGTGCATGCCGACAGCAAACTTTTTTTTACTTTTTCGATTTTGGTTGCAGATATTTTTTTTAAAAAAGCACTTTCAGTTTCGAAACCAGTTTTGAAAGTGAAACTAACTTTGTAAAAAATACCTGCAACCAAAATCGAAAAAGTATAAAAGGTGCGCTGTCGGCATGCACCTCAGCTATCCAATGCAAAAAAAAATTATTCAAAAATGTCAAAATGCGAAAGAGTTATTAGAAAAATGCTTCCCCATAGGAATAGCTTTACCTCGCGAACGTTTCCTCCAGCGAGGACAGGGGCCTTAATAAGTAACATCTTAAGAAGTAACACCATCTTGAAATAAAAAAATACATGTTCTAAAATCACGAAATTTTAAAGCATAAATTCGAAACTTTTATTTATATCTTGTTTTTAATTGTTTGTTATTTTTGCGGGACCAATTACCTACACGAGAGATATAGGCCCTTAGAGGGAGAGATGCCCTGCTTGTGTGTGTTTCTAAAAGAATCTAACCCGTATTTATGCAAGAGTATTCAAGATTCGAAGAAAACTCTGAACGAGTAGTCCGACAGATGTGATTGGGTGCCTTGGAATTGTACTCAATATATTATTTATGGTTTAGGAAAGAAACTCACTCATACATTATTGTTATTTAAATTCTAATTAGTGAAGTGCTAAAATTTTGCATGCGAAATTATTTTTACATGTTACAAGAGTTTCTTTTCACGCTACACTGTAAAAAAAGGGTCGATATACTAAAAAAAATTTAGTGATCCTTGTAATTACTAAAAAATTTTTAATAATCTTAATCGGTTACAAGGAATCTGTAAGAATTACTAGAAAAAAGCTAGCAACGAATTGAGTTAATAGTTTTGTATTTTTAATAACTATTACTAAAACTCACTTGGTGTGGCCGTGATAACCTAGTGGTCATAGCACCGAAATCCAGGCTGAAAGTACCCGGGTTCGATGCTGGACGCCACCAAATATGCACTGAATGTATGCAATGTAAGTACTCGTTAAATAAAGGGATTATGAAAATCCTGTCGTAGCAGTTACCATGGGTAATGATCTCTGGACTTTTCCTCCCCTTTAGAAACATGTCAAAATAGAGCAAGTAGCAATGTTTGGCGCTGCCATCTATTGTGGTTTTGCCGAAAATCTTCCGCTTCAGAAGTCTAAATATAATTTTTAATTAACTAAAAATAATTTTGGAGCTATTACTAAAATTTGCTTGATGGCTCATACTAAAAAGTTTTAAGTTAGTTACACAAAAACTTCTTTTGTTCAGTTTACAAACGAAATGTTTGTTTCACTTGAAAAAAAAAATGTTTGTAATGGTTACTAAAAAATTCTGTGGAATACAAATTTACTAAAAAATTTTTAGTAACCTCTTGATTTTTTTTTTTTTTTTTTTTTTTTTTTTTTTTTTACAGTGTATCCATAAAATCACTAATAAATTTATCTGAATTCATTTCGTGTAAATGTACGAAATAGAAAATCAGATTCATGTTACAAACGTATGTTTCGTGGTGTTTAAAACATTAGTTCATCAACAGTATTCAAAATTTGATTTCGACATTTCGCTAAAGCCTGAAAAAAATATTCAACGTAATTAAGATGTATAAATATTTATATAATTAAATTCGTATGTTTTGTCATCATCAAAAAAAATATTCAAAATAAAAAAAGTCTTATTTAATTAATATGTTTCACAAACAATATATATTAGCGAACTTTGCTAATTGACTCATGAACGTAACGAAAAAAGGGGGAGGGGAATGAGTAGTTTAACAAAACAGGACCCATGTGTAAAAGATTAAATAAAAAATTATAGCTCAAAATTAATTTAATTATATGTAAAAAGAAAATGTATGTTTGAACAGCCCTGTGTATTTAAAGAACTTAGGTAAGTATCTCAAACAAATTTTATTCAGTTTAATGTATAATATTCATACTTTATCAAAAAGTTATTCGAATTATTATTATTTGCAGTACATATAATTCTAGATTTGTAAATGAAATCCCAATCGTATAACTTGTAAGTGGGAAAAAAGGAGGAGGGGGGGGGGCATATCACGTGACTACAAATATTTAAATTAACTTGAAACGATTTATTTTTAAATCATCATGTGTGAAAAAATTGAAATTTAATTAAAAAACAATGAACATTATTTATTAATTAGTATTGAAAATTTTAAATTTGGTTGAGTGTAATATTCCCAAGTTCTTAAATACCTTCTCTTACTTGAAAAAAAAAATTCTAGTACATTAAACTACAGTTAGATAAAAAATAATTAACATCCCTGCAATTAAAAAAAAAAAAAAAATCTCTCTTTCTTAAATTTACTTCAATCTCTTCAAAAATCTTTCTCGCTTTTCGAAATTATTTCACTTTCCTTGAAATTAGAAATAAATAAATAAAAATATAAATAAATGTAAGTGAAAGTTCAGAATTTAAATGTAAATTCCACTTCAGCCTATGTTTATTGAAAATATTTCAATACTCCTAAATTTTTTTTAATTAAGCCTACTTCCGGGGAAAAAAAGCTGCCCACTGGTATAGGGGCTTCTTTAGTCATGGTAGGAGCAGGAGCCCATAACTCACAGTAGGTGGCAGAACAGATGGTGGAGCCCTTTACGCCTTCCAAATGGAGAAGGAGCTCTAATTCATACCAAAAGCTTTCAAAATATGACATTTCCTATAAGAATTAACATTAAAAAGTTTTCTTAAGTTCGGAAATTAAATATTTTATATTTAATTTTTCATGTTTAATTGAAATTTTCGCCTAATTTTATAGTTCTCTGAAAATTACAATGTACACAAAATATTCTTTGTAATAAAATAAAATAAAATTCTTCCTCTTAAAAACAATTATCTTAAATTAATTATAATTGGACCTCATACTATAGTTCACAAAATAGAAAAAAATTCTAATTAAGTAAAATTAAATTATATATCCAAAAATTAATTATCTTAAAATTAATTATAATTAAACCTTATACTAAAATTCGCTTTAAAAAATTTATCTCCAAAATTCGAGACAAACTAGTGGAAGTAAAGAATCTTTGAAATTCAGTAACATAATTTCAAAAATTACTTTTCTTAAAATTAAATATCCATTAAAATTTAATCGCAACCTATAATTCGATTTTTCACAGCTAGAGGTCACCATCAAAATTTACTTTTCTGAAAATGATTATCTCCAAAATTTAATCTCAACCTAAAATTCGATTTTTCACCGCTAGAGGTCACCACCAAAAATTCCTCCTCCTTAAATGAATTATCTTCAAAATTAACCTCATGTTATAGTTCGCTGAAAAATTTTAATCTCCAAAATTAACCTCATGCTATAGTTCACTAAACAAAATTTCAATCTTCAAAAAAAAAAAAAAAAAAATCCTTTTTGATCACTTGTCTTAGAGTTCACCTTCTCCGCGGGAGCAGGAGGAGGAGGAGCAGAAGGTGGAGGAGTTGCTCCTCTGCTCCCTTCGCCTCCGCCTACTGGAGCCGGAGCAACCTTTTTCTACTATTACTGTATCCAAATTGAAGTTCAGTACTCGATTATTTCCAACACAGAGTACGTAACAGAGCCTCAACTCGACTTGAAAAGAACGCCCTCAGTGGATCACTTAAAAACCAAACCATCTCGTTGGCGATTTTTATCCTCGTGATTTCTGTTTAAATGTAACCCTATTCTGGTTTGGCGCTTTTTGCTGAATGATGATTTGATTATCTTTGCACACGTGCTTATGCTATTTGATCTTAGATTTCCGCGCTTATATTGATTCGTAATTATTACTGTTATTATTCTTGAATTTTCAAGTTTAAATTATTAGGTCGTTATGTTACGAAGAGACACATGCATTGTTTGCAAGACGAATACTCAAAGTTATTTCATATTAAAATAATTCTTTCATAAATTTCAAAACAAGAAACAGCAAGCTGTCGTTGTATTTTTTTCTTTTTTCTTTTATCATTTGTCGCCAAGGAAGCGATGTTTCGCCGAATTAGCAACCTCTCTTATGTTATGATCGTAGTTTCAGAGTCATCCGCTCGTCTCGCTACTGTCTATGCGTAATCCCATGTTAAACAAGTTGCCATTACAGTGTATGAAAGTTGATTCTCTGTTACTACTCTGTGATTTCCAAAAGTGCCCTTCTTGATCAGTGCTTCTTAGGCGCCATTCAAGCAGTTTGATTACAGTATAACATAAGAAGTTTCAAAATATCTAAAATTCTATCGTAAACAATACCTTAAACCATCATTTTGCCTTTTTTAAGCCTAATATCAAAACTATTTGTAAAAAAAATGAAATTTTGGATTTCCATAAAATAGAATTTAATGAATCTAAATCCATCAAAAAAATTGTAGGATTGCAAATGATAATTTTTTCGAATATTAATTTCATAATCCATATCATAAAATTATGAAAATTTCAAATTTAACGTATTTATGTTTGGATATTTTAGAATTGCTACATAAAAAATTGACAGATTAGGAGTGTAATTCCAGGAGATATTAATAAAAATATGAAAATGTAATTTACATTTTCAAAAACATTAGAATCATTAAATTTTGAATGTTTACAATTCAAAACCTTATCATCCAAACGATTTGAAATCTGGTGACTAGGCATAGTTTGAGCCGAAGATTTGAAATATTTTGTTAAATTTGGATATTGTCATTGAAAAAAAAAATGAAGTTAGGCTTCGTTTTAATGTGTAGATGGTCCCTTAAGCTAACTTCATATGCATCATTTATAAGTAGAATTTATTTACAATCGTCTGGTACCAGTAACTTTCTTCTATGATAATGTTTTGAGGAGTTAGTAGGAATGTTTGCTTTTTTTCACAACTGTACACACGCATATATGATTTCGCCATAATTTTCTATTTAAAATTAATGTTAAGAGCATGTAACGCAACACTTATTACTCATCTGATAATGAGTGCAATTTTTCAATAGTTCGGACTGTATCTAGAGGCATTTGTTTCGCATATCAATTTTCAAAAGAAATTTTTGTGCCACGTCTTTTATTGGGATATTAAGAAATTGTGACACTGACAAAAAGAAAGAACATTTCACAACCGACAACGTGAGACATTCACACAATGCTGCCGGCTGATCGTCGGCTTTACCAATCAAAATCTGGATGTAATAGATCAATGTTTGGAATGTATCACAAAATTATAAAACAATGTTGTTAAAAGATCACTTTTCCTACTATTGCAAAGAATAGTTACTTATTAATTTATATATATTAAAGCAATGCATTTAAAAAATTCAATATATTTAAGTACTCCAATTATTTATGTATTTGGGTGTCTCTGAGTAAGTAGTTATTTTTTATAAACAGAAAGGTAATTAATTTGTATATTTACTAAAAATACTAGATAAAAATTTACTTTACTTAAAAAGTTCAAAATTATTTTTTTGAATGATTTTAATTAATTTAACTAAAGTAGTTTTTTATGCCACTTAAATGTTTGCATCGTTTAATGTGGATTTCCGTTAGTAAGAAGGTTTCCTTTAGAAGCCCCAACTAACGGGATTATTACTCGATTTATTAAAGGTCTTTAAACGATTTCTTCAATTTTAGCACTTTCCAACTTTGTTTGAAAGTGCTTATGAATTCGGTTTGTCTGGCCACTCTCTAACTCTCGTAATTATACTCGTATGATCATGAAATTTTTAGATGTTATTGACATTTACCCTAGCACGAACCCCATTGAAAATGAAGTTTTTATCATGATTAGTTTATTTACAGGGGGTAGACAAAAAATTTACCGTTACATTACGGCCTATGGGAAAAAATCGTTTCAAATGAATTTTAAAGATATTATAACCTGTCAAACATACTAAAATTTATATGCATTTATGAGATGCACTAAAATATGCATTCTGTAAAAAATGCGGTGAAAAAATAGCTATTATTCATTTACAAGGCTACACAAAAGAATTCCATTACATAATGGTAAAAGTGGGTTGTGCGCGACAAATTTTAATTATATTAAACTTTTTAATATGTAATAAAAAGATATGTATAGCTGAGGCTTAGTATAAATTATACGATCCAGTCATGCATAATATGACGTGCATAGCATTTACAGGGAAACACAAAAGATTTCAAATAGTATATTCTTTCCGAAGTACTGTACGTGTATCCGATGATGGCTAATGGAGGGATGAAATGCATTTTAATTATGATATGCGCGTTTATATTTTGCTAAATATATGCACATTATATGGTGTGTATAAATGTTATAGTTGATATACAGGGCTACCCAAAAGAGATCGCAAACATTTCTGAATATGAGCTTAAATTGCTTGAAGGTGGTTTCTAAATAAGTTATGCATTTTTACGCTTAACTACATTCAATTTACTAAGAAATATTTGCAGAATATAGATAAAATGATATACAGGGCCACGCAAAGAATTGAATACATAAATGCTTATGAATAAAAATTTCTGAGAATGTGATTTTAGTAGCTTAAAGAATGATTCAGTTAAAAATAAATTTTAGCTTAATGCTGACATGTAATAAAGGTACAAGGTAAATTACAGGGCTGGACGAAAACATTCAAGTATGTTTTCATCGATTAATATAAATTGCTGAAAGAGAAATTTCAACCTGCTAGAAATTTTCTCTCTAAACTTAAATTTCTCGTTATATAGTATGTAATATATCAATCGACAGATCAAATACAGGGCTATTCAAAAGTATTTGAATACGTATTTGGCTATATACATTAACCTATTTTCCTAAATGACGAAGTTTTCAATGTTAAAGATTTCATAAAATGTTAGAAAGTGCTTCATAATCTATGCTTAACGCATGATTTTTCTTATTTGTTGAAGAATAATACGATGTTATTCAATATTCATATTTACAGTCATACATAAATTTCTTTTCAATACTTTTAAATATTTTAAATTCTTGATTTTTCTTTCGACTTTATTTTTTAAGTAAACACATGACTCAAATGTGTTTAATGAAATTTAAAGAAACATATGGGATAGCTATGTACGAGTATCAAGAAAGATATGTGCTGAGTATAAATCTCTCCGGTTGGTACTCTCTTTGATAATCTGGCGTTGTTACAAGAACAAACAATGACCATGATTATCAGATCTTATTTTCTGAAAATAAGCAAGTGAATAACTCTTGATATCAAACGAGCCATCTTACACAAAGAGATCCGAATCTCTTTTACTCTGAAAACTTGAGTAAAAAACAACCTACAGATACCGAAGAGCTGTTTCATCACAAAGTATTGTCAGAAAAAAAAGTGCTCAGTGGTCTGCTTTTCTTTCATCTTTCTGGTATTCAACGCAACAGCCGAAATCTATGGAATGACGTTTTACATTTAACTTTCTTACAATACACCATTTCACAACAGTTCGTTTTCATGTTTGCATGTTATCTCTTTTTTCTATGAAAAAAAAAAAAAAAAAAAAAAAAGTATAATAGTAAAAATATTTATGAATTTGATATTTGAATATCAATTATTTTAAGATGCTATATCGACCATTTACTATAACTTTCAATTAAAGCGAAAGTATTCAGAGATCGTTTTTTAAAGATAAACACACATAACAATAACATAGCATTTATAAGGATACATTTAAAAACATGCATTGTCAGTAATCAACCTATTTATTTAAGGAAAAATGTCTACAAAAGAATTTTAAACAATTCAGCATGAGAGACTACTATTTTCAGAATTTAAAAAATCTACGCTAGTTATTCGAAGACTAACGTTAAACCAATGCAAGCTAATGTTATACCAATGACAGCGCTCTTTTCAAATTTCTCGTTTTCATTTCAGTTTTTTAAATATTTTTTCTTTTTGCTTAATATATCAAATTTTGATGCCTAAACAAGTTTTTTTTTAGTTTTTTTATCGATTTTGGTTGCAGCATTCGTTTTTGAAGATACTTTTATTTTCGGAAACGATTCCGAAAAACTGAAAGTCGTATCGAAAAAAATTGCGCTACGTCGATTGTTAAGTCAGTCCTAAATTAAAAAAATGCCATCAACCGACTAACAATATATTCACGCAATACAGTTGATTAATTATTACTTTTTATTTTATTTTCAATTAGAAATGAGCACTAACCATTTGCACTCGTTGAGCAGTCTGACTGGACACCGTCTTTCTTTGCAATTTTTTCTTCTTTCACCAGTAATAAAGGAAAATAAAATTTTCTTTATTTAATTAGAGCATTTTTGAAATTGTGTATTTGAAGGAAACTTCTTTTTAAAAAGTGGTATCAACCGAATTAAATTCGAGTAAAAGACACCTGAGTCGAAAGAGTTAATTTAGTCTTTAATGTATATTCAATTACAAGGATAATAAATCTCTCGTTAACGATTAATGATTGTGACATAAAAAATTACTTTGCATTTAAAATTTTAAAGATACGAAAACAATGATAAAAGACGAATTTTTTATATTAATATATTTTTAATGTATTTGTTATTAGTCATTGGAAATGCGTTTAAGAAATACGTTACAAACTTTAGATATTTTTGTTAAAATTGAAGGATTGCATCAGTCTTTGGAAATTTCGCATGATAAATGCTTGTATGGAAATTAACAATTGGCTAATTTCATGAAAACTTGTCACATACAACGGTTTTTGTCTACCAGTATTTTAGGACGAAAAAATATGACTTATTTTATCGGAGATATCTCATCAGTTGGATAGGGCGAAGTAAACTTTTTGAAAATAACGGTGCCAAACATTGATAGCGATTTTTAGCTGTGCGACAGACATGACCATTTCTGAAATCGAAAAGATAATACGCATTTTTATTCATAATCAAATGGAAGACATACACCAGAGTATAATGTAAAGAGCAGTTTACTACGCACCAATCATTTATCGGCCATATCCCCTATTATAATAAAAAAATAAAGCGAAAACATTTTAAAACTGTATCTATATTAAGTATTGATTGGAAGAATTTTTACAGTTCTTTGGATATTCCTGCATAATTATCAGATTTTATAAAGGTCCAAATTAAAAAATAAATAAATAATAAAGCGAATTTGTCATAAAAAATTAATCTTCTTACTCTGTTCATATTCATTTTAGTTGTAATCCATCGTACCGACATTTGCATGTAAACTACATATAATTGCAATAGCAAATTACCTATGAGTTTCACGTAAAATTCAAATGTTTGCATTCAAATGGCCTACGCATATTCACATTGAGTTATTTCGCATTTTTAGTAGCAAGTGCAACCATATTTCAAATATTACTTCAGATGACGAACATAAAAATGTAACGCTGAGCAACCGACAAAACAAAGTATGCTCAAACGAGAAGCAAGTACTGTAGATATGATGACGTGCAAAGCGAAGGGATCTAGTTTATTGCCGCTACGCGGCAATTAGACAGTCACCCGCCCCGATACCAGGTATCTAATCCATTAAGCTGAGGTAACTCGGTAGGTGGGAGCCTAGTCATCGGTTAGAAAGAAAGAAAATATGGTAGATGCCCTATCATGCCATAACCTTTTAATGCTCATGGTTTCATATATGTTACCACTAGTGCTTCCAATTTAACGGATTTTTTAATTTAGATATTCCAAATTTCCACAAGAAATTTAAAATAGCAATATCTACTTTAATTAATAACAGAAATTCCGCCATTAAATAAAGCCAAATTTATTATTGAAATACTCTGGTGTGAATTCAAATTCTCTGAATCAAGAAATTTCTACAACGTATTCTAGCATGGAAATGAGAGGGTTAAGCAAGATCAGTCCATTCTGAAACTTCATCTATACATGCATCAATGTGGGAAAAAATAAACACCCCCAACTAATTCTGCGACAAATTATCGTAGAAGTAAGTTATGAAAAGATTGGAAAAGAAGTCTACTTATGAATGATATAAGTGGCTCTAAATATCAATTTAAAAAAATATACATATCAAAATATATTCAGTGGCAACTCCCAATTTTGACATTATAAACAAATTCTACACCCTTCAATTGTTCTAAATAAATATTAAAATCAAATTCGTACGACTAGTTTTCAGATTAATTAATTTTTTTTAAATGAGCGTATTTTAAGAGCTATATCGAACCTGGATTTCAGTAGTCGATTGAAATGCTATAGAATGAGTAAGTGACTTCTGTTAAAATATTATTTCTTGCAATTATGACCATTTCATTCAGTTAATATGTTTAAGTTATTGTTATATATGGTAAAATCCGATTCAATATTTTTTTGAACAATCATTGCACTGTTGAATTATCAGATTTTAAAATATATAAAATATCTGCAATTAAAATAGTTTTCGAATACACGAATCTGATTCGAATGTTATGGATGTTTTTATAATGCTTTTTTTCAGATTTTGAATTTATTTAATTCGCTCTTTTCTAAATTTATTGCAGAATTATGGATAATAATGGGGGATACAAACTTTAATTATTTAAAGGTCGTTATTATAAGTTAAAAACTAAACATCAGTTCCGATTTGTAAAGTTTAAAATTTTTTACTAATATACAAAAGTCAGTAAAAAAATAAATTAACATTTTTAAATAACAATAATATAATTTTTTAGGAATATTTTATATAACAGGCAATCAGTATAATATTGTAAATTATTTAACAAGATTCAAGTAAACTGAATTAATCAGTATAATTATGTCATTGATTGCATTATAGATATAATAATGCTTTAAATAGGGGTTAGGTGGGTTTCAGAGGTATAAAAAAAAGGTATTTTTACGATTTTTTATTTTATATAAACAATCATACATTTAAAAATTATAATATGGCATATCAAAGGTACATATTTCAACAATGTCTCCTGAAATTTTTATATAAAAATGTTGAAAATTCAGCCATTGAGACCTCATCTCCCTGGGTGTCTCACAAAAAAGTGCTCTCGCCGTGGACAGCATAACTTATTATTGGTTCATCTAAAATTAAAAAACCAAAATTATTTCGTTAGTACATATATAAATCTCGTATTTGAACGAAGGGAAAAAAATATATATATATAATTTTCATTTTTTCTCAAACTTTGAAAAAAAAAAATCTCATTTTTTGCTCAAAATTTCGCCATTTATTGGCTTAAAAAAATAAGTTATAATGAAAAAAAAAATTCCTTCGTTCAATAACTAGATAATGTTATTTTAAAGATATCTACACAATTTGAACTAAATCGGTCCATAACTTTTCGAGAAATCGTGTCCACCGACTTCAAAAATGAAGTTTTGAGAAAAACACGTTTAAAGTTTTAAGTTGAACTTACATGCAAGAAAAAAACTTTTTTTTCAACTTACATAGAATCATCGATTCCAGCACCATAAAGCAGAGTACCCGCTGCTGCGGCAATGTCTAGGGCATCCTTTTGCTCTTGCCTGTGACGAATTCTTGCTTCACGAGTCTCAATGTCAGCTTTCCTGTCGGCAATGAGTATGCGTTTTTCATCTTCTTTTCGGGCATACTCATGGCTGTTTCGGCCAAGTTTCAAGTCCATGCCATGCATAAAAAGTAACAAAGCTGAAATCCCTTCGTTGAATGTGCCAGCAGCGACATATGCAGCGATCCCAACTATTTTTGAACCAGCAGGGAGTATTTTAGGAGTAATTTTCCAAACTAACTGGTTTAAACTTTCATTATTATTTTGAGTGAATCCACCAACACACCTCTCTAAGAGCTCCTCTTTGCTGAGGTCTTCATAAATGGGTCTGATAGCTGATGAAACTTCACTTGTTAATGAATCATAATCATGTTTGTATGATGACAGAGTGTTCATTGATGAAGCGCGCTGCCAAGTGCACCATGAGTCAGGGCCCTCTGGACATTTATCGTGCTGTGGATTTTTGTCTGTGGAGGTATAATGGAAAAAAGTTGCCCAAATAGCGTCTCTCATATTTTGTACCGAACTGCAGTTTCTTCTTATAGCTAGTCCATAATAAATTGTTAATTTATCAATTAACTTGCCAGTAAGTTTTCCTTTGCCAGATAGAGTTTTTTTTCTAATAGATTTACCGGCCTTTGTTTTTGTTTCTTCGACAGTTTTATTGACTAAATCACGTAAGCGTTTGCCCATCCTTTTTTGCACATGTCCTACGCATTCTTTTTTATTAACAATAAAATCATCACCATAAGGTTTGGCATTGAGAACTCCAGAGTATGTTTTAGAGTCCCCGTCACCAATATAATTTGAGTACCTTAGGCCATATTTTTCAAAAGAGCGTTGAAATATTGCAACGATTGATGAAACTTCCATATTACCAGCTGGTCCTTGGTGATTGGCACTACATTCGTTTTTTTGGAGATGATCTGCCTGCCACTCTTCAAATTCTATTGTGCTTAGTTTTTTTTCCAGGCTTCACATAATTTACAATATGAGGATTTTACAAAAATATCTAAAACTTTTCCGCTACAATATCCAATTATCGAAGACACACCGTACAATGATGAAAAACCGCGCTTTTTCCAAGTGCCATCACCTGATACAGTTACATCTGTCGTATCATCAATATTATTTTCATCACACGTTAATTTTTTTTCTTGTTTTGCAGCCAATGAAAAAAGTGCTTGAGCAACTGTCTCAACACATCCGTAAATTTTATCAACATAAAAATCGTATGTTGACTTATTCAAGAAAGAAGCACTCATTTCCATCAAGCCACAGAATTTTTTACATCCGGCTAGTCCTAAGCCTAATATTCGCATCACAAAAATAAACCTACGATTTATTTCGTAAGCGTTTCCAATTTTGTGACACGATAAAATGTATCGAGGCTGACATTTTTCACATTCCACGAAAATTTTGAAACCAAGGCCGTATTTCATACACTGTTTAAAATCTACTTTCCCATTGCATATTTTGTCCTGTCCATTTTCGTTTATAATATTAGAGCATTTCACAAATGAAGATAGCGTTGAAAAAACTAAAAAAAAGTCGATGATTGCATACTGCAAAGTACCGTCTTCTGGCACATGATTTTCATCTTGGCTTCTAAGTTTTTTCGCAGACGTGCTAGTGAAAGATTCATTATGTTCCTCAGGATTTTTAGGATTGAATAATTGTTTTCTCTTTCTTGGTCTATCTTTTCTTTGACCACTAGTTATTCGATCAGATCTCGTCACTTTACTCATGATGAATAAAAATTTGTAACACTTTTAATTTCACAGAAGCAAAAATTCACAAACATTTATAACCTTAAAGAAACCTCGTGGATCAGGAGGCAACCAAGAAATGAAATATTTGAGCAGTTTAAGTTACGTTTGAATGATATACAATAAGCAAACGAGAAGAACAATCAATAGACAGCTGCTTCCGTACACCTGCGGTGCGCTACACAGATGTGGCCCAATGGGCGGGACTTCCGAAGGGTCTAGTTCTTGGAATTTTACTCGGATCGATTTAAAATTTTTGGAGAATATTTTAAACATATTGTACTATTTAATAAGACAATAAAAAAGAAAACGATTTTTTGAAATTTTAAAACCCACCTAACCCCTTAAATAATTTAAAATTTTTCTGACCAAAGTTTTGTAGCTGTAAAATGTAAGAATTTTATTAATCATTTGCCATAAATACATCATCGGCATGTATTTAAAAAGAACAAAAAAAATTTCACGTGATCTTCCATTTTGTAGAGCATGTTTAAATGAATTAATTCGTGTTCACGTCACCAAATTAGCTTTGCTCTCTCATATTCTATGTTAATGTGATCTTCACAGTTTCTTTCATCTGCATTAAAAATCAACGAAACGCAAACATGCCATATAAGGGCAATTTTGTCTACATAAGGAAACTTTAAAATCACCTGTGGCAGCAATTTGAGACCAGCATTTTGAAATACTGAAATTTAAATAAATATGGTTATGCCAAATAAGAATTTTTTTCATAAATATTATTTCATAGGTCTATAAGAAATAAGAAAAAATATTTATTATAGAACTTTAATAAAAGAGTAGTAGAAAATTATGGGCAGATTAGTACATAGAAATAAGGCAAAAAATCTCCACACCCACTAATAAGCCAATCTTAATAACAATCAAATAAGCATATTATTCGCGCTCAGAAGGTTCCGTACAATAAATATATTAACTAGTACCTGCATTTTACAAAAATATATTACTAAAAGAATAATAAAAATAATTTATAGAAAAAAATTGTGGACTTTGTGTACAACATAGTGTTGGGTAGAACTTGGGCATAGAAAAGTATAAATAGATATATCATAAAAATTTAGAGAAATATGAAACCTAAATAGTTTCAAATATTGGTGTTCTGTATAACTCCTATTTTTTAATTTTATCCTAATTCATTTATGATGAACTTAATTCGGCGCTGAAAATAAAGAAAGTGCATATTTAAATCTCATTTGGCATTTCATAAATCCAAATTTAGTTCAGTAATCATCATATCATTTCTTTAAACAGCATATCTAAAAGAAAATCCTTTTTTGAAATTTAAACTGGGCATTGTGCTAAGAGAGCTTCGAAAAGAGGTCGCGAAGGGTTTTGTTTGGTCCATGCAACATTTTTCTAGATAGGGTTTAGAAAGCTGAAAAATTAAAGATGGGTTTTAATTAACCATTAAAGACACGGATGGAAAATGAGAAAGCCACTCCTTGCAAATTAGTCGTGAATCGCATAATTTATTAATTAATTAATGCTTATGAAATTAGTCTATTTCTAACAGTTTGATGTTAATTGTTTTTATACTTCTACTGTACATTGCATTACAGAAATATATCGATAAAAGTTGTTATTTAGGCTTTGAAAACCGATGCCACATAGCCATTCCGATGCGCCATTCATGTCATTACATTTTCAAACCGTTCATCTAAAGTCCAAGGGTTAATATTTGGGCTAATTACGGACAATTTTTTTTTTTCAGAAATTTATTATCAACAATCCTTTTATATTTGTACGACGATAGGTGCCTTCATCGCTCCTCAACATCTTTGCTGAATGCCAGCAAAGTGAAATTTGTGTGTAACGGAAAAATGTGATTTTCTCAAGAACTATGCTATTTTAGGGTAATCGCGATAGTTTACCTGAAAGAATTAAACTAACTTTTACTATCCCTAATTTTTTCACACTTTTAGTTTCAATAGATTAGGAAATAGAGAGGGGGAAGAGACATATCTTTGTATTACATTTTTGATGGTATCGCTGAAAATATAAAATATAAAATTAAAAGAAATATATATATACATATATATTTTCTTTTAATTCTATGTTATGAAAGTTTTCACGTGATACCCCATACGACATACAAAGAAAAGATTTTTTGTTTCAACTAACTTTATTAATCTCTATACATTTTTCCGAAATATATTTCTGGATGGTTAATAATATATAAGTAAATGTATCCATAGCCTTTATTACTTAAGGTAATTTTAACTTTCCACGTTCAATAGTTTATGAATAAAGTTGCTGTGACAGACGATCAGGCAGAAAAAAAGATTGATTATGAAATGGTTCCGTTTTTATCTTTTTAAGTACGGAGCCCTAAAAAGGAATTGAGGAATTCTATGCTGAATAGCAATCATTTTTATCAAAAACATCTCATAATATCAGTGGGGTTGATTCAAAATATTTGAATAATTTTCCAAGCACACGAACATAGAAAAGATTCAAGTTAGAAAAGAATAAGATCGCGAATCAAGTTGGGGCTTGTTGAGCTCATGCCAATTTATAGGCTTCCCCACTTTGCTGTACCTGAAATACGGTTTACGCTTTGTTTATATTAAAAGACTGATTTACTCTATGAGTTGGTTTGAAACGCGGCATCGTAATCCCAATACAAATGGTTTTTTTTTTTTTTTTTTTTTTTTAATGACTAATTTTTTTTTTCAAACTATGCTTTTCGGCACATCATAGAAAACAAGAATTTTGACGTTTATTTAAACGTAATTTGAAACTACTTGGAAGAAAAATTTAAAAAATTTGCATGGCCAAAAAGCATGACATAATAAATATGAATCCATAAAAAAAACTAAGTTGTCATTTATAATTTTTTCAAACATTAATTTCATAATTCGTGTTATAAAATTATAATAATTACTAATTCAATGTATATATATTTGGGATTTTTTAGTATTATAAGCATACAAAAATAATATTCCATTAGGATTATAATTTCAAGTTATATTAGCGAAAATACAATTTAAGATTAGAAACTCTAAATTTTGAAAGTTTATCATTCAAAAATTCTTTTTAAGCCATCTCGTTAACCAAAGATTTAAAATATTTTGTCAAAATTGGCTGTTGCTATTGAAAAAAATAAAACAGTTTGGATTAGTTGTGATTTGTTGATGGCTCCTTAAACAAATTTTACATCGTATAAAGGAAACCTTCATTTCCAATAGTTTCATATCATGACTTTCTTCTGGAATAATCTGTTGCATTCTAGAAGTGTTTAATTTTCTTTTCCATGACTGTACGTATCGCAGTGAAATATCAAGAGAGCCTACAAAGTAATTTTCAGGAGTCATATTGCATGAATACAAAGATTCTTTTTCTTTCTTTTTTACATGCATGTGAACTTAATTGGGCCATTTTCTTGTTTATTTGATATCTAATGTTTTAAAATATTTTATCTTTTTGGAGTGTCTGGAATTATCAACATATGATTAATCATGAGGAGCAACTGTTAAGAAATTAAGTAATGTAGACTATATTTTCCTTCTTCCCTAAATCAGCTGAGGCCATATATTTTTTAGTCCTTCAATAGGTATAAGGAAATACATGTCAGGCATTTTAACAACTTCGACGAACTTCAAAAACTTTTAAACATATCTGCAAGATGTAACAGAGTTATTTTCAGTTCTGAATGTATTATGCATGTCACATTTCACAAGCAGTAAAACAATAAGTATGTTTTTAAGATAAAGCTGGTTTAAGATGGAGTAAATGACTCTTTCTCATCAAAAATTAGATAGTAAGAGTATTGCTTTTGTACCGAATTTAAATTTCTTTATCAGCTGTTATTTCCCGAAGAGATTTTTTTCTCAGAAAAGGTAGTTTTAGTTTAAGATTGAAATGTAGACGTTTTCTTTAACTGCTAATTAGGACATCAGTTTTTCATAAAATATTATTCATATGTAAACTTATTTCATGGCCGGCCTTTTTTTGTTTCAAAACTAAAAATGCAATATTTGAATCCCATAAAGACTTTCACAATTTTTTTAACTTACAGTTATGAAAATCAGCATACATTTATTTTGTTGTCCGGGAAATTATGTAGTCTATTTTTTCGCAACAATAAACTTTTAACACTTGTAGAAGGGCAAAGATTTTAACATATTTTTTGTGAAACTTTTAACGCTTGTGTGTCCGGCAAAATGAATAACTGTCTGTTTTGCATTTATTATCTATTAGTAATGGGCTTAAGAGCCTACGCTAGTTACGTACTAAAATACTTGGTATGGATCTTAATCCAATGGTAACGTTCTTTTCAAATTTTTCGTTTGCATTTCGGTATTTTTAAATTGGGAAATTTTGCATGAATTGCTTTTTTTTTTTTTTAAATTCTTATCAATATAAGTTTTATAAGTTAACAGATATATTGCACTCATTTTCATGTTTAAATTCTTAAGGTGCTTTGTGTTATTCATAAAAATCTAAAAACAAGGCTTTTTAATATACATGCAGTTAAAGCATCTTAACTTAAAAGTATATTCCGCCTAATATGATAATTTTACAATATCTTAAGTCATCACAGATGGTTTCCATGTTCAAAATTCTCCAACGGAAATTGGGGAGAATCGACCAATACTTTACAAAATACTTTTTTTTTTAAATATTGAACTTAGAATAAAGTTTTATGTATCATTTGATTCGTTATACAATTGGTTATCAAAATAAAACTGCGACATATGTGTTAAAAAGAACTTTAAAAATGATAAACTTTAATCATGAGAAAATAATGGGTACACGCTCTTCACGTATGGGATGCCTGGCCCACTTTATTTTATATTGAAATATTTTTTGAGGGAAGTAACATCAATTTAAGAAAGCTATGTTTTCAAGTGCTTAACGCTACATCGTTTAATTATTATTAAAAATTATTTGAAAAAATGTGATGCGTGTTTAAACTGCTTAGATTGATTTCAAAGCACAAGAGAAAAGTTCCGTTTTAAACATTCACATTTTTTTATATTTGACCTAGCAATACTAGTTGCCACATAGATTGGTTTCATCTCATTGCGTCCATCTTGTTAAAACTTGTCTACATACGTTCTTAAAGTATTTTGATCAATGTTATATTCGTTTGCAGAATCATGAACGCTTAATATTTCTTAAGAGCACACATTAGTCACGCGGTAAAAGCCGAGTGCTAATGTAAAGTCTATGGGGGCGTTCTTTTCGAATATCTCGCTGAGATTTTAATATTTTTACATGATGTTTTTGCACAAAATAGCTGAGAACGATCCACAACCGGCCTAGTTTTTACTTTTTCAGTTTTCGTTTCAGATTTTCTTTAAACAATTACTTAAACTTTCGGAACCGGTTTAAACCGGTTCTGAAATTGAAACTATCGTAATATAGAAAATATATAAGCAAAATCGAAAAAGTAAAAACTAGGCCGGTTGTGGATCGCCCTCAGCTATCTTGTGCAAAAAAATCATGCAAAAATATTAAAATTTGAGCAAGACATTCGAAAAGAACGCCCCCATAGACTTTACATTAGCGCTCGGCTTTTACCGCGTGACTAGTGTACGCTCTTAAGGCCGCTGCATTCATCTTTCCAAGTCTTTTCCATTTTTTCTATTTACCTATTATGGGTACTACTTAAATGAAATAAATTATTCCTATCAACTTTCCAATTAATATTTAATCATTATTAATATTATTATTATTATTATTTGCTTCTATAGCATCTTCCTTAAATAAATTTCAAACATTTTCCTTTCCATCACTCTTTACTGTAACATTAAGGAATGAATTTACATTATTTCAGATATATAACCATTAACCCATCATTATGCAAAGTGTATAATAAAAAGATTTCAAAAACACTTAATTAGGAAGCTTTGACCATCTGATGAACTCTCTCTCACATTGATTGGGTCAACCATCACAACCACTTTACAAGGTATAGCAGATGGTTATGTTTCGACCAATTTACTGTGTACTCTTTATGTCTCAAATGAAAGCTCAATATTTCTGCATTACTTAAAATTCCAGTAGCAGAATTTTGTGTGACAGTCTGTAGCATACTAAAATTTATCTGCGACCCAACAATGCTAGACTAAGCCTACTAAAACAGCAATATCCCATAAAAAAAGAAAAATTTGCCTTTATAAAGAAAATATTTTTTAAAAAAAGTATGAAATAAATACCATAAATCTAGAGACTTAAAGCAAATTTTAGCTTTTTTTTTAAGCCCAGCCTTTCTTTTAAGCTGGTGGATTAATCTGAAAGATTTTAAATAATCTGCAACATCCGCTGCCCTGCTAGACAGTTTCTGCTATTGGGCTTAAAACCTACTTAAATTTCTGTAATATATTTTATCTGACAAAATCTTACTAATCTATGCATTTTTTTTTTTTTTTTTTTTTTTTTGAAAAACTTTCTGCAATTGATTTTTCCACGCCTGTTTATATTATTTGCATGAAACAAAGACTATTGTTTGTGCGTTTCAGTAGCTTTTGTTGTCAACTATGGGCAGAGCTCTAAAATTATTTTAAAAATGAAAACTGAAGGGTGAGTCAAGCTCCCCTATGGTCAAGCCTCCCTAGTCTCCCCTACATGTTTTGATATCATGTCAGATGTACCGTATATTGAATTGCGGCACTTTAATCTATTTTAACATTTCACAATCATGATTTCAACAACTTTTCACGTTATGTATTTAAACTCATTCATTCATTTATTACTTTAAAGAAAATTGCATCCACAAGAATATTATAAAAACTAGGAGATCCAACTTGAGCTTGCCGGGTTACAGAGTATAGGCGAAAACCATTTCATTTAATTGAAAGCTTTTAACCCGGGAGAACTCGCTATGAGAATTTCTCTCACAGTGCCCAATTCTTTTCTTTTACTTTACAGTCACTTAATATCAAATATTTTGTTTGTCTTAGTACATTTATTCAAAAAAGAGGTAAACTAATCAAAATAACAACAGGAAATAACAGGAATAAAAGGAATTTTTAATCTATAATAAATTGTTTTTTACGCTGATAAGTAATAATTTTTGCTTTTATCTTATAATGTTTACAGCGTAAGTCCAAGATTTCATTTGAATCAAAATAACATTTTGAAATTTTATTAAAATGAAAAATAGTCTTAAAAATAGTCTTAAGAAGGGTACGATGGTGAAAGAAAATCTCATGCGCGAGTTCTCGCGGGTTAATAACCTTTTTGCATGCAATGTATTTTTTAAATTGCTCACTGACACTAAAATAGCATTTTTAGATGAAAAATATCGTTTATCAATTAGGTAAAGTTTTGAAATTTATCAAAACGATATTTTCTTATAAGCCGCATGCTAAGCGTTATTAGCCCAAATTTTTCCTACTTACGGCAGTAAGTAGTAAAATTACCATTTTTATTCTGTTTACCTCATTATTTTAATCTCGTAGTTCAATTAATTACATGTATGTTACATTTGTGTTAAATTTATGTTATTTTATTTATTTATTTATAGAGAAAGTTTTAATTTTTTAAATGGAGTATTAGCAGTAAGAAAATGCTGAACTAAACTGTTTTAATGGCGATTTGATTAATCTTTCCCAGACAAGCTCCACGCGATAGAGATAAATTTAAAAATATGTCATGCTGGAAAATTTTTTATAACTATACTCAATTAAAAAACTAGGATAAAGAACGTTTGAAAGGGTTTTTTTTTTTTTTTTTTTTTTTTTTTTATTTGATAACGTTTGTAAAAATTTAAATTTTTCCATTACATGCATGTTATTTTTTTTAATAATATTTTTTATGAATTTGTGGAAGAAATTTTAATTTCCTTATTAAAAAAATAGTCAGAAATAAATGCTGAACAAGTTGTTTGGCTTTATGTGCGAAATGTTTATTATTATACTTATGTAATGGAGCCACCACGGGAAACCCCACGCCAATTAAAAAATTCATCCTTGAAAATTATTTTTAAAAACATAATAAATAAGTCAATTAAAACAGTTTTCAAACAAACTGCATTTGAGAGTAGATTTTATTTTCTATATGGGGGTTTAAAAATTGAAAATGTACGATGGTTAGAAAATAAAAAATTCCAGCAGCAAAAATTGCAAAGCGGAAATTTGATCGTGAAATGTTGAAATGACATCAGCGTTTAATCAGATCAGTTTGTCTTTTATAATATAGATATCTTGGAAAAGATAGCAAGCATGAAATTGAATGCTTTGATGCGAAACACATCACAGTAAAAGCAAACAACAATTTTCTAGTGTTTGTAATTTTGATACACCATCCTAAATGTATACTTTGAACTCTGCGACAGTCTAATTTGTTTTAAATTTTCGCATTCGTCATTTCAGCAATAGTTCCCTTCATGGATTCAGACTCATTCATTTATTACTTTAGACAAATTGCATCCTCAAGAATATTCTAATAGTTCCTTGGATAAGATAGCAAGCATGCCATTGAAGGGCCACAGTGAGAAGCAAACAACAGTTCCTTAGTCTTAGTAATTTTTCACCTAAATGTTTATCTTTGATAGGTGAAGATAGGAAATTTGAAACGCTTTCGATAATCAATTTGTCGGGCTGTTCCACAGAAATTTATTTTGAACATTTGCTACTTAAAAAAATAATAATAAAGTTCATTGAGAACCTATAGACATATTTATGACCAGTTTCATAAGTATTCAATTTGTAGAATCTGCCAGCCTCAGGGAAATTTATTATGAACACTTGCTCTATAAATAAATAATAAAAATATTGAAATCCATTGAGAATCTAAATACATATTTATCGTGAGATACATACCGTGGGTCGTTTGGGTACGTAATAATTTCAACTGTGAATGAATAAAACAAATATATATTGAAATTTAACTCTTAATTTTAATATGTTGAATTATTTGTGTGTGTTATAGTTTATTACTTAAAAGTAATACTTGCATTAAACCTTTAACGTGTTTTATATTTTGATTATTTTAACCTCTTAAGACTTAAGCATAAAATAACTCTACAAGTATATATTTATTGTTTTTGCATAATCGAAATGACACCATAGATTACAGAAAGAGTCATTTTTATGAAATAAGTATTCTAGGGGACTGGTTATTTAGGTTTACAAATATGGATATAAAAGTACTAAGCCCCTTAAAACATCGTTTTAACTACCAGTAATATAAATTTACGCAATAACAAAATTAAGGTCTTTAAACAAGTAAATGATCAGCAAATCCTCAAAATTTTTTATTATAAAGCATTTTAGTTAAATAATCATGAATATTTCTTACTTTTTTGTCCACAATGTCTTGAAGGTATTTTCGAAACTCGGATGAAAATAATATTTATTTTATGAGGTAATATTCATCAGTGCTGACATTTATTGGCTTTGTTTTAAAGCAAAAAACATTCAGTTGTATAGACGTAAACTTACACATTCAAGTCTGAAATGTGTGAAGATCTTGTTCGGGTTAATATAGAATATTTCGCTTCATAAAATAACATATCTTGCCAAAACGTTTATTCGAATAAACGGATTCGACTGGAGTTGCAGGGTAATGCAATTAAAGACGCGATTCCCAAAAGAGCACTTAATGATCCTTGATGATCTTCTGGAATAGCGTCTTTCTTCAGCTTTGTTATGAAGATCCTTAAATATACCCAAGAGGGATTTGTAGATGGCAACTGTCAAGCTACGTTATACTTTAACCGTTTTTTGTCTAATGCATGCCAGAATTTAATGAATTCTATCCGTGCATGCATATTACAATAAATATCAAATATTTCTTGGAATTTCATAAATTATTTATCATTAAATGTTTTATTTTAATTAGAATACAGTTCTTTCATTTGATTATAATATAACTACGAATAAGTAAATTTCACCAAGAATACAAAAAATAGTGGAATATGTAATGACTGAAAAATTGCAATACATTAGACTTATTTAAAAGAATAGTGTTCTGTGTTTTAAAATCAGATGTAAGCGTTCAAAGTTTCATACCGAGAAAAAAAAGTTAGTATTCAATAACTGTACACAGATAAAAAATTAAATTGGGTAAAATAAATGAATAAATAAATAAAATTTAAAAAATAATAGCATCAAAACTTTCAATATTCAAATAATGTTTAGTTTAAACAAATTAGTGACATACATTTAAGTTTTTGCAACAGACGGAACAAAATCTATACTGCAGTGTACAAAGTAAGCTCTTTGCTTATCTAAAAAATAAAGTTGTGCATCCCACCACTACCGGAGCAAAAGTAATACTTCCTTCTGCTCTTATAATAAGGCTAATTGTAGAACGTTCTTTTGCGCCTGATGAGGAAGATTGTTTCTTTCGAAAGGCGTTGCATTATCTTATTTTTACGGAGAATTACAAATGTGTCTTTCCTTGGTATTGTATGTCAAAACTTCAGAAATTCTTATATTTTGATACTGTAAAGATAATCTAAATAAATTAGTAATAATCCTTTCAGAGGCAAATTACTTGTGTTGCTAAAGTGCTAAAATGATTGAATGTCACCTGAATTGATGAACAAATTGATTTTTAAAATAAATATATTGTTATTCTCGTACTTTATTAAAATAAAATTGTGTTTATAAATTCTTCTACAATTTTGGAAGTTTGGGATTAAAGTTATGTGGTACAAATAATATGCCTCAATCCTACAAAGCCTTAAATGTAAAATTTTAAAACAACTGTGTTAATGAGTTGAATTCAAAAGCATTTTATTTTATTTAATTCGTGTTGAAAAAAGAAATCTTTTCGAGGAATGGCTTATAGAAGAACCACACATGATTGCATGATTGAGGGTTATGATCTTAATAATATTAAAATTACAAATGTGTCAGTTCTTATATGATTATTGTTTGAAATATCCAGTGGCTAAAATTAAACGTGCAATAAAATATCTAAATTCATCAACCAAAAATTCTTTATTAAGGGTGTATTCGGAAAAACGGTTTTCCATCTTCAACAGCTCGAAATTTTCCGATACAATTTCAGACACATTTTTAAAAGTAGAAACATTAAACTTGCTGAGGGGATTTTTGAGGAGACGTATTAGATGCCATGAGATGTCTTTTTACTCGCAGTTCATTAGAATTTGATTTATAAATAATAACCTTCTCAGTATGACCCTTTTTTTCGTTCGCAGACCTCCCGCTTCGGAAAATTCTGTTCAAAATGTTGTTTTTGATTGCTTTTTTTGCAATATTTTCTGCATTTATCAGAGAATCGATGATTACGGCACCCTGTGTACTTTCTAAATAAGAGAATTTGAAAGTTTGGTGCATTTGAGAGCAAAAATGAATTTAAAAATAAATCGGAAAACAAACAGTTTGAATTGAAATACACCCTTAATAGCAAAGAATAAACTTATAGAGCTAGAATTATTTAAAAACGAACTATCGCGTTATTAAAATTAAACAGACAATAAAATATCTAAATTCATCAACACCAGAAATTCTTTATCAATAGCAAAAAATAAACTTATAGAACTAAAATTATTTAAAAACGAACTATCTACTTGCTAAAATTAAACATCCAATGAAATATCTAAATTCATCAACGAAATTTTTTTATCAATAGCAAAAGATAAACTTATAGAGATAGAATTATTTAAAAACAATCCAGCTATATTTCAAACTTGAGAAAAAGTTTCACTGAGAGAAACAATCATAATGAATGTCCATCTAAATAAAAAGTTCCGCATACTGTCTTAACATAATAATACAATTTATAAAACGAAAAACAATGCAGAAAAAAAAGAAAACTAAAATTGTACAAAATACAAAATACAAAATCATCGATGAAAACGTATGTGAAAAGTAAGCTTACTGTATCTTTAAAATACAGCTTTTAAGATCATCTATAAGATATTAAAAATTCTGCAATTCTTTTCTCTTTTTGGAAGGGAACATTTTTTAAAAATTTAATTTCACGCCTCCATTCGGAAATTGATAGATCTAATCTAATAATTAAACATGTAATAACATGTGTGAATTTATCAACTAGCAGGCAGTTCTTTATCAATAGCAAAACATAGACTTGTAGAGCTAGAATTAATTAAAAATTAGATTTCTGTAAAATAGATATTTAGCTTATTCACATTCGTGTAATTTTACTAATTTGCACTATTATTTATGTTAAATATATTTTTCTACTTGGGCGTAACTATTCATGACTAGCATAGATGGAATCAGCTACCGGACAAAAATAAAGTGAAATATTCGCATAGTTGCCAATTTTTACGTTTTTTTTTTCAACCACTATTTTTGAACAGAAAAACTTCTCTTAATCTCAGAAAATTTAGATTATTTTTTTTAAAACACCAGTAACAAAAAAAAAAAAAATGGCAGCAAATCATATTAATATTTTTTATACTATATGAGTTGGACCGCGCTGCATTGCTAAACATGTATTCGAGAAAATATTTAAAAAAATAATAATTGTTCTCTGATATCAGATAGATTATTTATTACTTACCATTAATTGTTGGAGGAACCAATTTATCATAATGGGGTGGGACGACGTCTGAAAATTTTAAGGGTGATAGGGGCACAGTCATACATTCATCTCTGAAATGGACAAAAACATTACTTATACGATGAAGCAAATATTTTGTCTACTTTTCTAATTAAATACAACAGCTTTTTCAAAATTCCTAAATGCATAAATTCAAAAATACATTGGTGTTCAAACATTAAGACGTTTCTTTCTTTAATGTCATACGAAAGTTCTGCAAATCGATACAAATTGTACTATAATATTCTAGAATTAATCCTTTCCTATCCTTTATTAATTTTTACATTTCGTCCTTAATTTTTGTGCACCAATTTCTTATAAAATAATTTCCTATGAGTTTTGACAAGCATTCACTAAAAATAAATGGACTTGTAATTTTTTAAACTTCAAGATGTTTAAGTTATTCCTCTGATTACAAAATACTTAAAAAAAAAGAAAAAATTGAAATCCTATTGTTATATATTGATAAAAATGCAATAGAAAGCCATTTTAAGAAGATAAGAATTATTTTCACTGGTGCATCTTAAATTAAAAGAGCGGGAGTGCAGGTTCATAATTTCCTTATAAAGTCTCAGGGGGGCTTTGAAATTTTTATTGTGAAGCTAATTCAAAGCACCTGTTTTTCCCCTCTAATTTAATGACATAAATATAGACAGAAGAAGAGGGCAAAGCCTTCTCCTCTCCTCTGATAAAATTTTAGATTACAATGTTTAAAATGTTTTTAATGTAATATAGATTTTATTAATATTGAAAAATAGAGGGGTACTAGAAGTTGCGATAGTGGCCTGGCCAAAACACTCCGAGGGTTACGGCTTAGCCTAGCCTGCTCCTATCAGATTATGGCTCTGCAAAAATAGATCAGTGAGAAGAGTGGGACAAGAGTATTTGAGCTTAAACTAAAGACTGTTATCACTTATTTTGTTTCGACACCAGATGGAGTGTCTAAAAACCTATTTATATATGCTACAAATTTTACAGTTCCGGGATTGAAAATATTTGTACATAAAAAAGTCACATTTTTACAGATGAAAAATAAATATTGCATTCTATTTTGAAATTTACTTTGACACTTATTAAAATTTCAAACCAATAATAATGAGCTTTTACCATAATTTCATATTTTCTGCTTTTACATGGCACCCATTAAGTTAAGTTCAAAAAGCAGCATAATAAATATAATACTTGGAGGAATACGGCACTGACAAGGAAGGAGATATAACCCATTTATCTCTTCTGTGCTCCCAAGCAGCTACAAATACAGGCCCCTGTCCCTTTCAGCTGAAAGCACACGCGAGCTATTGTTAAAAATATGGAGAAATAATTTTTCTAATATCTCGTTTGCATTTCGACATTTTTAAATAATTTTTTTTGCATTGTATAGCTGAGGTCCATCTGTGCGTGCTTTTGGTTGCAGATATTTTTTAGAATGACACTATCATTTTCAGAACTGGTTTCGAAAGTGAAAGTAACTTTATAAAAAATATCTGCAACCAAAATCGAAAAAGTAAAAAAAGAACGATGTAGATATGAACTTCAATTATCCAATGCAAATAAATAAATAAATAAATAAATAAATAAATAAATAAATAAATAAAAATGTTGAAATGCAAACGAGATATTAGAAAATAACCTCCCCATATGTTTAGCATTAGCTCGCGAGTATCTTAAATTAATAAATAGAAGTCTTAAATTAATAGCTTTAAAACTTTTTATAATAAATTTAAAATTAATATTATTTTTTATTTTTTATCTATGAAAAAGAAAAGATTTTTTCAGTGACAAATGTTTTTAATCTTGCAGCTGTAAATGTAATTCACGTAGCGATGAACACATAGCCAAATCATGTTTTTCATTTAGATTAGATCTCTGAAAGTGTAGTACTCGTTTATATGTCAAGTCTTGATACATTTTGCATTACGTGTTTTGCCTACTCCCCAAGGAAGATGAGTGGGACAAATTTTGAATTATCTGGAAATTAAAGCGTTCAAATATTTTGATCTACCTTACATACTTTGAATTTCACATAATACAAAACACGAATCTAGTCAAAACTGAGTAAGAATTTTTTTTAATGAAAATTATCCCATTCCTGCTATCTTTTTCTCTAAATGTGTACATTCTAAAGACAAAATATTTACATTTCGGCATTGCTAGTTTTACTAGTTACTAGTGGTGGCTCATTAACTATAGCATAACAGATAAACTTTTTAAAAGTATTTATAGCTTAAAATAATTGTTTCTAGTCCTCTCACTGACTCTGTGTTAAATCGTTCACTAAGCTCCAGGTTTCACTGCAACATAAGCAGTATTTAAAGCAAATAATTCTATTGATTTAATAGATTTTTAATACATTAGACAATGATTAATACTCTCAAGGATTACATTCACATTCATAATTAAGTTTTCTTGTATAATGTTAAAAAAATAATAATCATTTAAAAAACAATGCAGAGAAAACATATCTGCAATTTTGCCCTTTTGCAAGACTTTCAGAGGACTAGCTAACACAGGCAGCATTTGTAAAATATTTTTGTGTTTCAGTTGCATTAGAATCAACTTTTGCTATGATTTAAAAAGCTTGATTCTTAAACTTGAGTATCGAAATTCCTTGGCTTATATATGACTACTGAATAGCAATTGTCTAATATTTCTAACTGGAATACCTGTAAAATAAATATTCCCTGTATCATATTTATAATTAACCCATTTTTAATATCCAATAATTAAAAAATAAGGCACTATGACCTAAGTAAGAAAATAAGACTGTTCTCAATTTCAAACTGCCAACTTTCTGACACATTTCTTAATTCAATTTTATTCTCACACGCATGGAATTGGCAGATTCTGAATATCTCATCGGATAGTTTTTCACTTTTTTTTATAATGGCAGATCTCTCAGAAAGTATTACCAAAGCTACTGTTTTGACCTGAATTTCCGTACGCGACACCACAGGAAAGGAAAAAATCTGCTATCTTTACACAACAATGGCTTATTATTCAAGTTGTAATTCATTTATCGGAAATCAGAAACAACTGTTCAATTGTAAATAACATCAACACTCATGCCTGGCCTGGCAAGGATTATATTTTTACGCTAGAGTTAGAAACGTTTCTCTTGTTTAAGAGAAAATAACACTTTTCTGAAAATATTACGTAAACGGAACGTTCTAACTTGAGCTCCAAATATGATAGTTTTACTAGCAGTTTAAAACGATGATATTTTTAAATTTAAACCCTTAACGAGATTTTAATTCACTAATAAATTTTAATCTTTCCTTTCGCCACGTTGCGACTTCAGTATTGTGAAAAAATATTTTAAATAAGATTAAAAGATTACTTCTGTATAATATTTCAAATTAAATTGTTTTGAAAATTTTTAAAATGTTTTCAGTCTTACGCATAGCTTCCTACATTTACTCGTTTCTCTTTCCACTAAAATTCAATAGCAAATTCTGCATCGTTTAACACGCAATAAGTAATAAAATTGAGCGATTTCAGTAAAAAAAATCACTTTCTCAAAAAATAAATTACTTATTGTTAAAAATAAATTTCAATAACTGGAAACAGTTTTTTTTTATTTTGACTATTTAAAATACTTGCATTTAAATATATCCAATTAATTTATTTTTAAACAATTAGTTTTCGATCGTAAATTGAGAACATTTAAAACATCCTTTGTGTTTATGAAACAATTTATGAAAATATTCAAATTGCACAAATAGCTTTGCAACTTTTCTTTTTTAATCTTTATGTTTGTTTGTTTTTTACTAAAATGCTTATTGAAAACACGTAAACTTTATTAATATGCTAAACATATGCTAATACGTTTGTTTATTTCTTATTGGAATAAAATATAACAATCGAGAATTATGATGACTTAAAAAGTTACAATTCAATAGCAATTTTTTAAGAAAAAAAAAGGTTATTATAGATATAATTATTCCATAATTGTTATCATTATTAATTTTGCTGTTTCGAGGGTGGTTGATCTGCTTGTTAAATATAAACTTATTTCCCTGATCACAACGTAACAAATAAAGTAATCTAACTCAAACTCGAACGGATTAATAAATGCCGCCTTTTCAGACAGGGATGAAAAAAAAAATGCTAGCCACGTTTAAGTAAAAAAGCGCCATCACGTCCCAGTTACAAGCCATTAAGTTTCTGTAACGAACAAAATATCGATTTATTCGTTTCACATCGTTAAGCTTTCGTTTTATGCTAAAATAGCTTCACTAGTTTATCAAAGTGAATAAAATTTCACAATTAGAAGCAGATTTTAGAGTATCATATTTTTTATTTGTTGTTCATTCTTCCGAAGTCTTTTGAGAGTTCGAAATTTCTGAATAAAAAAGGAAATCTAATTTATACCAGAAATTTCGAAAGAACAATTTCTACTTTATGCGATCACAAAAATAAGCAAATAAATCATTAAATAAAGCAAAGAGTTACAACTTGGAATTTCTGGTTTAAAATCGGAATTTCTCAGTAAAAACTTTAAAGGTCTTTTTCTCCATGTTCATATTTTTTCACTTTCATGTTTTCAAAATGCTATTTTTTTTCTTTTTGTGTGTGAGAGAGAGAGAGAGAAAGAGGGAGAGAGAGAGAGATTCAAAACTTTTTGTTCATGTTCTTTATTATACATGTAAAAAAATATGCGTAAGGAATTATCCTTCAGTTTGTTTTGTTATTTATTTTTAAATAAAAATATATGAAGATTTGTTAGATTTCATTAATTTTATATTAGATGTATCAGTAAAACAATTATTTCAAAAATAATATTTGAAGTATCTAAAATCCATACATTGTGTAATATACATTTAAAAATCTTTTTAAAAAAATGCGCAAAATATTTATATTTTGAAAAAAAAAAAGCAAGGATTTAAAAAAATCATTTTTTTTTTTTTTTACTTCTAAAAAATTAATTAAATAGGCATTTTTTTTTTCAAAATGTCTGTTTTATTTTAACAGTGAAATGCAGTGAGTTCATTATTTCAACCATATTTTTAACAAATGAGTAAGTGTGTTCGCAGATTGCATGGGTAGTTAGTTTACAAATTCTTCTAAAACAACTTATCCTTTAAATAATAAATCTAAATTGTTAATTTTTAATTATTATATTCTTGCCCAGATAATAACGCCAGTAAATTTAATTTAAAAATAATTATAAAAGAGAGTTATTTATTTAAATCAAATTAAAAGTGTTCAAATCAATTATTTAAATAAAATCTAAAATTCTAAATATTTTAAAAATACGAAATTATAAAAATTTAATTTAGATTTAATAAATTTTAAATCCCTAAAAGCGAAAAACATTGTTTAAAATTAAATTTAAAATGCTGAAACATTAATAAGTCACAAAATAAATTAAATAGGAAGAAAATTGAATTAAAAAAAATATTATGAATGTCAGATGAACGAAACCTTATAATATAAACTTCTGAATTGGCCAAAAATACGAAATTTCTTCTTATCCATCTTAGTATGAAAATTTCAAGTTCCAATATCGGGGATCGAACTAAGAACTTTCTGTTTACTAGCGAGATGCTTTACCTCCAAGCCAAGATGTCTACACGAAAAACGTTGAAAATAAGGTTCTCTTTTAAAATTTAAATCTATAAAATGAACGGATGACATTGAAAAAATTAATTTTATTCATATAATATATTTTCCAAATTTTATGATTTGTTGTGTGACAAAACATAATCCCGAACATTAAGAGAAGAAAGCAGTATATTCACAAGTGCATTACAGCCATTCAGGGTAACTTTCATCTTCATTTTCTCTATTTTCAGATGCCACACTCTTACTTTAAGAATATTGTTGCAACTAGGGGCATAAAAATGAAGAAATGGTCCTAAATTATTGTATATCAAAATTTAAGGAATAATAATGCTAAAATTTAAAACCAGTTTAAAAATGAATTTTTAAAGTTATCCAGCTATATAGAATAACTTTGAACCATATGATAAATCTGATATGAAAAAATTCATTATAAAGAAAAAAAATTATCATAGTTACGACAACTTTGAACACCAAAAATTGTTTTCAGATATGTAGACCCCTAATTTACATTTCCCAACATCACACGATTTGTATAATTTACTATATTACAACAAATGTTATGCATAAGGCGAATGAAACAAGGGTACCATAAGTATATATACATATATATATATATATATATATATAGTTTAGGGACCAAAATTTCAAATAAACATAAAAAACGGAAAAATCGGTCGATTGATTTGCGGTTTTCACTAAAATTATTCTTCATGCCGGCATTTTCTTGAAATTAAATTATAAAGATAAATTTCAAAAAATGCCGATAGAGGGCGCTTTAGACTTTGGAGTAACGGACAACTATTTTTTGCTGGTATTTTTTGCATCTCATTAAATGTTCTCGTAAGCTTAAAGTCAAACTTAAATTTTGAGCTCAAAATCTGAATAGTTGGGAGTGGTTAAGTAACACAAACTGAGCTGCGTTCAGAGGGTTCAAATTTCAAATGATTATAAAAAACGGGAAAATTGGTCGATTGAATTGCGGTTTTCACTAAAACTATTCTTTATTTAGGTATTTTCGTGAAAATAAATTATAAAGATAAATTTCAAAAAATGCCGATAAAGGGCGCTTTAGTCTTTGGAGTAACGAACAACTCTTTTTTGGCGTTATTTTTTGCATCTTATTAAATGCTTTCGTAAGCTTAGACTTGAATTTAAATTTTGAGCTCAAAATCTGAATAGCTAGGAGTGGTTAAGTAGACAAACTTAGCTGTGTTCAGAGGGTTCAAATTTCAAATGATTGTAAAAAACGGAAAAATTGTACGATTCGTTTGCGGTTTTCGCTAAAACTAATTTTTAAATCAGCAATTTCTTGAAAATAAATTTTAAGGATAAATTTCACAAAATGCCGATAGAGGGCGCCTTAGACTTTGGAGTAGCGTACAACTATTTTTAACTGTTATTTTTTTAATCTCATTAAATGCTTTCAAATGCATAAACTTAAATTTTGGGCTCAAATTCTGAATCGTTGGAAGTGTTTAAGTAGCGAAAAATTGAATTGTGTTTAGGGAGGAAGGAGGGTTAAATTTCAACTTCTGAACACACTTCAGTTTGCGCTTCTTAACCCCTCATAACGATTCAGAATTTGAGCTCAAAATTTAAGTTTAAATCTAAGCTTCCGAAAATATTTAAAAAGCTTTTGCAAGCATTTAATTAGAACCAAAAAATAATGGTTAAAATGAATTGTTGGTTACTCTGAAGTTTAAGGCGCCCTCTGACGGATTTTTTTTTAATTTATCTTTAAAATTTATTTTTAAGAAGATACTGACTTAAAGAATAGTTTTATTTTAAACCGCAAACGAATCGACCAATTTTTCCATTTTCTATAATTATTTTAAATTTGAACCTCCTCCTCCCCCTTAAACACAGTTCAGTTTGTGCTACGTAACCACTCCCTACTATTCAGATTTTGAGCTCAAAATTTAACTTTAAGTCTAAGCTTCCGAAATCATTTAATGAGATGCAAAGAATAACGGCAAAAAATAGCTGTTCGTTACTCCAAAGTCTAAAGAGCCCTCTATCGACATTTTTTGAAATTTATCTTTATAATTTATTTTTAAGAAAATACCAACATAAAGAATAGTTTTAGTGAAAACCACAAATCAATGAATTAATTTTTCCGTTTTTAAAAATCATTTGAAATTTGAACCCTCTGAACACAGTTCAATTTGTGCTATTTAACTACTCCCAGCTTTAAGATTTTGAGCTCAAAATTTAAGTTTGAGTTTATGCTTACGAAAACATTTAATGAGATGCAAAAAGTACCGGCAAAAAATAGTTGTTCGTTACTGCAAAGTCTAAAGCGCCCTCTATCGGCAGTTTTTGAAATTTATCTTTATAATTTAATTTCAAGAAAATGCCGGCATAAAGAATAATTTTAGTGAAAACCTCAAATCAATCGACCGATTTTTCCGTTTTTTATGTTTATTTGAAATTTTGGTCCCTAAACTTTAATGGCGGCTATTTCCTTTGGAAAACGTTTTGGACTCTTGTTCTCCTATTTAATATTGTTTGTGTTGATGTGCATTATCACCCCTCTTTTATTGTAAAAAAAATTTAGAATCACCCTGTATATATATAAGAGCTTTTTATTGTTCACATAAACATAAAAATGCTGTGAAAAACAATTTTCAGTCTTTTAACTCAATAATATATCCTTAGTTACAGTAATACATACTAGTACTAATAATATTCAAACAAGAATAAACAATGTCGAATGTATAAAATGTCAAAATTGAGTAGCCCCGCCCCGATAACGCTTTTAACTAAATTTTATGTATTTTACACACATTTGTGAAAATATTTACATGTTATAGCTAACGCACACTTTCGGCATTTATATAAAATATACGTGCGAATATGTGAATTTTTTTACAGTAGTACCTATAATCTGTAAAATATAAACATCAGTATAACTTTGAACAGGCTCAAAGTTATACTGAAAATGGGATAAAATGGCAGTGCCTTCTTATTTTACATTTTATTAACTATTAATAAATAAATAATTAGAAAATATTAACACATTTACAACATTTAGATAATAATATGTCTGATATATAAGTATATTGTTACTTACTATAAATTTTAATTGGATTACAACAATTTCAAATCAGCATTCAAAATTAACTTAAAAACAGTACTTCACAAAAATAGATGGATGATGCAATTAATTGCGTATAGTGTTGCTAATTTGTTTTTAAAATAAAGAGTAGAAATCCTAGTTTAGAACCTGGCCAACAGAGTGCAGCATTGGAGTTTATTTAGCCTTTTGAAATCAAACATATTGAAAATTTGGACGTGGGGCAAAGTTGCACTCCATGGTTCAAAGTTATCCTGAATGACTGTACATTTGTCCCTAACCTTTAATTTATATGGAAAGTACTCAAAATACATACTCAAATTAATAACAAACAATCACTCTTATTTATTGTTATATAAAGATCACATTACATGCACGAATATACATCATTATTATTTTTAGAGACTCGTTTACAAATTTTATGTAAGAAATATACTCTAAATGTATGTTTATACAATAATTAATGAGAACATTAAATTTTCCCATTTATAAAAACTTTTTCGAAGGCTATATAGATCACAATGACATGAATTTGATATAACAGGAACTAGCATCTCAGGTTATAAGCCCAAAGTTTATTTTAGTAACATATAACCACCTTTTCCCGGTGCCAACCGCTTTGCAAAATCTTTTGGTATAAGAAATAGTACATGAAATTACATTTGCTTCGTGCTATGTAATTTTCATTGCCGGATATTGCATTATGGAAACTTACTTTATGATTTACACCAAGCATTTCAAAACAAAATATATTGCCGCAATTTAAATAAAACATATTATTTTAATCTTTAACACATTTATTCAATTCAAATAAATCGTACCATTTGTTATTTCCAAGTGGGTAAAAAAAAGTCCCGACCAAGATTCGATAAAAGAAATTTGATACGTATTTTTTCATTTATAGCTTGGTAGTTCATTAATACTTGGCCATGCCGATTCATCATCATATACTATTGTTTTAACCCTTCACTGCGTGATTTTTTCTATTTTATGAAAAAAAAATTTTAAAGCTATATATTGGTCTAATAAACGGAAAAAATAATAATAAAAAAAAAAAAATAAATAAATCTCAAATTTTTAGCAAAAATTTTATATTTTATGACGTATACCTTATATAAACAATTAGGGTTTTTAGATATTGTATCGCTATATTTTGCAGTTAAATGAGCTTAAATTAATTAATTTTATCTGCTTAATACTCTGCAACTTTCTTTATATTAATATTTTTAAGTATTTAGTAAAAATATTGAAAATAATTTTGCCTTAATAGCTAGATCGAAAACTGTTTTGTTTCCCAAGAACACATTCTATTTATTTATTTATTACTTACCCATCATACGTAGTATAGGGCAAGTCTTGCAATTGTTTTGAAAATCGAAAAAAAAATTTTGACGGATTTACACGTTTTAGATAGTGGAGATTCCGAAAAACATATTTTTAGAAAAAAAAATTTTGCCGTCCGTCTATCTGTCTGTAAACGCTCTATCTCCCGAACGAATTGAGATAGAGACTTGAAATTTTGTATGTAGTTAGTATGTAAGAATGGGACGAAGCCTAATGAATATCAGCAACCTCGATTATCCGGAAGTATTTTTTTTCGGACTCTCGAAAAATTCGTTCTGATGAAAGGTATATAAAATTTTTCGAATGCTTTTGTTCTAAGGGATGGACGTAAAAGGCAATAAAATAACACACATTTTGCATATAGAACGAAGTCGATCGGATTATTAGTTGCCGAGATATTTGTAATCCTGTTTTCCACATTCTTCGATTTTTCATGACCCTGTATTTCATTCAAATTTCAATTCAGAGATATATTTTAATTGAAAATGAGACGCTTAATCCAACGCAGTTAATTATTAGTTAATAGAATCATTATTTTTGGAGTTATAAGGATGTTTCTTTTACGCAGTTCGGTACTACTTGAGTAGTTTGGCGTTTTATATAATTTGTCGAAATTGGTACATCAGCAGTTCTTTAATATAGCATTACTATGCATATTAACAATATTTAAATTTTGTTTATGAATTGCAATGCATTGTATAAATAGTTTTCACATGTTTTATTTTCGTATGCCTATCCATGATGGGTAAGTATTACGGTGGCCCTCCAATGACTAGTTTTTCTATTTATAATTTTTTTTTTTTTTTTTTTTTTTTTTTTTGTCAAATGCTTTCAATTCTTTGGACTATTCCTGATCAGTTACTGTGATCATATTGGCCAAATGCATGGCACATAATTAGAATTATAGTGTTTAGATATATGTACCAGATGTGGCACATGGTGAGGTAAGGGTTAAGGAAGGCCGATCATTACTTATTTTGTTCTATTGACGTTAAGGTTTTGCTTTATTGGAAGACGTGTTCATAAATTTTGGCAAATATTTTATTCGGTTTCTATCTTTCGATTTTTTTTTAATTTATTTATTGCAAATAAGCAAATATTCAAAACTACGAGTCACGTGGCTAAAAATGATTTGGATCAATATTGTATGAAACGTAGCTATTACGAGATATATAATGAAGTTTTAGGAAACTCAGTAAAAAAAATTAACAAGTTACTTTCAATTATTGAGTGAAATAAATAAATATTATAATCCATCATTTTTAATAAAAGCATTTAAAAGCAGTTAATATTAGTGAATTTGTAAAGTTATAGTGTTAATATTCTGACGCATTCATTATTTCTACAAAAAGCGGCGAAATTTGAAAATATCTTGAGAGAAATATGCATTTAAATGTTAATTTATTCATACTTTAACGACTTTTTTTAAAGTCTTTATGTATTTACGATCTACATACATTCATACAGCCTTTTTTAAATACAGTTGATCTTTTAAAATTCAAACGAATCTCGAGAAATATAAATTTTCAGCGTAGGATTTAAAAACAACGAAGGTAGGTAGTTTTCTAAATATATTTATCTCTAACGTATTATCTAATATTTAGATCATTCGATTGAAACGATATTTAGAGTGTAAAATTTATTCGTACATTTCCACCCAATGCCATAATAATGAGCTGAACATACTTTAAGTAAATTAATATCCAAATATATAAAATAATTAATGTAAAGAATGCTTTATTTTTGAAAATGTAACATTTATTTTTGTGTTTTTGCCAACTTATTTTAAACTTTCACCAGTTTGCAACATTAAGCTTATTTGGGATCGTATTAGTAGATTAATTTTGCATATTTTGAGATTCTGTGCTCTTGTCGTTACCTATTTATTTTGATTACATAAACATTACTATCTTTTTTAAAGACTTATGGAGGCGGCTAATTGTTTTCCTTATTTTAGATTTTAAATCACCTGGTTTCAATCATAACATGAGCGCATATAGAAGGGGAGGATATACAATCAATTTCACCACAAAAGAAGTTATATACCTTTTTTGTCTCGTAGTTTCTGTAACATAACCTAGTAATTTAGATGTCACATAAACTAAACACTTGCGGCTTCTGTCCATTGCGTCATATCCTCCATTGGAAAACTGTTTCTACTTCAATAAATAGTTATTTTTAAATGCAAAATAAAGCTGATGAAAACTGTATTGAATCACTGGATGGTGTTTTATGTAAATAGACTTAAATTGCGGTACTTTTACGTAATATTAAGCATGGATCATTAATTTAATGATATAATATGGGATAATGCTGTAGAAACTATAAAAATTCAATACAAACTAATTTCGACTTCCAAAATTACTAAAATATTTACCTTTAATAACATTTATTCTTCGCATTTGAGTCATTTGCTAAGATACCTATTCGAAACTTCACATTGCATGAAACAGATGTAATAATTCATATATCTGTTTAGCTTACAAAAAATTATCTCATTTCACGCATGAATTTGAAATCTCCTACTTGAAATTCGTGATCAATCGGTACCTAGAAAAAAAAGTTTAAAAATCTAAAAAATACAATGAGTCATGTTGATGGAATGTTGACCATTGTTTAAGAACTGATAACCATCAGACATATGTCTGCGAAACGTGTATTCTAAAAGTTCAAGATCGTTTCCTTTTAGAATTCACGACACTTTCTTAAGCTTATTAATTAGCTGAAGGGGAATCCACGTTTTTTGCTAACTGCGAGAATGTGTTGTCATGTTACGCATAAAAAATAATAGACATTTTGATCAAAGGAAAACGAGGAAACCAGTCTTTCTCAATATATCGAAAGATTTTTTTTCTCCTATAGGTTTAGACTAATCCTGATTGAGGCTGCTACTCTCCATACATATCATAGGCATATTCTACATAAAGCCACTCCTTTAAATCCTCGACCTAAATCTCAATCTTTCAATGATATCCCATAGTCATGACACCATACCTGCTTGAAGCAATGCTAAATAGTAAACATATGAATGAAAGATTTGTTATTTTTTCTAGCTGCAATAACAGAAATATTGTTTTGTAACGCAAGCTAAATGATTTATCGTTGAAAATATAGTTCCTTTACTCTTATGAAATGTAGAATTTTAACATGAAAATTATGGAAATAATCCATTTAGTTAATATTAAAGATAGAAAATTTCTCTCTAAGCTATATGAAAATAAAACATGGTTTTAAAATTATGCATTTTATCTCTAATGTATAAATTAGAAAACTGCCGATTTTTTTATTTAAAATTATGGAATTTTAATCTATATTGAAGTACACATTGACATTTAATACATTTTCAAAAACGAAATTATTTTATTTATAAGAAATAGTAAAAAAAAATGTTTTATGACGAAACTTACTCTTTGAATTAAACAAATACATGAGTAATCATGGAATAGAAATGGCACGTTATGCAAAATTTCTGATATTCCTTTACTATCAAAACTACCATACATTTGACACAGTTTCCCTAAGGTTTCTTTTTGTGGAGATTTTGCCCCCAGAGGCCTTAAGTCAGAAAGGTGAAAGTCACATTTTCTTAAAAATTCAAAACACGTAATTTATTAAACTTTTATAATAAAGTCTTGTGCCATGGCATATCTTCTGGTGCAGTGTTACGACCATTTTTAGCACTTTCCAACAAAGTTGAAAAGTGCTTATGCATTCGGTTTGTCTGGCTATCTGTCCGTATGGCCGTCTGGCCGTCTGTCCGCGCTCTAACTCCCGTAAATATACTCGGATTGCTATGAAATTTTTATACGTTATTGATGTTTACCCTAGCACGAACCCTATTGAAAATGAAGTATCTACCATGATTAGTTTATCTACAGAGAGAATCAAAAGTTTCCCATTAGATTACGGCCTATGGGGAAAAATCGTTAATATACTCGGATTACCATGAAATTTTAGGACATTATTGACGTTTACCCTAGCACGAACCCTATTGAAAATGAAGTATCTACCATGATTAGTTTATCTACAGAGAGAATCAAAAGTTTCCCATTAGATTACGGCCTATGGGGAAAAATCGTTAATATACTCGGATTGCCATGAAATTTTAGGACATTATTGACGTTTACCCTAGCACGAACCCTATTGAAAATGAAGTATCTACCATGATTAGTTTATCTACAGAGAGAATCAAAAGTTTCCCATTAGATTACGGCCTATGGGGAAAAATCGTTAATATACTCGGATTGCCATGAAATTTTAGGACGTTATTGACGTTTGTGCTCACGAACCCTATTGAAAATGAAGTTTCTACCATGATTTGTTTATCTACAGGGCGAATCAAAAGTTTTCCATTACATTACGGTCCATGGGGGAAAATCGTTAATATACTCGGATTGCCATGAAATTTTAGGACGTTATTGACGTTTACCCTAGCACAAGTCCTATCGAAAAGGAAGTTTCTACCATGATTAGTTTATCTACAGGGCGAATCAAAATTTTCCCATTACATTACGACCTATGGGGAAAAATCGTTTCGAAGGAATTTTAAAGATGTTATACCCTTCAAACATGTTAAAATATGCATTCTATAAAATATAAGGTGAAAATTTAGCTATTATTCATTTACAGGGCAATACAAAAGAATTCCATTAGATAATGGTAAAAGGGGGAATTGTGCGTAACTTATTTTAAATATATTAAGCTTTTTCATGTATAATAAAATTGATATATGTCACTGGATCTTAATATAAATTATACGCTACTGTCTTGCATAATATGAAGTACATAGCATTTACAGGGCCATACAAAAGATTTCAAATAGTATATTCTTTCCGAAGTACCGTATATGTGTCCGATGATGGCTGATGGAGGGATGAAATGCATTTTAATTATGATATGCGCGTTTATAGTTCGCTAAATATATGCACATTATATAGTGTGTATAAATGTTATAGTTGATATACAGAGCTACCCAAAAGAGCGCACCAACGTTACTGAATATGAGCGTAAATTATTTAAACGTGGTTCTTAAATAGGCTATGCGTTTTTACGCTGAGCTTCACTCAATTTACTGAGAAATGTTTGCAGAATATAGATAAAAGGATATACAGGGACACGCAAAGAATTCGGTACATGGACGCTTATGAAAATGTGATTTCAGTTGTTTTAAAAGTGTTTTAGTTTACAGTAAATTTTAGCCTAATGCTGACGTGTAATAAAGGTACAATGTAAACTACAGGGCTGAACAAAAGTATTCAAGTATGTTTCCATCTAATAGTATGAATTGCTGAAAAAGAAATTTCAAGCTACTGGGTATTTTCTTGATAAACTAAATTTTCCCATTATATCAACTGACATATGAAATACACGGCTGTTCAAAAGTACTTTAATACATATTTGGGTACATTTGGCTATACACTGTTATTTCCCTAAATAACAAAGTTTTGTTAAAGATTTCATTAAGTGTTGGAAAGTGCTTCATAATCTATGCTTAACGCATGGTTTTTCTTATTTGTTTTAACTGTGATTTGTATTATTTCTATTAATATTTTGATATATTGAAATATCTTATATGCATTAGCGGACACTTTTCAAATTTAACAACATACGTCAGTATGACTAACTAGATCAATCAACGCTTCAAAATCCGCATCTTCAAATTAAAATTTGTCAATTATCAATCTGACAAAACTAAAATCAGTCAAACTTTTACGTTTCATTATGCGTACAAATCATTTCTTTTGCATTTAGAAAATGCACTTAGCCAACCCTCTTGCCATTTGCCAAACTTTTGCAAAAGTAAATTTTACAAAATTTTGTCTTAAATTCGACTTTGTATCTTCATTGATTTTCTTCAGTGTAACAGACATTTGGTTGTTTTTCTTGGAATTTGAAATAGCCTTGTGAAAAATCAACATGACAAACAGCTGATCAAGATAATCAAATATTAAAAATATCTATATTAATAATGAAGAACGGCTTAAACTTGTTTTTAAGAACGAAACTGAAATTGAAACCGAATTTTGATAAATTTCTTCGGCTAAATAAATTATTTTACACAGAACATGAAAACGAAGAATTCCAATTTTTTTTAAAGTAATTAATACATACATAAATGTACATAATTATTAATCAATTGTACGTGCGGACAAAGTTGGCTGTCTGTGCCTCTGACCAAAACCTTTTATCTTCGTATGAAATAATAATTAGTTAATACATCAACGGCACAGAAAAGTTTTCTAATTAGACGAATTTCATGTAATTAAAAAATGTTTTAGGTATGCACACCTCGATCTATTTTTTTATTGATATTTATAAATGGTCATCTGTTATACGAGAACTTCCTCAAAGAATATTCGGAAAAACTTCTGGTTTCAAACTAAAAAATTTCTATCACTGTTACAAGGACAGTTTACCGTAAAATTGTTTAAAAAATAGATTTTTGTTTTTTAATAGTAAATGAAAGCCTGATTAATTTTGAACATTTTGACCCATATGGAAATTATAATACAAGATTTTGTAATTATTGGTAATACACCCAGTGCATCTGCTCGCACGAATTAAAACTGTAAATGGCCTTTTCTTTATGTTCACATATTCTTCACTTTCATGTTTTAAAAATGCTAAGACTTTTTTTGTATTTGAGAGAGAGATTTAAACATTTTAGCATATATTCTCTATTATATATGTGATAAATCTGCGCATGGTATTAGCCTTCAGAGATTCTATTATTATTTTTTTTAAATAAAAGTATATTAAGATGTTAGATTTCATCTTTTTTCACTATATATAAATCTGTAAATATATATATACATATCAAATGTAAAATTAGATGTATCTAAAAATCCATATGAAGTCTTATTTAATAAACATTTGAAAATTCTTTAAAAAATTGAAAAAATAGCTATATTAAAAAAAAGAAAACTAATTTTAAATGAAAATTCAAATGCAATGAGAAAACCCATTTGAACCATATTTTAAAAAAAATGTTGACAAGGAAAACTCTCCTGTTGTCCGCAGTTTTTAATAAGCACGTGAAGAGCGTCTTCAAAAATTATTTATATATAAGTTACTTGCTTTATAATTTGTACTCATGTCTTCAGTCAGTCATGACTGATAATTATAAACAGTGAAGTTTATAGAAATAAATAGATAGTGTCTCATTTGAATGGATACAGCTGAAATGGAAGAGTCATATTGGAAATTTCCGAAATAAAAAACGAGATTTCAGGAATATAGATAGTTTGGCCTGGCCGAATTTTCAACAGCATTTCTGCCGAAAACAAATTTTCGGCGAAACTCAGATTTTGAACCAAAAACGAAACTGAATTTTCTGTCGATCTCTAACTATTAATAATATCCCTCGTGATAATTTCCATTTACGCTTTTTTTTACATTATTTAAAGTTAAAACTTAATACGTAATAATTACCCTCAACAATGGTCGCTAAGAGACAAAATTTTTTCCTCTATGCTACTTTAAATTTCGTTCCCCTTCAAATTATTATGAAAATTAAAAAACGTTTAAGGACTGGGAATTGTTGCATGATTTAAGTTATTAAAACACATTTTTGCGACATTTCCGTGCTAAGCGGTCTCGGAAAGTTTAAAAATAACTGATGGGGAGTATCAAGAAAGATCCTTTTATCTTATTTTTAAATGTTTCATTTATTTTAAACTCTTTTCATAAATGATTTATTAAGAAAACAAGCGCCATGAAGATTTTAGAAATCTGAGGAACTGGATGTATATGCTCAGCATTTAAAGAATTCTTTAAGGTCACATATATTTTTTACGGTATCTTTGAGACATGATATCGTTAAACTTATTTCATATAAAAAGTAAAATAAGTTTTTAATACACGGAAAGTTGCCAAATGCTTATTTGTCTCCTAAATCGTGCTAGATTTAGTTATTACTCTTAATATTTAATTGTGGTGGCATCTACCACCGTATATTAAAAGCAGTGTCATTTATTTTAATCTCTTTTGATAAATGATTTATTAAGAAAACAAGCTCCGTGAAGATTTTAGAAATCTGAGGAACTGTATGCATATGCTCAACTTTTAAAGAAAGTTTTTAACTCTTGCGTATTTTTTACGGTATCTATGGGGCATAATATCATTAAACCTATTTCATATAAAAGAGTAAAATGAAGTTTATATTATACAGAAAGTTGTCAAATGCTTACTCGTCTCCTAAATCGTGCGACATTTAGTTATTACTATTAATATTTAATTGTGGTGGCATCTACCACCGTACATTAAAAGCTGTGTCATTTATATCATTATATAACTTATATAGTGTGAAAACACATATTTCAGTGAACTATAAAAAAGAGATAAGATTAGTGAAATATTTTTATAAAGTAATACTATTCATTTTAAAAGAGTTTAATTCTGATTATTTTTCATTAATATAATCTCACGTTACTTATATATATATATATATATATATATATATATATATTTATTTATTTATTTATTTATTTTTTTTTTTTTTTTTTTTTTTTTTTTTTTTTTTTTTTTTGACATCCATGCAAAGTTTGTTAGAATTCATTTTGAAATAAATGAATTTTAATAAGCTGAAAATATTTATTTCATTGTTGCTTTAATATACTTTTGTATAGTTAGCCATTTCATACCAGTATGTAGAAAAAGAAGAGCAAAGTATGTTTCTAAATAATACTTCAGTAAGATCATTTTTTAATATTACTATATGCATCAAAAATGGACAGAATTGGTTTTGCATTTTATCTGAAGAAATCAACCTCGAAAACTTTAATTAAGATGTTTCAGAAGTAAAATAATTATGCTTGAAACATGCGAGGAGTATCAAAAGCCATCAAACTTTATTACTGTCCTAAAAGTACTTGATTCTTTTTTATAAAGATAAAATAATACTGTAACAATAATTAGGCTCAGTTATTTCGAAACCAAAAACAGGTATAAAGTTACAAACCAAGTAATACGACTTGCATTATAGGCTGCCGAAATTATACATTTGAATCAGTTTCGGACTAGTACATGTGTGTAAACAAAAAATATGTTCAAATACATTTACTGTATCAAACATTTCATTTTGTAAAGCTGTAAATAAAACACAAGTATGAACATTGCGCTATATTTATATTTATCTCAGCTAATATTAAACCATGTATTAAACCATGTCGCGATGTGATTGTTTTTATAAAAATTTGAATGTACAAATATCGTCAAAAGTGGCATTACAATTAATATGATATGAAGTAAACCGCTTTGAAATAAAAAATCACAATTTCTGAAATTGTATTATAAATTGACACCATATTTATGGTATAAGATTTTACAAAATATTTCTCCGTCGATTTTAGGTGGGTGCACCTAGTTAGTTTTTTAACACAGGTATGCCAATTTTCCTTATTATGCATAATTTCGCAAATGGTACAATTCTGACATATTTTCCATACTAATGCACAAAAAGATAGTAATAGGATATCTAGATTACATTTTTTCCCTTATAAAAGAAATTATTTTTCAAAACTTCGAGTAAATTTTGCATTTTAAGCTTTATTTAACAACAAAGGCAGGAAATAAAGAATTACAACAGGAGCAGGAGAAGAACAAAATGTTGCTGGATTATAAATTTTACCCGCCTGAATGGTGAGTAGCTTCTATCTATTTGTATTATCATGTATATTTCAAAATTATTTAACTCATTTTTATTATTTTAATTGAATTAAATAATGAAACCTTTTGCTTTCTAGGCCATACGATTTAAAAATTAAAATCTTAATTATAACAAAGGAAAGGTCCTTAATTTCTGCTTATATGTACTACAATAAAGAAACATTTCGTATTCAAGGTATAATTTCCTTTTCAAATAGTGAAACGTTTCAGCTGTTAAGGAATTCGTGTCAAGACTGCATTTAAAATATAATATTCTTAAAACACTAAAATAAAAAAAAAAAAAAAAAAAAAAAAAAAAAAAAAATCCATTCAAATGAGAGTATTCTGTGTATAACACTCATTTATATTCTGCTTTTGAATACAAAACAGTTTATTAATATAAACATTATTGATTTTTGAAGGATGCCGCTCATTTCATTGAAGGCAGATATTGCAATGTAATTTACGAGGAAATTTAATTTAGTCTGCTTTCAAAACATTTTGTAAATTAAAAGGATGAAAATCTTATTTTAAGATGATTTACAAGAATATTTCATTTCGACTGTTCTTAATATGTTTGGTAAATAAATCTGATGAAAGACTTTCTAATGATTTCAGAAATCAGTTCAGTTCCAGTACTTATGATAGTAAAAAATAAACAGAAATGAAAAATAATTACAGTTTTCAATTTTCTTTCAGAATGACATATTATTATGACTCTTAAACATGCATAAACTGATATAAGTAATGTAGAATGTTAATTTCTTATTAGGCTCTATTACATGTTATTTGAACGCAATGACTAAAACTACTATATATATACCTCAACAGAATGCGTTCATCAAGATTTTTTCAAAATAAATAATCAGAATTTTCACAATAGGTGAAATGCTCTGGCTTGTTAAAAATTTCAAAAGTATTGGTATAAGAATTTCTTGTTAACCTACATATCTTTTAAAGATATGATAGATTACTGGATAACTTAATTTTTTTCTAAAAGGAAAAGTAATGTTTCCGTCGAAAACTACAGCAAAATATTTTTTTTCTTTTATATACACCTGAATTTTTCACCTACAATGCATTCTTTATAAATAAAATACATGTGATGCTTCAACAAAGCTAAATAACGTTTTTCATCCGACCTTGGTTACATAACAATTAGTACCAGGTAGACCGAGCCTCGCTCGGTAGTTTAATAAACTCCATTGTTTAACACAACATGGTTTTTAATATCGATTGTAATCAATTTTTAATCCACATCCCGATAGGCCAAAATGGAAAAGTTTTTGTACAAATGTGTATTTTCGATGACAATACAAAATTTTGGAATCTCCAGAACTTAATTAATAATTAATGCATTGTTTTTTAGACATTTTTGAATTAGTCCGCTACTGTTGATAAATCGCCAAAAATTTTCTGTAATTCATACAATAGTATGGGAATTTATAAAACAATGATTTTAATTAAGCACCAATAAATGCTCACCAAATTATGCAAGAGCGCTGTGAAGCTGAAAGTACGAAACATTTTAAAGTCAGGAAATAACGAATTTAAAGAATAATATTTTAACGATTTTTTTTTTTTTTTAAGTCAGAAGATGGTGTAAAGTAGGAACTAAAATATAAAAGAAAAATTAAAACTGTTACATTAAAATATCACTTTTATCAATAATATACGAATGTACGTATAAGTTGAGAAATCAATTTAGAAAACCTAAAAGGATAGCTTAAAATTTTTATTTTTTATTCCCTGTTCCCTTTCATAAAAAAGAAACAAAACGGAAATTACATATTTTTCATGAAAATTAATTTTCTGGAGTTTCTATAGAGAGGTAAAAAAAAAAAAAAAAAAAAAAAAAACAAGAGAAAAAAGTTAGTTTTTCATAATCGTGTTTCATAATCGTCATTTCATAATCGTCGTGAGGGGGAAAACGGTATATCAAAAATACTAAGAGAACAGCGTCAAAGTAAACTAAATAATGATTCTGTGGCACATAAAAAATGTATCGCTGCGGATTTCCGAGCCTGTTGACAGAATGTTGACTATGCCAAGACAATAAACAAAAGTTTACTTGATTGATTAAAATGTGCATTTATGGTAAATTTTATTAGACAGTCATGTCATAACCGATCATGCAGCTACTTTGATTTGTCAAAAACTATTCTAAATTTACGATAGCTTCTAACAAAGGCAACCCTTCCTATCTTCCTTTTTCTTCATCTTTCTGTTGTCTATTCATTCATCTTTTTATTTTCACTCGGTTTTCTCTTCGAAGGTGAGAGCTAATCACCATAAACCGATATGAAAAAAATGTAAAATAATATCTTATAAAAAAATGTAAACTTTCCACATATTTCTTATGGCGATGACTCTTGCACGTGTGCCTGGAAAGAGGATCCTAGTAGCTCATGGAAACTAACACATGGATTTGTCTTGTACTTCAGGTAGACTGGAGGTGCACATTCATCCTGTTTGCTAGAGATAAAAAGGATCACTTACAAATCACCTCGTCATGGAAATTGAGATAGGAGTGTCTTGTCAAAGTATGTGACCTGGTTAGCACTCGTGCACGAATGTACATGCCCTTGTTCGGTTTGGCAATGAATAGTGCAACCAAGATTTTTTTTTTTTTTTTTGCTATTCATAGAATATTTTTTCTCTTTTACCAATTCTCTCCGTTGTAGGGAGAAATAAACTGTACAGACCAATAGTTTTACACATATTTTTGTTATTAAACGCTTTACTATTTAGTATTTCTAATAGTTAATTTCATTTTACAGCTCATATCGTCCTTTTCTTACAGCGAAAAATTTTTCAATCTGTCCTTGGTCCGTAAAAAAAACAACACTCTGGTAATCTGCTAATAAAAACGTCTCAAATTAAAAAAAAAAAAAAAAAAAAAAAAAAAAAAAAAACTTTTTTTGTATCTATTTAGGTCCACGAAAATCTGAATTATATCCGTGATGCAATTTCTGAAACTAATCGCTTGTATTGTACAAATGCTCTAGATATTCTATTGAGAAACACAAAAGACAAAATAGTCATTGATGTATGGCAGCTAACTCGATGGAAGGAGTAATGCTTACTGTAAAACCTTATCCGACTTTTAACACCTCAACTCTACCTACTACTCAACTCTAAGAACTACTAACGCCATTAGCTCCTTCGCAATTGACAATTTTTAGTGATCGATCTTCCTGGCACGGAGAATATGCAATTACCAAAAAAGATGGAAAAACTCGCCAAACACGGACAGACGCTTCGGCTTTTTTTTTTTTTTTTTTTTTTAGTTTTGCAAATTATTGTGGAACTTCCCTTTATTGAAATCCCCTTTTAACGAAGATTTCTTTTTAATGACATTTTCTGTAGAACCTTGACAATGAACGCCACTAAAATGTAAATTAATCTCCGTTTTACGAAAAATATATTCTATTTAATGAAGTTTAATCCACTTTTGTTAGAGTTCCAGTTTCATGAAAATGTTACAGATGAATTTTTTGGAATACTTGTATTCCATTTAACTTTTCTTTCCACGGATGTTAAACTTCAAAAGTAAACACGTTTTTCAGTGATTGTTGTTTTCATTTTGAAATTTATAACTTCCTGCGTAGTGAAAGCACTCTCCCGTAGTCGGGGTATTATTTGGATAATGAATAGGACATCTTGAGATGGTTATTAGCTGCGATTAATGAACATACGCTGATTGTTGAGGTTTATTTTTAAAAAAAATCAAGATTGAAAATTACCTAACCTGTCATAAAAACAATAAATTTAGTTATAGTTTTCTAGGAAATGGCATTTAAAATTACTTTTCCTATTCAACTATGTATAGATGTGTATCAATGGTGTAGAGTTGGTGGGTAGTAAAATAATCGAGGCTTCATCCCCAAACGCTACGCCACTGATGTGTATATAAATATTTTTCTTTATTAATTTATTTATAGATAAAGTTTTTATTTCGCTATGGAATATTATACCTTGAAGCCAATATTGGATTAAAGTACAAATAGTTTAATCTTTAATTACAAGGCTGCACACGATAAAAGTAAATTTAAAAAAATTCATGCTTGAAAATTATTTTAAAACTCTTAAAAATATTAGTAAATTGAGGTTCAAATAACATTGTTTTTGAAAGTACATATTAGACAAAGTAAAAAATTAAAATGTCTAGAAGTAAAAAAATTGCACTAAAAAAGAATCTTGTTGGACAAGTTGTGTGTAGCATCATAATGACACCAGCATTACGACCGAGCATGATTTTTGCTTTATATTACAGATATAAAATATATGTCAGGAAACTAGAAAATTTTCCTAGAGTAATTCTCGCGTGCACAGGATGCTCCATGTTTTAGTGTTTGAATAAAAAGTAAGCCATTTGAAATTTTAAGATTAAAATCGGCCGGGAAAAAAAGTATCAGACTGCAATATAGCCACGCCTTAAAGTCAATAAAGGCTTAAATGTGTTCTTGGCATCTAGCCTAACATGCTATATTTCGGGAATCTCTCGGCAATCAAGAAGAAAAGAGTAAATTAATATTTCGAGCGACTCGAGAAATGCAAAGACATTTTAATAGAAATTTCTAAAATACCAAGTGCGAGTAACTTTCATGTATCAGTTTTGATGGCGGACATGTATAGCTAAAAAAGAAAGTTTGATAATTTCTGTTGTAGTAACAGAACTACTTTAATTTCCTGCTGTGCAACAGAAATTATGATGACATATATTTTACCGATATATATTTTTTCTCCTCCATAAGGAATAAGAATTGAAATCCAGGAAAAACATCCAAAAAAAAAAAAAAAAAAAAAAAAAAAAATCAGAAATTTTTTAATATTTTTTAGCTCTAAAATCACATTTTATAATCATTGCACAAAACATTCAGTCAGAGGTCAATTTCGTTGAATAGTTGATAAATTAATATTTGAATACAAAAATATTTCCTTCGATTTTTCATATTTTTCCCGTCATTGTCATGAAATAGTTTTGTAGAGTGTCTACATTGTTTACTGCCTCCTGTTTTCATCAGTACTCATCAGGTTTCTTCATTTTTAGGTGCGTTCGTAATTATGTAAATTCGTAGCACCTATTGTTGTCGCTCAGTCCGTCCGTCCGTCTGTCTGTCCATCTGTCCGCATATAACAACGCAAAAACTACCCAACCGAATCGTTTGAAATTTAAAATACATAATTATAACATAATTTTGTCGAGTCATTTCAAATTTTATGAAAATCGGATGCATAGATCAATTACAGGGACATTCAAAAGGATTCCGTTACATTACGGTCAATAGTGAACAAAGTTTTAAATGCATTTTAATCGTTTGAAATTTAAAACATATAATTATTGCGTAATTTTGTCGAGTCATTTCAAATGTTATGAAAATCGGATGCATAGATCAATTACAGGGACAATCAAAAAGATTCCGTTACATTACGGTCAATGGGGAAAAAGTTTCAAATGCATTTTAATGATGTTACACTCATTCGAACATAAGAGAATCGGCATGAATCTATGAAATATATACTAAAATATGCATTCTGTACAATCTGTGATGCAAAGAATTTTTATTATTAAATTACAGGGCCACACAAAAGTTTTCCACTATATAATGCTATACGGGGAAACATGGTTTAGTACGTGTTTTAATTATATTCAACTATTTCACATTTTATGAATAAGATATAGGTTTCTGAGGTGTAATAAAAATTACTTCCTGCATATTTACAGAAACACAAAGATTTCGACTACTATACTGTATTCGAAGTGCGCTCTACTATATCAGCAAGATCTGAATATTTTTAAAACTTCGTTATCGTACGAACGCACCTCATTTGCTACGTTCATGTGCAATTTCCAACTTGTTTTAGTTGATGTCAGTAACTTTTATGGACTACTTGCATTCTAAATTCTGATTAAAAGTTTCTAACCTTTCTTAGTTCCAAATCTGTTGATATTTTGTAAATTTAAAAAAAAAAATCGTTTCTATATCTTAAATCTTGACGTATAAGTCTTAGGAGAAGTATTAAACAAAACTCCATAAATAACCATCAAGATACAAAATTGTAAAAAAACATAATGCACAGATTTTTTAATATTGGTCAGCAGAAAATGCCTGCATTGAATATTTAACGAAAGGCATTGTCAGAAATTATAATAGCATATACAAGACTGATTTAATATTAAAAATGATTATTTAGAAAGCTTTCGACAAATCTTCAAAAATGAGCTTCCAATACTACACTGTAAAAAAAAATTCAAGAGGTTACTAAAAATTTCTTAGTAAATTTGTATTCCACAGAATTTTTTAGTAACCATTACAAACTTTTTTTTTGCAAGTGAAACAAGCATTTCTTTTGTAAATTGAACAAAAGAATTTTTTGTATAACTAACTTAAAAATTTTTAGTATGAGCCACCAAGCAAATTTTAGTAATAGCTCCAAAATTATTTTTAATAACCATTACGTGCGCCCGAAAGGCAGGAATTCCTTCGAGCTGCAACCAGACTTCTGAAGCGGAACATTTTCGGCAAAACTAAAATAGATGGCAGCACCAAATATTCCTACCCGCCCCGACAGGATTTTCATAATCACTTTATTAACGAGACACTACATACATTCGGGGAGTACTTGGCGGTGGCAAGTTTCGAACCCGGGATCTTTTAGCCTGGAGTCCGTTACTATAACCACTATGTTACCAAGTCCACGCCAACTGAGTTTTAGTAAGAGCTATTAAAAATATAAACCTATTAACTCTATTCGTTGCTAACTTTTTTCTAGTAATTCTTACAGATATTTTTGTAACCGACTAAGATTACTAAAAATTTTTTAGTAATTACAAGGATCACTAAAGTTTTTTTAGCAGATCGACCCTTTTTTTTTACAGTGTAGTAACAAAAAGTCATAGTATATTCATAGTATTTTTAATATCAAGTTTTACTTATTTCTTTTGACTCAATAATTGAGGTAGTTCATTCATATTTGTTTTATTTAAATAAGTTTATTTTACTTTTAAAAAAATATCGATTTATATTTTTATTACGTACTGGTAAATTACTGAAATATTAAAATATCCATTGTACTAATACTAGATGAAAATGAAAAAAAGTGCAGAATTTTTGATTATTTTACAAATATAGCTGTAAGAATCAAGATCATCATAAAATTTATTTCTGATATTGCAAAATTCAGTTACTTTCAGTCAGGCAGAAAAAATTTCTCCAATGTTCAAAAAGTGTGTTTATTTGCCAAATTTTCTTTTTCAGTTAGACTAAAAACATTATAATGTAGTTTAATTTATCATAGTCTTTTTGAGATCATTTTGAGAATTTAAACGTATATAATGAAAATTAAAACATATATCACTGTTAATTTTACAGATCGATTGCAATTATACTTTTAGCCGTGTTCTCCCGTGTAGGTTTTTTTTTTCAGATAATCTATAATTATATAATCGGACCTTTTTTTTTTTTTTTTTTTTTTTTTTTTTTTTTTTTTTTTTTGTAAATGTTGTATTTGTAAATATCTAAATATTTTGCTCTCCTTTCATCAGTATATGCTGAAAGGTGAGTTTAATCGTTTGATCTTAATTTACCGGCGAAATATATGTTGCTTTCGGCTACCGTTGTACAACTCTGTGTCTGGTGTTAATAAAGGGCCCCGGTTATAATCATACTTTATTAAAATGATCACTTATTACAATGTCCAAGATATAGGGTTTCTCACGAAGAAATTCCATTGTATATTGCATTTAACGCAATTTTAGATATTTCTAAGGTAATACCGAGCAATAGTGGGCTTGTCGGCTAATAATAAGTATCAGCCTTCACTGGGAGGGGGGGGGGGGGTCTCATTTTTTAAATGACTTCAAATTTGAAACGAAGTATGGATTTACTTTGTTTTGGTGAATAAAGTCTATTTTAAACCTAAATCTTATTGCTGTTTAAATTAGTTACCTTCATCACACTAGACAACATGACTCGTGACTGATTTTTGAGGTGGTTCCAGGATGGCTTGTAAATTTAAATTTTGTGTTGTCACTCTTTATTTTTAATACAGAAATCTTTGCCTCATTTAATAGATTTAGATTTGCTATTAAATAAGGCAAAGATTTTTATTAAAAATAGTATTAATAAAAAGAAAATATTTGCCATGTAGTAAAAAGTTCTAAAAAAAAAAAAAAAAAAAAAAAAAAACATGTCGCCAGCCACCACTAATAGTGGTGAATTCTTCGATGAGTATTTTAAAAAGTGGATTCTTATGTTGCATTACCATAATTATGCGTTAAGGAAAAATTGTTCTATACAAATTATGTATTTGCTGCATCTGAGAATGATTTTTAATATCGAACATAGACATAATTTGTTTTATACAAAGAAATTTTATGAAATTTTTGAGAGAGCGAATCAATAAGTTATTTCAGATATGTGACTGTTACATTAATTCTAAGTCATAAATAACTAAAGCTTGTGGATGGCCTTCAAAACAAGCAACTGAACTTTAGTTGTTATTCTGACTTTAAAAGAAATTTTTTTTCTATTTCTTTTTATAAAGTGACACTTTTCCTAATCCTGTCAGATTCAATGCAGCTTTTAATAGTAGTTTGGATAATTGCTTTTCATTCAAGTCATGAAATGCAAGGGAACAATCTTATTCCTAAACATACTGCAACACAATGCTATGCCATCCGATGATGCTAGATTCTATTATAAACATAAAGAGCTGTTGCTGCAAGGTCACTGTTAAAAAGTTAAAGCAATAAAATATACATCTGTTGCGCATTTTATTAGTAATCTGAAATATTTTTCCAGTCTTAGAAGAACCACAATAATCTCTTTTCTAGTAAAACATATATTGTATGGTGCTTTAAAAAAAAAGTTTAAAACAATGCTTTGACATCTGAATAAATTAAAATTTTTGTAAAGTAAAAGATTTTTTTCTTATACTGGAAGGAAATAACTTCCTTTAAACTACTACCTATTTTTATGAATGGCCTATCTATCATCATCCAGGCAGCAACTTTATTCCAAGTTAATAATATTTTTTTTTTCTTCTCATAGAGGGTATATATATTGTAATATATGATTATACTATAAATATATGATTATAACTAAGACCACACATGCCAATCGATCACCAATATTGTTTATCAAATGACGAAAATGTGACTAACATTTCATTGTTTTGATGGAATGAAATATCTTTTCAATTTGCCAGAATCTACTTACTTTTATTGCTTTTCTTCTTCAATTCGATTATATTTTTCATTTTCCACGTTTGAACGGATTGTTTTCAATAATGAAGAATCTGTTATATTCCAACAAAAGTTTTTGGATGAATATTAAATGACTTATTATGCTGTTTTATTACATTATTCTCATTTTTTCCCCGTTTGCAGGGATGCAAACAAGTCATATTTTCTAAAAATAGTTCGTTTTAGGAAAAGTCGCAGTTGTCAATTGTAGTAAGTCATTTATTGAGAAGTCATAAATTGAATTACAGTCAAAGATCTATAATCCGCACACCCATAATCTACTATTTTCTATAATTCACGTTATTTTACGAATGTAAACAATGAAATAAACAGTTAAAAAATTTACAAATTAGTGATCCAATAACGATTTTTTTTTAAATGTAAAAAAATGAGAAAACAATGAGAAAACAGTGGACTAAGAGTGTGCGGATTATAGAACTTTGACTGTATTTTATTTAATTAAAATATTTTAAACCTTTGTACTCGAGAGGTGACTTCTCCTCACTACTAATGCTGCCAAGGTGTAACGCGTAAATCAAAGATACAAATGCTCTTCACACTACTAATTTCTTACGGTTTATTTGCCATTTTTAATCATAGATAATACTGCCAGTAGATAAAGGGAAGAAAAATACTTTAAAATATTGGCATCCATAGCCTTTGGATCCCCGATTTACGAGGAACATCTCGCAACATTAATGGTGAATGCGAGTGCAAAGGGTTAAATGTTTTTAAAAGTACATGGGGGTATGCATTCAGTTTGTATTTTATTACATACCCTTCTCGAGTTCCGCTATGTTCATTTTTCATTGATTTAGCCGTCTCAAAAAATATGGACGAATAGAAATGTTTTAAACATGTTTTATTTGTATGACATATGACAGGCCTAATTAAAGGGTTCATCATCAAACATTTGCAACAATAAGTTTTTATAATTATGCAAAAATTAAAACTTTAAAATATTTGATTAAAATGTGAAAAAAATAAAATTTTTAAGTGGAAAAGTATAGACGTAGCAAATACCCTTAAACCATGGGATAAACCTCTATTCTGAAAAAATAGTACAAAGCAACCATTCAAAATGGAATCTGCATATAACGGAGTACTACCTTCTGAAAGTTCCATTCAAATTTAATAGACAGTGCATTTGCTAAAATAAAAAACTTTTTAAAACGAAATGTTTCTCCGATCAGTTGAAATTAAGTTTTAACAAGTTTTACTGTAGTAGATAATCAAATTAAATAATCAAATATGTACTACAGGTGATGTGCAACGCTAATTATTTTTAATATATAAATTTTTGAAATGAAACCACTGTTGTACTTCTCAGAATTAAAAAACTAAAATTAATTTTCGTTTTACCACTTTTATTATTATTATTATTATTAAGGCTGTAAATAAGCCTAAATGTAAAATAATTAAATATAAATATAAAATACTCAATAGCGTTAGATATATACCAAGTTTCTACGAGAATATGCATTTCTCACATAACAATAACAATTATAAATAAAAGACAAAACACAGTTTAAAACAGGTCTTGTTGGAATTTTCACCTTGAATTAATTAAATTAAAAAAAAAATTACATTTATTTTCTTAAAAGGTGAAGATAAAAGGTTAAAAACAAACAGATGTTAAATGTCCCGAGATCTTTCGGACATACACATGTCCATTTTCAAGGGTAGCAATGAACTGAATGAGAAAACTAAAATTGACGGAGATACAAAGCAAAACATTAAACACGCATGTGTAAGAATTGAGCCAGTCTATTTTCTTGAAAGGGGGGGGGGGGAGGAATTCAAGTGGAACTTTTAGCAGTTAAACCTCTAGAAATGCCCAGGACATTGTGCCATATTGCAGGAATAATGTAAGAAAGGCTGTCGTTACATGTATTATAATTATTACATAACTAATACTATCACACATAACTAATTACATAATTATTACTATCTTTCAATAATCCGGGAATCAATAGATTTTTTTTTTTTTTATTTAATAACAATTATATTTTCATAAAATATGATTTAGTTTTATATATCACTGTTACTACTGTTTTATGCATCTTAAATCTCGTTTCTTTTAAAATCTTATCCTATGAAAAAACACTCGATTTTTTTCAATGAACTTAAAAGCTTTATCTTACTCAAGTCATAAAAAAAGAACGTGGAGTAATGTTCTTTCAGAAGACGAACTTTATTGATTATGGTAAACAATATTCGTCTCTCTCAGGAAGTATGAGACATGAAATTTTACTCTTATCATAGAAATATTCTCGCAATATTTCCCCGGGGGAAATCTTAGACTATCTTTCCCCTACTAGCTTCGTAAATTATTTCTTAGGAAAATGTGTATCATAAAACATTCTAAGGATTGCGCTTTCTTTGTAATAAATATTTTTACGTGTCTAGAATGACAGAGAAATGTAAACATGAAAAAATGTATGTCTTTCCTAAAAAAAAAAAAAAAAAAAAAGGTCGCACATTATCTAAAAATATCATTGCCCTTGATTTTTTCATATAATTTGTTACATAATATAAAATCTCCCTCTGGGAATAGAGGGGATTTCCTGCATCTTTATGAAAATTCCTATAAATTTCAAACTAATTTAAATTTTCGTTTCTGGTTTGGCGTTAAAACACCTTTCAAATATCATCATCGTCAGGGCCTGACTAACGCAGGGGCATGCGGGGCATTTGCCCCGGGCCCCCCGGCTTGTACCCCCCCCCCCCCCCCCAAGGAAAGAAAAGTTTTTCATTAAAAGGGTGCCAAATGATAAAAAAATGGTGAAATATGAAAAAACTCTTTTTTTTCAGTTTTAAGGGGCTTTTTTTCTCCAACCCTCTCTGCTTCCGTGCCCCTCATTCCCTTAAAGTACATCTTATTAAAGTAATTTACATCATAAGAAAACTAACAGTTAAAGTTATCTATCTTCTGCTATTATATATATATATATATATATATATATATATATATATATATATTATATATATATATATAGATGTGAATAGTACTTGGTATGAAATTTATGCATGCATACAATAGGTTTGAATTTTAATTTTAGTCACTTGAGTATAATTCACGAACAATTTTAAGATATAAGGGGGCCCCCTAATAATGTTTGCCCCAGGGCCCCCCACTGTCTAAGTCGGGCCCTGATCATCGTAGGTAATTTTTGAAACATAATTCTAATGAAAATATTTTTATCAATAGCCAATTTAAATTTCTGCAAACAAAAAATAAGGACAGCCGTTTAGAGGTTTAAAAAGAATTTTGACATTCATATACAGTCGACTCTTCGGGACCACAAGAAATGTTCGAATTATCCGAAGTTCGAATTACGGAAAACGTGCTTAACATGGTACTATTACAAAGGAATTAATGTTATAGTGTTTTTTAAACGTATTTCGTCTATTATCATTAGAATATGACTTAATATTAAATTAGAATGTATAAATACTTAAACTAATTAAAAGATTAGAAACAAGCACGACGGAAGAAAAATTTAAAGCGTCACTGATGGGCAGACGGGTCACTAAAAAAGCGGATATCAAATGCATTGGAATATATGCGTACTCGTTCAGATCAATTTTCACCAAAATCAAAGAAAGAAAGTTATTCAAATGATCTGAAATCCGTGAGAAAGAAAAGAAAAATGAAAAATCGGAATTCTCCTTAGTTTGAATTAAGCGAAGTCAAGAGAAAATGTGTTCGAATTAATGAAAAATTTTAACGTTATTCTGCCATTGAAAATTCCGGGACTTCATGTTTAGTTCGAATTAAGCGAAGATTCGAATTATCCGATTTCGAATTATCGAGAGTCGACTGTATCTCACGAGGCTGACACAGGCGACTATTTTTTATTTTAAACAAGCATCACTTTCTCAAACCAGAATTCCTTAACACACGCTTCAGTAACATCTGCATGAAAAATATTTTACAAAAATATATTTCGGTAATAGAAAAATACCGGCATGATCAGAATATAAAAATAGTCTCGGCTGTGGCAGCTCTTATCTCATCAAATATAAAGAATTTCAGCTATTTTTTTAATCATTGTTCAATAGTTTAATATCAATGTGTTGGTGGGTTATTCAATGTCTTAACGTAGGAAATTTTAAAATGAGAAAGCTAAACGCTATTGTAATATTTATTTCTTTTGATTTTATCATAGTAGGGTGTGTGTGTGTGTTTGTGTGTGTATTTTGTGACGGCCGATTATCTACACTAGGGATATAGGCCCAGGGGGAGGGATGCCCTTCGTGGGGGTCTTTCTAAGGGAACCTAACCCGTATTTACGCAAGGTTTGAAGAAAACCACGAAAACTCCGAACGGTTAGGCCGACGGCCGCGATTGGGTTCGAACCCAGCACCTGCCGTCTACCAGTTGAGAGGTCAAGTTATCATAGTAGGAACATATTTTGAACATGTAGGAAGATATTTGAGCCTTTTTCTGATATTGATGCTAGGTTTTGCATTATTTACAAGTCTCTCATTATCATCTTTGGTTCATTTTATCAATTATTTAGACACATAACCGGGTAAAACGTGTTATATCATTGTGGCAACACTTTTCAACGCTGCATGTGCTCCAATATGATTGGTGTTTACCTTACAGCGAGCGCCACCTGCCGCATTCTTTGTAAGCTGTCTTCTTTCTCCGTTCTGCTCATTTGTGACCTTGTCCTCTTGCGGAAAAGTGCGTACAGTAGGGGAGAGTGGGGATACTTGAGCATAGAGGATACTTGAGCCACCCCTATTATTTCTACAGTTGGTTAACTTTTCTGTCTAAAACTGCAATATGGCAACATATTTATAGTTCTGAACATGTAAAAAAGAAATCACATACCTTGGTACCATTTTGAAAGTATGGTGATTAATAGTTGTTTTTCCCTATCTAAAGTAAATATTTAGGTGCATGGTTTTTTTATTTATTTATTTATTTTATTCATTTATTTATTTACTTTTGTTATCAAAGTTTCATTTAAAGTTGCAACAATATATATAAATTTAATAAGTATAATCTCAATTGTATTTTGAATCTAAAATAGCTCAAATAGCTGCATGCTTTACTTAGTAAAACTCTGATAAACAAAAATAGTGGTAATGGGGATACTTGAGCCATGTCTCAACCATCCCCACTAGGAAATTAGACATGAGTGAAATAAACAAAAAATAAAATTACGTCCTTATATCCACTAATACATTTTTTTTCTGGATAAAAGAGAGCATAATTTTTTATTTAATTTATTTTTTCTTAAAAAAATAATGACTTAGAAAAAAATGTTTTAAAATGTATTTTTTTAAATGAAAATATCCATTTTATTTTTCATTTTGACTAACAAAATAGCCTGTCTACATAAATGTAAAATAATCTCTAATACTTTAATTAGTTAGGTCCAACATACTAAATATTTATTATTTAATATAATATATTAAGATTAATATTTTATATTGAAATTGTAACCTCTGTTACAAACCTCTGTTTTTTTTAAATCAAAGAAATGACTTCTATTGTCCCCAAAAGAGGGCAATACTGAGTTACCATGTAGGTAAAAGAAAAAAGATGTGTGGTTTTACAACCATTCTGAATTTGTTCTTCATACATGTTGCCAAAGAGCTGAAACATCTGAATTCTAATCTCAATTGATTTTGAAGGACTTTATGCATCATAATTTATCATTCTGTAAAATATTAGTGCAAAAAATGCGAAAAAAATTACTTTTGTAGGTATTTTTCCTTACTGACTCAAGTATCCCCTCCATGGGGATACTTGAGCCACGATGTAAAAAAAAAAAAGTAAAAATTAATTAGACATAGAAAAATAGTTCAAAATTGATTGAAAGTGGTTTTCAGTTAAAGAAAAATTATCAAATTTTCATTTTCAATATTTTATTTTGTTCCAAGAAATTATAAAAATTTAAAAAAAAAATTAATTTAAAAAGTGGCTCAAGTATTTCCATCTTCCCCTAGTTAATGACGTGCTGTTATATTTTCTAGCTTTAGATGCATCCTAAGAATTGCTTTGATTTTGTAGTGATTTATATAATTTTTCATTATTTTAACCCTTTAAAACCTAAGCCGCCTGCATGCGCCCGTGTCGCTAAGCGACGAAGGCAGCCGAATCCGGGCGGGTATGGAGAATTTAGGGGGAGAGGGATGTTAAAGAGATGGGCTCCATTCTGTCTTGAGGGTTGTTTCTCTATATTCGCCGATTTCTTTGTTCGATTGACAGTGATGGAATATCCACGTGTGGTTTATATTTACTTCTTTTAGCTGGATTCTTCTGAGGGAATGTTTTTTTTTTCCTTTTAAAGCTTTTCACTTCAAAAGAGTATGTAATGGATACTTGTTTAGATTATTACGTATCAGGCATGAAGATAGAATAAAAGAAGGAGAACCGAGAAGATAGGCTTTTCCCAACAGAACTTAGCCCCAAAGTATTGCCCGGTGCATAGCGTGGCGCTAGTGATGCTGCACTGACTTTCGATCACATGACTTGTTTGACTGGTCTCTCGACTAATCTGCTAGCGGGACGTAGGGGGCGCTAGATTTCATCTGCTGCCAAACCGCCGGAAATGCCAGCCAGACTCGGAAAGACTTTAGGGGCGAAAGTGGAAGCGCCGTCTTTGTTCTCCTTCTACTATATCTATCTTCATGGTATCAGGGTTATTATTAGTTTAATTATAATTAATCCAAAATGAACAAAAATAAGGTAAAGGGGGAAAACAATTAGAAATAGATGTGATATTACTTGGATCAGATGAGAGATATTTAGAAAATGACGATAATAGATAATGGATAATTAAATAAGCAAAAAGGAAATTGCACATTTTCTTCAATAAAAATTTGACCTCACACCCTATCCTTACCGATTTTCAAAATCCCACCAAGGAAAAGTAACATATAAATTCAAAAATGAATGATCGCCAATATTTTTGATATCACAGTCACATTTGAATTAAGTACGGTCCTAAGAAAATAAATAAATAAAATTCATCAGCGGAATATTTTGTTCTCAAATTTACATACTTATTTAAAAAAATTACATTAGCAATCAATTAATTACAAATGAACTGGTTTTCAGTGGAGAACACTTTTTTCTTTATCGAAGAATTATTTGTATATTTATTTCCTAGCAATTATTGTTGCATGACGATTATTATCACGCTGTCGCATTGAAGATTTGGTTTTAAAAAATATTTTTGATTTTTTTTTTCAAAATAAATAAATCGAGTTTGATTAATTTTTTGTTTAAAATACGGATAAATTAAATTATTATTATTATTATTATTATTATTATTATTATTATGTTAAATATTTACATCTAAATTTAGTATAATTTCCATTTTTTTTTAAAATAATTTAGAATTTTTTTATTTCATAAATAATTTTTTGATCAGTTTTGAAGTTAAAATATACATCTATATCAAATATAGATGCTGCGTTTGTGCATCATATTTCTTTTATAGTACAATGTTTAATTTAGAGGTTTGTAGCAAAATTATAGCTGGCTACTTTTTGAAACCCATCTCTATCTTTAAATGTGCGAAATTTGCTTATTCGGAATATGCTATTTAAGATGCTAACAAACCAATATTCTTTTTTTCTTTTTCTTTTCTTTTTTCTTTTCTTTTCTTTTCTTTTTTTTTTTTTTTTAATTTTACAAAAGCAAACATTTTTTATAAAATGGTGTTAAATTTGACTTTTAAACAGATTTTTAACGTATCAAAATGCACGAAAGACCTACGTTGTAAAGCATACTATGATACTCATTTTATGCGTATTTATCCAGACCTTTAGTAAAACGCAAAAATCTCTATTCGATTCCAAATCACATCGATAATTATGCTTGCAGTTTTCATGCTTTTATGTATGAAAATGATTTCGTGACTATGTAAGTGAAGAAAAACCTATTTTTAGAACATATTTAAGATTTATTGTAAATATAGCAAAAACATATGAAAATGGGAACAACATTTTTTCTTTTTAGAGAAGTTTACATTTAGAAAAGTTCAATTTTATGATATATCTTCAGGCTATCCTCGAAAATTTTCCACTTATGGCATAATTTCTTTTTATTAAAAGAAGAAAAAAAGAATTTTTACCGTTAAAAACCGTTTACCAAAAAGAAGTTTTACCGTTACATAATAATTAGATGGTCATCCAAATCTTAGTGAGATCTGAAAGGGCATATTTGCTGTAGACCCACCGTCAAGGCTGATTATCGCTCAAGCCAGATGAGCCGGGGCTGTCCACCATGAGCCGGATCACTGCCTCCTCTACAATGCCTTCTCGCTTGTGACGTAGTGGAGGCGGTTTCCCTGACAACGATCGCGTTCTGAGCTTCGTGGCGATTGTGGAACCAGTAGGATTAGTGATTTCGCCTCCACTTCATGACGTTTCACGCTTGTCGTCTGCTCAGTGAATAGGCATTGTAGAGGGAGCAGTGGCCGGATCCACTGTATCGCTCAAAAGGCGTGGGGTAAAAGAAGAGCGGTGAGTCGGTCACATGACTGTTACCATAGTTACTATCTGAAGATAAGGGCCGAGAGTGACCATCGTGAAGGGGGACATTCGACCTTGAATTGCCAATTTTTCTTGCGAGAACTATAGTGAAGGACGAGAAAGAGGGGTCCTAAAATCACAGACAGCCTCTCCGAAGATGTTGCTTCTACTATAGCATTGAAACAAAAGGCTGAAAGCCGAGGACAATGAGGATCAAAAGGTATACACCATTTTGTTTCACAGTTCCGTCAGCTTTATGAGATATAAATATTTGGAGTGAAAATGGTACTGTTCTATATGTGTATCCATGTTGTAATATGAATTATATTTAGCCAAGAGCCCAGTAAATAATTTTTGCTTGCATTTTGCATTCATTTTATCTTAAGATCTTGTAAATAGGAAATGTAAAGAAAATTTTATGTAATATTAATTTTGCCTTACATATTAAGTAAGTTTAATTCTTTGTCTTATTAAAATGACTAAAATTGCTTTGCAGGGTAGGTTATGAAATATTTGGCCAACTAATTAATTAATCGAAAATATTTTCTTGATTACCTAATCCCTGTATGACTCATACGACAGCTCGTGCTTCGAAATGTACGCAACGCAAGATTATCTATTTTAGCAATTTTAATTGAGTTAATTAACTAAGAATTGCTCCACGAGCGTCCAGAGTCATGGTGCTCACTATACAGTATTGACGGTATTAATAATAAGTAAAACTACTAATTAACTTATTGAAAATCAATAACAATTAATATTAATAAGAGAAAATTTCTTAAAAAAAAATGTACATAGAGCGTTTCAGCAGTTCATGCTATAGTTTATAATCGGATAAATTTCCACCATCAGCAAGCGCTTCCGTGGCATGATCGATAGAACGTTGGACTCGAGTTTTTTCCACCTGGGATCTAATCCCGCTCCAACCTTTTTTCGGAACGAAAATTCACAGTGATTATCTTTGAACCGCAATTGAAAAAATATGCATGAAATTTACGAAAAATATAAATTAAATTGACTTTTTGTGAGATATAAATGCATTTTTAACTGCGAAATTTCGCATATTTAAATGTGTACACATGGTTTTTTCTTAAGTAAGCATATTTATTTTATATATATGTATAGACTTGAAATTTTTTGTTGTTACTTAAAATTATTTAGTTTTTTTTTCCTGTGATTTGCTACTATTTTTAATAGAGAAATAAATTAAAATATGTAAACAAATATGTTATTTTAATTTTTTTTTCCGTGCAAATACTTGAAATACTTCCAGGTTTATTTGAAATATGATTTTTATATTTTAAAATGATTTTTTTTTTTTTTTTTTTTTTTTTTTTTTTTAAATTTTGGATTCTGGATTTTTAATTGGAATAAGCGTCTATGTAGTATTTTTTTTTCGGAATTTTTTCTTGTTTAATATGTTTATATAATACAGTTTTATTATATTTCTATAATGAAACAAATTAAAATATTATTATTCACGCATTTATTTCACGAATTTAATTTATTTGTCTGTAATAATTAGTAGATTATTCATAGAAATAAATGTAAACAATTTTAAATAACAAAATAAAAATTGTAGTCTATAGACAAATAAATTAAATTACATTTTTTTTTACATAAAATATTTAAACATGCAAAATTTCGCCGTTAAAAATGCATTCATATCTCACAAAAAGTCAATTTAATTTATATTTTTCGTAAATTTCATGCATATTTTTTCAATTGCGGTTCAAATATAATCACTGTAAATTTTCGTTCCGAAAAAAGGTTGGAGCGGGATTAGATCCCAGGAGGAAAAAACTCGAGCCCAGCGCTTTTCCGATCAAACCACGGAGGCGCTTGCTGATGGTGGAAATTTATCCAATTATAAACTATAGCATGAACTTTAAAGGTTATTTTCTCGAGACCCCATGGGTATTGCGCTTTATGGCTGTCATATATTTATATACTAACTATACTCTATCGATACACAAACGTTCATCCAATTCGGTGACACAAGCCTCGTATCATCTCCTTGTAAGTCAAAGGCTCTAGATTCGAGTCCCGATATGAGCATATTAATACTCAATTGAAAAAACTGAATTCGTATATTCGATTATTTTATCAATGAGTATTATTGAGTTAAACTAATAATGTTTAACATCACAGTGTTTCTCAATTGTTCCATATTAAAAGCTCCGGACGAGCTTTTTTCTAAATCCAAAACGCCATAATTGGTATTTTCCAAAACGCCATAATCGGTATTTTCCAAAACCCCTTCCTCATTGTGAAAGGAATTATTCGGAATTCAAAGTTTGTATAGTCATTTGTTTATTGTATGTCAATAGAGAAAATTTGAAATTCAAATTCTTTCATGTTTCATTGAAATCTTCAATATGTTGATAATTGCCTATTTTCTTAAATGAAGTATGATAGGTAATATAAATGTCAAATATTTCCATTGTCTAGAAAATAGTAGCTATGCCTAAGGCTACGCAAGTTCTGGTTAATATTGCACTATTTGCCATTCATTCTATTTTGGTAGACTTAAAACGTTCCGGACGAATGTCTTCTTTTTAAATCCATTGCAAAGAGTAAAAAACGTAAATGCTGTGACAAAATGAATGCAGCAGCATTATTCATAACTTTGCTTTTCATTTGCAAGAGTGATGGTTCGTCGAAAAGCGTAAGACAGAAAAGACGAGACTGAATATATTTAAAAACAGGGAGACTGCATGCATGAAGAATCGTGACTCATTCCACGGGAGAGAACGGGAATTAGTCTATAAAAAGCGAGCCGTTTTGACAGGTAAAAAAACTAAGAAATAAAATCACCGATGATCCTTAGTTCATGCAAAAAAACTTGAAGAAATGATATTCCCTTAAGAAAAATAATGTTATAAATGGCAATTGCAATAAAATAAACTTATATTGCTCTATATAAAGTACCCAACAATTACATAGCTTTATTTAAGTATAGTAAGTTAAAATAAGATCTTAAAGTGAGTAGCTGAAAACTATTTTTTTTTTTCCAAGTCATATATTTCTAACCAGAAATTTCACATAATAAATAAAATCAATTACGTACTATTTAGAAAAACTATTAAATTAAATTCTTGCTTTTGTGCGACTTGTATAAAACAGAAGGTTTCCAAGATATGAAAATGCAATAAACAAAGTATAATAACTTTATGCATAAAATTGCAAAGTTATTCACATTTATATTTTATAATGACACCTATAAAAGGTTTTAACAAATAAAATGTTCTGATAAGTTTATTAACCTCTCTAATTGGAATATATTTTTTAAAATAACAGCATAGAGATTAAAATTTTTAAACGTTTCATTTTTTAAACGTTTTTAAAAAAAATGCATATGGGTGATTCTCAAAATAGGGGACAATTTATGTCTTTCGGCATACAAAAAAAATTGAGAGGTTTTCTGTCATGTTTTTATATTTAGATATGTTTGTCTTAATATTATTCATTATTTGCACTCAAGAATTACTCACTTTTTAGTTAAAAACACCTTAAAATAACAGAATAAATGTTCAAAATGTCATTAGCATGGATGTCCACAGCAGCTGTGCCTTGTATATACTAGCTTTTTCAAGAGTTAATATCATGTTTATAAAATAAAACAAATGTTATTCTTTCTTTAAATTAATCAAGGAGAGGATTTATCCAATAAATTTCTTTTTAAAAATAAAATTATAGTATATAAAAAAAGAATTAAAGTTTGTCCTCCATATTCTATTTTCAAAACAAGGTCATACTTTAACAGCTGGTTATTAATCTAAATTTCATTTTCACATATGACAATAGTTTGAAAATATAAAGTTTCTCCGTGGCAACAAGTAGCCATTTTATCCAAGCCTGAAAATAGAAGCATGTATTATATTTTAAGAATAGAAGTTGAATATTAGGGGCGTATATCAATTGTATGTCATTAGAATGGATAATAATTTTCATGTTTATTTTATAATTAAAATTTTTATTTTACTTATTTGCATAGGACTTTTGTGTTTTAAAAAGCCCCAGAAAGGACTATTGCATTGTGATTATATTATGGCTCATAATCTTATTTAAATTAAATGCTGCCACCCGTTTTATGGAGTAACCTTACACCAAAGGTTTTACAGTGTAAACTTACGTTTGTACAGTCGGAAACCATTCTGGAAATCTTTTCTAATAATTTCCCTCGTGGTTTAGTTTCTCCGAAGATATCAGAGAATTTTATCTAGGAAATAACGACGTTTTACCATATTACTTTTAGCACCTTTTTTTAAAAACTCTCTTTATATATTCAATAAAAAACACTGCAAATTTACTGAACGATGTTAAATACATTATTTTCATAATTTTTAAATCCTTTTAATCGAAATTATGCAATTTTTTCAATGAATTTCTACTATTCATTAATTGTTTGAACATGTTTTTCTTTGAAATTGTTATGGCCAGGCTTCATACTTCCTAGGTACTAAAAATCCTCCATATGGTAATAAATATTAGTTAGAAAAGTACCAAAACATTTAAATGCTTGTTTCGAACAATATTATCTGCAACTTACGTAAACTTTGAATTCTTTAATGTATCTATGATTAAACTTTCCATCTAAAAAACTGAAATTCCCTATTTCAAATAGAAAATATACTGGAATTCTTGTGCATAACCGGTACAGAGTCACCCTTGTTAAATAAATGGAATTTTCATATAATCGATACTTGTTAATTATTTTTAGATGTGATAACGTTCAAACTACCCATTAAACTCAACTAAAGAGGAGAAATAATGAAGATGGTCATTACTTAGTACTTCAGAAAATCAAATTACATTTAAATTTAACTAATGAGTATTTTTGCTAAAACAAAGTGTTAATTAAATGCATATAACTCTAATGCGAAATATTAAAATAATCAAGATAATTAGTTTTGAAAACAAAATTTAACGTATCATTTATATGGAAGTACACTGTTAAAAAAAAATCTGAAATTTACGAAATTTTTTTTCTTGAATTTCACAGAAAAGGCCCCTTTTCACAACAAAAGGGCATTTTCCGTTACAAATCGCAAAATTCCACCATATTTCGTGAAAATAACGAAACTGATGGAAATAAAAACAAAAACCGGAGACACACCGCTGTGTGAGGGGCTCCATGGCCGAGTGGTCAAGGCACCACGCCCCTAATCGCCTGCCTGCTCCACCAGTGGCCGAGAGGTTCGGACCTCTCAACTGGTAGACGGCAGGTGCTGGGTTCGAACCCGATCGCGGCTGTCGGCCTAACCGTTCGGAGTTTTCGTGGTTTTCTTCGAATCTTGCGTAAATACGGGTTAGGTTCCCTTAGATAGACCCCCACGAAGGGCACCCCCCCTGGTCCTATATCCCTAGCGTAGATAATCGGACGTCAAAATCAACCAACCAACCTAATCGCCTGCCATCGCAGATTATGGGTTCGAGTCCCACTGACGCCATGTAATAATGAAAACTAAAAAATCCTTTTTAAATTGCATTTTTTCTGTTTATTTTTCTCTTATTTCTTATTAAAAAATCTTTTAATTTATTAGCCAATAAATAAATAAATAATGTACGATTATTTAAAAAAATTGCCTTTTTTTTTTTTTTTTTCTTTACTGGTTAATAAAAACTTTTTCATTCATTCAAAGAAAAAAAAAACAGTGGTTTTAAGCAGTGATTTTTTTTTTTTAATTTAAACTATTTAAAAAATTAAAATTGATTTAAAAAAAATAATAAGTATTATGCATCAGTCTAAAATAAAATAAAATAAACCGTTTACAAATATTCTAAGGAATATATCTGGAAGGAAATCTTTAAGAAGCACAACTAGATTTTCGCACTAACTCCTAAAAGACATACTTTGTACAGTCCAGCATCAGCAACTTTGGCTCAGTTCGGAAGGATTTGTTCTGCAATCTAAAGGTCCCGACGTCCCGAGTTCGATCCTCAGGACGGCGTGAACTAAATTATACAAATTAATAATTAAGTAAAATAACATAGCGATTTAAAATCACTCGGCAATTTCGAATTCTTTGATGATTAATCGATTCGTTAATTTTAAAAATTATATTAAATTATTATTATTATTATTACAAATCAAACTTTGTAACGGAAAGTTACTGATTCTTCAAACGAAGTTTTCCCTTCTTGTATTTCCCACAACGGAAAATCTACTAACGGAACAGTAAAAGGTCGGCTACTTTGCTGCCGGTAGTTTCACCGTGAATTCACAGATTTATTTTTAACACTGTGTATACAGGATAAAATTTCCTCTCTGAGAAACAAGAATATAACTTTTTACAAATTATTCAAATAATAGTTAAGGTTAATAAGAAATAATAAAAAAAAAAACTCACATATAGCAGCAAACAAAAGTTTCAGATTAAAAGTTACCTGGATGAGGTAATAATAATTCTTCATAAACCACACTTAGAATCAACATTCTAAAAAATATTTACACTGTAAGAAAGAAAACCAGACTATTTTACGAAAATTTCACTGTTAACAGGGACACCAGTACAATTTACTGTTTTCTAACGGAAATAATAACGTAAATCCCAGAATCAAACGAAAAAAATCTTGGAAGTCACGGAAATTTGTCCGTTAAAAAACAGTAAATTGTACTGGCATCCCAATTACCCTTACGATTTCTGTTAAATCGTCCGTTTTTTTCTTTTTTACAATGTAGTTTTTTTTTAGAATCAGACATTGTTTTTAATAACAAATAGTTGATATCATATTTTAACTACAAGAATTTCCTGACTTTTTTTCCTCAGACACAATTATAACTTCTTCTAAAATAAATTTATAAAATTAATTTATTTGTAAAAATTAAATTAAAATGCTGTTTAATTAATAATACTATTTTACTTATTTAGTTTAAAATCCCAAAAAGTAAAAAACTTCACTTTTTAGACTCTATAAAAATAATTATTATTTAAAACATTTCAATTTACGTACTGATCAAACATATTCTGAAATATTTTTACTAGAAATATTAAATATAAAACCTTTCTTAAACTTCAACAAAGTTATGAAGAACTTAAAACAATGTAAATTACATAAGATCGCTTTTTATAAACTTTCTGTGATCTAACCCAACGACTTGCGATAAAAACAAGTTACATAATTAATACAAATATTAACACATCAATACAAATCGCCATCTATAAGTCACAGAGCCTTTGTGGTATTAAATTCCAACGTAAACATTTACATTCCTGTATCAGAAATTAAAAAACTTCCTCCCCAATAAAGATAAGATATTAAGCTTTTAATTTACAATATCGCATATTTAAAGGACTCCCGCATTAAAGTACGCATGACAGCCTTTCTTATTGATAAAGTCCAATGATTTTTCAAATAATTTTAATAGTAGACATTAATAACTGCAAATGAAACGATATTATGGTTTTCATTATTGTGATTTTTTTATTCACTTCGATTATTTTCGGTGATGAAATTTTCCGGACTTTCTGAGAGTTTAGATTTTTTAGGTATTCGAAAAATACTAGGGTTTTCTTTATAAACTAGAAATAATTATTTCTTTTAATTTATTTTACATGTACTATTTTAAACGTGTTTCACAAAACTTTTCATGTAAAAAATGTTATCATATATGATTAATTTAAAAATAATACCAAACCAAAAGTGTGTCATACTAAATTGCTTTTTAGCAATGTAGGTCATTGAAAAGCATATACTAAAACTAATAGAGCGTCAAAAAGTTCATGCACATTTTTATACAACATATTTTTAATAATATATTCACAATATTTTGAGCTCTTTGGTACATAATATTTAGTATGTGTCTGTTTTTTTTTTTTTTTTTTTTTTTTTCTTTTTTTTTTTTTCAAAAGTAAAATTTTAACTAAGAGTGCACTTTATTAATTTTCTTTTCACTGTTTCCTGCGAATTCTAGACTAAAAGATAACGAGCAACTAATTTCACTACAATGCTTTCAATATTAGCGTTTTCTAATGACATTTTCTTAACGGCATTGCTTAACAGTATTGAATTTTTTTCTAATTGTCTGTGTAATTTAATTCCTTCTAATCACACGTTCGCGCCTAAACTGATGTTAACGCTCTCTTTATCTCTGCATATTCTACTAAGTGTAAGTATTTTGAACTGAAGTAATTTGAGACATGAGACAAGATTTTTTTTTCATCCTGTCTATTTTTATTTTCTGTGGGTCCCGTCACAGAATAAACTGTCTTTTACTCGAAAGAAATCTCTTACCTGGCATGTTGCTAAAAGTGATGTACCCTTAACTGTCAACGGAAAAACATCATTAGATCAAGGCAGAATTCTACAACAACAGGGTCAATAACACTGTTTACAGAAAGAAATTAAACCCTGAAAACAAAAGAATTTAAACAAGAAATTGCGTGATAACTGTTTATAATAGACAGAAGTTAGAAATAACGAAAAAGTGTCTCCCCGTCTGTTACCCGGCGACCAGAAGAATTAGTAAAAAAAATGAGATAAATCAAAAACAGAGTAAAAAAGTCTTTTGAAATCTTGTCACAAGTAATAAGTGAAAAAAAAAAATAGCATACCATATCAGTTCAAATAATAACAATGTGCACAAAGTTGTTTACTTTTGAGTGCCACTCATTCCGAATAATAATCTCCATCTTTTAGAGCTGCCACATTCTGCTATTAAATAAACTGAAGATTCGAGAATTATGATATTTGAAAAGTAGGACCAAATGGGGTCAAATGTGAGATAGAAAAAAAAATGAAAAAATGGATGTAGAAAAAAGTACAAAACCTTATAGTAATTGCCTTTGTTATAATTTTGTACGCAATATATGTGTTTATTTATATTCATTACAAATATACTCAAAATTTCAGAAAAAATATTTCGAAAACACACATTTACATAACTGCTCTCTTTTGATGAGAAAACTTTTCTACCAGACTTCAAAACTTTTGTTATACAAATGCAACAATAAAATCATGGGTAAATAATTTTAAATGGCATTTATTCAAAAAGGAATAACGAGACAGTTTGACCTTTAAACTTTGAAATGTGATTAACCCTTTGTATCACCATGTTGTTGCAGATGTGCAACATACCCAAAATCAATAATACTGACACAGTAAGCTTTAAAACACGATTTTATTTGTTGTTCCTATTTCCTAACACACCAGTTAATACAAATTGATCAATGGAATTCTCAACAGACGATGATATTGAGTTAATTTTTCATATCAATTTTTTTTTATTATTTGAGAAGCTTTAGTTCGATATTGCAAAAATTAACTTAGTAATTTTTTTCAAATTAAAAAATGCGAAATGTCCGGAAGTAGAATTTTCAAAGGTAATTTTGCTACTTTATGTCAACTAGTGGCTACTTTTCTATATAACACATTATGCATAATATACATCCATTACACTGAAAAAATTTTATGCATTATTCTTTCACTAATTATTGTATTGACGTATAAAATAACTGCTTACACATACTTAGCAATATATTTGCTCATTTAACTATCTAGTACATTCTTAAAATATGTTAAATATATTTAGTTCTGCTGAGAATTAATTACATTATTTTTTTAATATATCAATTATTTTAAGACATTTCACATAATTATTCTGGTTTTAATTCTCTTTTAGCTTCTGGTTTAGAGCTTTTTAAAAAATCAACAAACGTTGCATAATTTTATTTTTAAATTTTGTACGCATAACTTTTAGTTAAATACATCTCTTATCTTAAAAATATATATATATCCCCATCCGTGAGTTACAAATCAGAAATAGAAGTCAAATTGACCCCCAATAGGATGCACGCTTCACACTGAGAGCCACTGCTCTATAGAAATATACATAAGATTAATTCACATGGAATACAAGATATACACTACACATCCTTTTTTTTTTTTGTCTTGTTTTAATGTTATCATCTTAAAAAATCGAAAATTTTTCTTTGGTTCAAATCGATCATTAGTCTAATTTTATAATCTAGAAAAATTATAGAAAAAGAACTCTAAATGCAAACAATAAATAATTTTCTAAATAGTACAGATATTCCAAAAAATAAGTGAATCACCATTAAAACATGAAAACCCAATAACGAATAAATAAACAAGTGTTGCCGGAAAATAAATTAATTCCATTGTTAGGTTAGTACTTTGTTTTAGCAACAAGTATCATTGGGGAAAATCTTTGACTCCATTCAACGCATTGCTATACACAGCAGTTGAGTTTTTCAAATTGTTGAGCAGAACAAACTTTATGCAAAAGAACGAGAACCAAGTTAAGGACACGTGATTTATAAATCCTCCCCTCTGAAGTAGTGTTGAAATTTGCGTTGGTTTTCACTACAAACTTCTTTTTCTATTTGGTATGATGCTACGTGCTATACTACATTATTCAAAATGTAGCGCGACCGCTTAACATACATAATTAAAATTTAACATATAACTTCTTCAGTCCTGATGTCGCCTTTAGGAGACACTGAAGAATACCCTTTAAATTACTTTAAATGCTTCTCGAAATGTATACTTCTAGACCTTTTTAATAACTACGTGAATATCAAAAGTATCGATATATATAGACACTGTTATATTTTTGACGATGTTTTATAATAATTTTTTTCTTGTTTTTGTGGTTTCTTTTAACATTTTCTCAGGATTGAGGAAGTAAAATAGTCTATATCAATACAAATTTTTTAGCTAAACCATCTCACTTTTAAAAGACAATCAGCTGAATGCATGAAAAATAAAAGTTAAAGCATGAACTTTGAAATATAAATATATAAGTTTTAATAAATGGACATATTCAAAGCAAATTTTAATACATGACAAGTTTAAAAATATTCCATTTTATAGCTATCTACATTTACTAGAGTTTGCATTATGCCACTGCCTCCTCTACAATGCCTTCTCGCTTGTAACGTAGTGGAGGCGGTTTCCCTGACAACGATCGCGTTCTGAGCTTTGTGGCGATTGTAGAACCAGTAGGGTTAGTGATTTCGCCTCCACTTCATGACGTTTCACGCTTGTCGTCTGCTCAGTGAATAGGCATTGTAGAGGGGGCAGTGATTATGCACAAGAACATCTTTAAAACATACTCGATGCATTTATGTACAATCTCTCTATATTGAAATGTTTATCTGCAGTTATCTGAATAGTTAGTTATGCAGTAAACGTCAGACTATCGGCGAGCGGATCATCCACTTTTTGGATTATCCGCAAGTCTAAATTTCAATTTTTGAAAAATGTCGTAAAAAAAGGAAAAGAGTTGCATTAACAATTTAGGATTAAAACTGATTTAGGATTACAATACACTATAACAATTTAGGATTTATCCAGGATTAGATCCAGGCTTTGGGCATGTAACAGATGACAAAATCGTAGAAGAAGCTTTTGGTATAAATTTTGAAGAGAGCGATGAAGTAGACGGTAAGAAACAAAAGGAAATGAGTCATGACACAGCTTTAGCTTACGTTGTAGCCTTATTTAGAGGAAGAAGATGACGCGTAACGATGAGCTAAAATAGCTCTAAAAGACTTCAATCCTAAATACAGAAGAAGTGTTTCAGTTCAAAAAGAAGTAAAACTAGTCGTTGGGGGCCACCGTAATACTTACCCATCATGGATATGTATATGAAAATAAAACATGTGAAAACTATTTATACAATGCATTGAAATTCATAAACAAAATTTAAATATTGTTAATATACATAGTAATGCTACATTAAAGAACTGCTGATGTACCAATTTTGACAAATTATATAAAACGCCAAACTACTCAAGTAGTACCAAACTGCGTAAAAGAAACATCCTTATAACTCCAAAAATAATAATTCTATTAACTAACAATTAACTGCGTCGGATTAAGAGTCTCATTTCCAATTAAAATATACTTCTGAATTGAAATTTGAATGAAATACAGGGTCATGAAAAATCGAAGAATGTGGAAAACAAGATTACAAATATCTCGGCAACTAATAATCCGATCGACTTTTTTCTATATGCAAAATGTGTGTTATTTTATTGCATTTTACGTCCATCCCTTAGAACAAAAGCATTCGAATAATTTTTTATGTACCTTTCATCAGAACGAATTTTTCGAGAGTCCGAAAAAAATACTTCCGGATAATCGAGGTTGCTGATATTAAATAGGGTTCGTCCCATTCTTACATACTAACTACATACAAAATTTCAAGTCTCTATCTCAATTTGTTCGGGAGATAGAGCGTTTACAGACAGACAGACAGACGGACGGACGGCAAAATTTTTTTTCTAAAAATATGTTTTTCGGAATCTCCACTATCTAAAACGTGTAAATCCGTCAAAAAATTTTTCGATTTTCAAAACGATTGCAAGACTTACCCTATACTACGTATGATGGGTAAGTAAAAAAAGAAAAGAAAGAAAGGAAACAAAAGAAACTTTGGATTGATTTCTCAAATGAGCAAATTTACAAATTTGTAAGAAGCGATAATTTTATTATTACTTAAAAAATAAGTATGTTCATGTTAACTATTGTGCGTATAAATTGTTCAAATGTAAGTTTATGTTACCTAATGTATGTATAAACTGTTCAAGTGCATATTCATGTTAATTTTTTTTTTTCAGAATTTTGTGGATTATCCGCGATAGCCGCGCCATTCAATTCCGCAGATAATCGAGAGTTTACTGTATAATCTTCAATTACTTCAGCTGTATAAAGTGAACAAAATCCCCGTTTTATCCTTTTCACAATAAACTTCTACCTTACTTTTTTTAAGAATTATATGTATTTTTAATATAATATTTCTACATTTCTATAATATTCTAATATTTCTAGGTTTTTAATTTATTATTTAAATAATACATTTCATGTGAAAATGCTCTAATTAATGTATGTATGTTTAAAAGTGTTACGAGTTTAAAACATAAGGCGAAAAAATTTCATCGACTAATCATTTAAATTAGATGCTTCATACGAAAAACTCGAAGTAATTAATTACCCAATTACACGGCGCACTTTTTGATACATCTACAAAAGTAGTTTTACTGAAATATTTCCCCATTTAATTAAACCACAACTTATATCTTAAAATGCGCATCATTCCCAGTGGTCTTGAAAATAACAAGAAAACACATTTTTTTTTTCCTTTGGATTCCGTTCCTATTTTCTTGGATAGCTTATTGCTTTAAAAGCGAAAAAAATGTCATGGCTATTCCCACAGTGCCCAGAAGAATTCAGATTATTATTTATTTTTTTTTGTGAATTATTGAATTTATTCATCTTGCTTTATCCTGCTTATTTTAGGAGAAAACATGCTTAATATTTCAGTAAGGAAGAATAAGATATCGTGTTAAAAAGTCTCTTCATTTTGACAAATAAAAAAGTACATTAATAAATAACAATGTCCCATGAAATAAATTGCTTAAACATTGTAAAAAAGTTTTAATTATTTGTCAAATACATCACGAAATCTTAACATAAATCATCATTGCTGTCTTCACTACCCTATTGTATGAAATTGTGTGTGATCTGAAAGTATACATACTCTGCTAATTGAAGCTTCTAAATATATTTCTAAAAGATCTAGCGAATAAAAAAATTAGGCGAATTATTTTTAATTCCATTAACTTTTCTCCTGCTTTCTGAATAACATTTTGAGAAAATAAACGGAATTTGCAAAGAACTCCACGCATTTTTATTCAGACTACAAAATGTTTTTCTGGACGCTTACAAATTTCTCAAACTTCTTAAGGTGACGACAGAAATGCAGCGTGAAATGTTAAATTTGATCAAAATTAAGACAGGTCAATCTGATTGTGTAAATTATTGTTGTTGTGTAATTAGAAATCAGTTCATTTCAGTGTGTAATTAGAAATCAGCCAGAATATTTCAACCTATTTTAAAGTTGGTTACTGAAAGAAATTTAGATTACGAAATCTCTCATTAAACTATGAAAAATAATTTCATTATGTGCAACTTTACGTGGCTACAAAAGAGTCAGGTTCAAATAGCAAATTTATGCCAATACCGTAAACTTATTCCCGTATTGGGGCACTTTTTTCTGATTCCACTAACATTTCCATTATTAAAAAAGTCCTTCCGGCAATGCCGGGAGGAAGAGGTAGCTTTCATATACTTATACATTTATTTATTTATTGTAAAGTAAGTTACATTGTTCAAAAATACTAAGCTCAAATTTGTGGAAATAATCTTATAAAATTAGTGATTTTATAAGATTGAATACTAGTTTTTGTCAAGACTGAATATTAATAGGAATTTTTAGAAATTAGTCATCTTTTATTCAACCTGGTTTTATTTTAAGCGATTTAGAGAGTCACCAAATTCCACGATATCATAAAGTGTATGCCATTTTAAAGCAACATGATGGATCGTTAGATCAGACCGTTTCAAAATGTCAGTCATAAGCAAAATTCAAAGTGCTATAACTCAATCATTTTTTTAAGATATAGACAAAACAAAAAGTGTTCTGGAATCATTGTTTTAAGTTTTAATACGTAAAAGAAAAATATTTTTCAACTTTTAATTTTTTCGCATTTAATTTTAAATTTAAAAAATTTTAAAAAATTTAAAATGGCCACCATTTTGAAACAAAATGGTGGATGATGCTGGCTAACGAACTCGGTCGAGACATTTGTATGTACTATGTACATACCAAGTTCCATTGAAATCGGTTCATAAATACGCGTGTTATCACGTGACAAAATCAGATCGTTTCAAAATGTCAGCCATAAGAAAAATTCAAAGTGCTATAACTCAATCATTTTGTAAGATATAGACAAAATAAAAAATGTTCTGGAATCTTTGTTTTAAGTTCTAACACGTAAAAGAAAAATATTTTTCAAATTTTGATTTTTCACAATTAATTTTAAATTTTAAATTTTAAAAAAAATTTAAAATGGCCACCATTTTGAAACAAAATGGCGGATGATGCTGGCCAACGAACTCGGTCGAGACATTTGTATGTACTATGTACATACCAAGTTTCATTGAAATCGGTTCAGAAATGCGCGTGTTATTACGTGACAAAAATCAGATCGTTTCAAAATGTCAGCCATAAGAAAAATTCAAAGTGCTATAACTCAATCATTTTGTAAGATATAGACAAAATAAAAAGTGTTCTGGAATCGTTGTTTTAAGTTCTAACACGTAAAAGAAAAATATTTTTCAAATTTTGATTTTTTCGCATTTAATTTAAAATTTTAAATTTTTTTAAAAATTTAAAATGGCCACCATTTTTAAACAAAATGGCGGATGATGCTGGCCAACGAACTCGGTCGAGACATTTGTATGTACTATGTACATACCAAGTTTCATTGAAATCGGTTCATAAATGCGCGTGTTATTAAATGACAAAAATCAGATCGTTTCAAAATGTCAGCCATAAGAAAAATTCAAAGTGCTATAACTAAATCATTTTTTAAGATATAGACAAAATAAAAAGTGTTCTGGAATCTTTGTTTTAAGTTATAACACGTAAAAGAAAAATATTTTTCAACTTTTAATTTTTTCGCATTTAATTTTAAATTTTAAATTTAAAAAAAAAAAAAATGGCCGCCATTTTGAAACAAAATGGCGGATGATGCTGGCCAACAAACTCGGTCGAGACATTTGTATGTACTATCTACATACCAAGTTTCATTCAAATCGGTTCATAAATACGTTAGTTATCGCATGACAAAAATCAGATATATATATATGTATATATATATATGGTTATATATATATATATATATATATATATATATATATATATATATATATATATATATGTCAACATTTGAACGGAGGGTGGTTTTGGGGTCTGGGGGTCATGATCGGTGAAAATATACCAAAATTTTCCGGAAGTGCTTTCCTCCGGACGGCTGCAATAGGTAGCTTTTTACTTTTTGTAATGAAAGCTACCTAATATAGTATATGTGATTTTTCAACGTCTAAATTGAGTTATAAATAATTAACAAGAAATAATAATGCAAACTGTGTGGTTTTAAAGAGACAATGTTTTATTTATTTTATTTTTTAACTATTTTTTGTTTTGGAACAAAGGAACCTCTGCCGGGTGCTTATTTGGTCTATTCACTTAATTTCATATAAAATGAATACATTTCATATGTTGGAATATTAAAAACCCCTTGCAATAGAATCTGCTAATGAATTAACACAGCAAACTTGATACATTTTTTAAACATTTAAACACAATAAATCAATTGTCAATATTAAAGATGCGTAAACATTGGGAAGCATAAACATTTCCTGTCAAAATAAAAAGTTAAAGGAAAAACTATGATCACACATGGGTTACATATCACTAAAGGTAATATTTTGACACTTGCCTTATTTGTAGCTCTTATTCAGATTGTTTCACTATATAATGTTTGGAGAGTTAAAGTTTACACACGAAAACAGCCTATAGTAGGGTATAAAATATTTTTCAAGGGCAAAAATACGAATTATCTTGTATTGTTTGTTCAATACAAAGTTTTTTTTTTTTTTTTTTTAATAGAATAGACCGAAGTAACCCCGCAAAGACAAAAGTAGCTCTGGTTGACGATACGCATCAAGGGGCTCGCCAAAAACTACTTGCATTAATGCAGAATTTTTCTTTTAAATAAAAAGAATTCTACAAATTGAAAGATATTATTTAAAATGTCAGACATTTAACACAGACAAACCTTTTATGACGTTTACAAGCAATAAAAAATATTTAAAAAATTATTAAATATTTTTTCTGATTATTTAAACTTTGAATTCATTCACACAAAGTAGAATGTTAAAAAACACTTTTAGACATTTTCTTATTTTAATTTCAGAACTCTCACTCAGCTCATTTCTAATACCTTTTATTTAATAGAATAATATCACTTTTATATGTAAATTTTGCAGAAACCTACCCCGAAACTATTGCAAGTGTAAAAAAAAATAAAATAAAAAAAAAATTCAATTTTTCTCTGCAGAAATACTGTTATTAAAAAAAGGATCAGTAGGAGCCCTCAAATCTAAAAGTAAAAATCCTGCAAAGAAGAAGCAAATAAAATTGTTATGCCATCTAGTTATGTATTTCTCAAACAATATTGAACTTGGTTTATATAAGATACCTACACTCCCAGGCTTTTCCAACAAATATTTTATCACTACTTTAATTAGAAAACTTTTAGTATTTAAATATCAGAATTCACAATTACCATATTGAATACTAGTCTTTGTAATATTTATTCAAATTAAATACGCACAAAACTTTTATTAAAAATTGTGGTCGAGTTGAATATGCACCCTGGGATTATATGTCTTAGGGATTAAAAATAGAATTGGCACAGTTCACTGCGGGTTGTTTTTCAATGCAACTTCATATAAGGCTACATGCGTACGGATATTGAAATATTATGCAATTTTAATTCTTTATTAAACCAGTTTTAATTTTAAAGAGATATTTTGATCAAGACAAGTTCGTCATTCAGAGAGTTATTTAACATTTCCAAACTTTTTCAACTCACAGTAACCTACAAATCTTGTGATTTATAGATATCGCATCACTTCAAAATATGTTTCTACTATTATTATTAAGTAAAAATCTACCAACGTACGAATAATCATAGAGCTCAAAACAGTTTAAAGCAACTTTTCTATAAGAATGTTGTGGGATAGCTGATTGAAAATGTTAAAGTGTTTGGTTTGAATTTCTTTTAAATGTAGGTTGCTAGCATTCAGTGTAATCTCGCCCAACCATTCTTGTGTTTTCGGGGTATTAACTCATGGATAATAATTTCAAGGACAGATGAGTAATTCAGTGGGAAAACACTGAAAGAACGGAATAGAAACGGAAACGTGCTCAATGCAATCTTTAATTCATCATCTTGATATCGACTCCTTTTCTCAGACCTCTAAATCGTGAGTTGAATAATTAACGATTGGTAATTAACAGCTACACGTTTCGTTTGAAAAGTTCTGAACGAGTTACGGTTATCTGTCATTAAGTAGTACTTGGATGAATGCCAATTTGTACGTTGATCACGCAGTGTTAAATTTAAAGAATAAACTGTAATAAAGTTGCAAGAATTTAGATATTATTTTAAGAAGTGTGTAATACTTTAACATTTATTTGCATCTTCTAAAAAAATGTATTTTTTAAACTTATATTTAAGTATAAAAAACATTTTATAATGGACAGGAGATTAAACATAAATCTGCGGATGATACAAAAGTGAAGTTGATGTGATAGTAAAAAAAATCCCTGAGGGCTCGGCTTACAGGTACAGGCAGGTTTTGAAGTCAAGTACTAATTTAGACAACAAAAACTAAATCATGATTAGAGCAATACCCACTTTAGTAATTTTATCTGATCGCTTTTCATGAGTTTTTAATTTCCTTTTTATATAAGACCTGGTTTTATCAGAATCATGTAAAGGCAGTATTGAAAAAACGTAATGAGAACAAAAATGAGTCGGAAAAAAAGCAGTTTGTATTTGAGTGCATCTCTTTTTGTCCTCAATCACTATGTATTTTTAATATGTTTTTAGCTGTAAGAATTGGTTCTATCGTATACTTTTCAATATAAAAGTTGTATACAATATTAAGAAGGTATATAATAAATTCATACCGATTTTATACCTTGTGAATTAATGAAATTATGGATTTTCTTTTTCTTCAATGCTCCCTTCTTTTGTTTTCGTTTTTAATTTTACTGCGATACGACCTGAATCTATGAAAAACTTGTCATTATAATAGTTGTAGATAATATTAAGAAGATGCATAATAAATTTCATTGGATTTGATATCTCGATAATTGATGAAGTTGTGATTTTTTTTTCTCCCCAAAACCCTACTTTTTCGTCCCTTTTGAACCCATTTTTAATTTTAACGAAATTCTGTCATAAATAATTTTGGGGCCCTTTTTATAGAATTAATAATAACTTTATTATAATACACATCGAATCAGTTTAAAGAAGTTATGTTATTTTTTTTTCCACAAAACCCCTCTCTATTTCCACAATCTCTTGGTCTGATTTTGCCCATTAACAAACTTGAACGAGATTTTATGTCCCTTGATTTTATGCATCAGTTTGGAAGAAATTTCTGTAGAATTATGGAAGTTACCGTGTCCACATAAAAAAGTAATGCAGATAAGTAGCTATATTAAGTTTTTTACTGATGGTGGTTCTAGGTTCTATGGGTCATGAACGGCGTAGATCTACAAAGTAATTGTAGAAATTCAACATGGGGGAGAATATGATAGGTAAATATTTCATATGAAATCTACCTAAAAGAGGCCGAATTCCAGATAAAATAAATCATGTTTTAAGGTTATTAATTATGAACTTTAATCGGTAGCATAAAAAGAAGAGTGTTGCATTATTATTTATATTTTATAATAGTTTAATTTATAATCTATACATCTAGTGAAATCTGAAAAAAAATTACGTGACATATTAGTTTTTAACTTATTTACTATTTAATTTCATAATATGCCTTATGTAGAAGCAATAAGAATTGTACATATCAACTGAATTTTTTACAACTGGATGAAAAAGTGTCCAGGCTGAGGACCAAGGCATTTCACCCCGATAACCTGAATGATAATAGCATCTGTCCTGTCATATAATCAGCTCAACAGCGTACAGGACAGGTAATGAAATCCCATTAAATGGTGGATTCGTAGATATACTTTTTAATTCAATCATACCGATTGGTAAAGATATGTGGTGAAACAGTCACATGTCTTGGGCTCGACTCCTAGCCTGGACAATTTTTGATTCAGTTGGAAAAATTTCACTCAGCATATCTTTAGCAACCGAGTTAAAAATATAAAGTGTACGGTGAGGTTACATTATACAAAAAACATTACATTACAAAACGGTTACATTACAACTGTTGAGTTCTGTACAGGACAGACTGGATGTTACGGCTTATAAGATATCTAGATGAAATATTTCGACCGTTTGTCAATTCAGATAGCTCAATAGCCAGAGCGTTGGCAATTTAAGACAAAGGTCTTGAGTTTGACTTCCGACCTGATACTTTTTCACTCATTTGAAAAAATTTCAGTACGTACAATAAATTTACCAATCAGTACGTTTAAGTAAAAATCCTTGTCGGCTGGGCCTATAGGCGGAGGTAGATTTCGAAGAGTGCTCATTTCAACAAAAAAAAAAAAAAAAAAAAAAAAAAAAAAAAAATACAGTATATGATTAGAGATAAACCCAGTTTAATAACTTCATTTGGCCGTTTATGAAAAATTTTTAATTTCATTTTTCTGCAAAAACTGGTTTTATCAGAATCATCTTAAGAAAAATTCAGCTCAAATGCCCGTTTTGACAACAAATTTTGAAATAGATTCTGAATTTATTAAAAAAATCGACCAAAAGAGTACATTATACAGCTCCTAAAAACTGTCAGTTGAATACATTTGAGAAAAAAAATTGAATTTAAAAATGAGTCATAAAATAACCGATTTGTTGTTTGAATACATCCTTAATTCTTTAATCATGACTGCTTCGGAAAATTTTGTGCGAAATACTCACTTTGACAGCATTTAAACAAATATATTCTATCTTTATCGAAAAACTGGCCAATGCGTCACAGTTTATAGTTCCTAAATAAGAGGATCTGTAAATTGGATGCGTTTGAGACCAAAAATGGATTTTAAAAGAGTCATAAAAAACGCAATTTGCTATGTGAAAACTTCCTTAAATTTTCAAATCACAAAGACTTCGGGAAATTCTGTTCAAAATACCCTTTTTGGTAGCCTTTTTCAAAATATATTCTGTCTTTATCAAAAAACCGATCAATGCATCACATTGTATAGTTCCTAAATAAGAGGATCTGTAAATTGGATGCATTTGAGAGCAAAAATGGATTTAAAAACGAGTCAGAAAAAAACGCAATTTCTTATTTGAACACTTCCTTAAATTTTCAGTCACGATGATTTCTGAAAATTCTGTTCAAAATACCCTTTTTGGTAGCCTTTTTTGAAATATATTCCGTCTTTATCAAAAAACTGACCAGTGCATCACATTATATAGTTCCGAAATAAGAGGATCTGTAAATTGGATGCGTTTGAGAACAAAAATGGATTTAAAAACGAGGCAGAAACAAACGCAATTTCTTATTTGAATACTTCCTTCAATTTTCAGTCCCGACGACTTTCGGAAATTCTGTTCAAAATACCCTTTTTGGTAGCCTTTTTTGAAATATATTCTGTCTTTATCAGAAAATTGACCAATGCGTCACTTTATACAGTTTCTAAATAAGAGGATCTACCATTTGGATGCGTTTAAAATCAAAAATGAATTTAAAAATTAGTCAGAATATAAGACGTTTGGATTTGAGGTTTTTTCTCCAACTCCTATTTTTGTTTGATTTCTTTTTGCTATACAAATTGGTCCTATGAAAAACTTGTCAATATAAAAGTTGTAGATATTTTTGAGAAGATGTAAAATAAATTTAATCAGATTTGATATCTTAAAAATTGACGGAGTTATGGATTTTTCTCTTTTTTCAGCGCCCTTTTTCTTTTCGTTTTTAATTTTTTTCATCGGTAAAAGTTAGTCCTATCAAAAACTTGTAAATACAAAAGTTTTAGATAATTTTAAGAACATTTATAAAAAATTTAGTTGGACTTGATATCTTGAAAATTGACGAAGTTATGAATTTTTTTCTCTCAAAATCCCTGTTTTTTTCGCCCCTTGAGCCCACTTCTAAATTTATCAAAAATCTGTTATGTATGTAACTTTTGGCCCATTTTTAAGAAGTAATATAAACTTTAAACCTATTCGATATCTACTTTAATTAAGAAGTTATGGCGTTTTTTTCGGTTTTCACAAAAACGCCCCCTATTCCGAACCCCTTGGTCCGATTTTGCCCATTAACGAACTCAGCCAAGGTTTTATCCCCATTGATTTTATGTACCAGTTTGGTGGAGATTGATGAAGAATTATAGAAGTTATCGTGTCCATAAAAAAGTGAGATATATAGATAGATAGATAGATATATAAACTGGTGCGATTGCAATAAGTAGTATTTCTTACGAAATCTACCTAAAAAATTAAAGAAATATATAATCTAGCAGTTTCTTAATCGAAAATTTATTTATTTATTTATTTTTTTTTTTTGTATTTTATTATTTTTTTTTTTTAGAGGCTACATAACATTAATTAATTTTGAGTATATTTGATTCAAATGTTTCATTTATCTTCCTCGGTAATAACTTATCTTTCTGTAATCAAATTTGTATTTTGCGTAAATTCTATAAAAACATCAATAATTAAAAAAAAAGTAATTTCTAAGTATTCTCACAAAATATTTATACACGAGTATTTCGAGAATATACGCGTGATTTCGAATCACAAACTATAATCTGGAAGCTTTAAGTGCCTCTTCAAGTGTCCAAAGAAGTAATAATTGTTATTCTTGCACATTTGAATCCACTCCCACCTCTTTTGAAGGACTCGTTAAACATTCAATATTTTATAAAGAATTTATTATAATTTTTTCTTAATAATAAACACAAGCGTCAAGTAGAATTAAGGTCGACTGAATTATTTAAATTATCGCAACATACATAATCTTACCTAAGTACATTATAAAAATAAATACGTTTTATCGGAACAAGGCAAAATAATCAGAAGACGCTAAAAAGCAGAAAATTATAAAAATAATAATAATAGATTGTTTTTTTTTGTAAGCATAATTTTGTAAGCATAATAAATAATATACTTCAGGAAATATGTCATTATTCAGCGAAAATATGCCGAATGATTGGAAACGAGGGAGTTAAATAGTTATTTCGACAGTGTTATTGTAGGGTAATACTTAAAATGGTAATTGGACAAATCGTTCAGAAGTTCGTAATTTATGTGCAAAAATAACGAAACTCTCATTTGATTGTAAAATTGTATGGGTAAAGTAGGCACAAGTTAGACCTCTCGAAAAAACATCATAAAGTATAAAGAAAATGAAATTTTTTACCGGGTGTCCCAAAAATGACTGATGGATTTTAAAACTCAATAACTTGCAAACGGTGACAGCTATTTAAAATATTTTTGCAGGAGGGTTATGTATAACGTCAGGAGTTTTTTTATCGTAATTTTTTATTTTAGTTTGCATCTCAAACAATAGGTGGCGCTGACGGCGATTGAAGGCCAGGTCGACGCTCCACTCAGCACTGATCACCTGGCCTTCAATCGCCCTCAGCGCCACCTATTGTTTGAGATGCGAACTAAAATAAAAAAATTACGGTAAAAAAACTCCTGACATCTTACATAACCCACCTGCAAAAATTTTGTAAATAGCTGTCACCGTTTGCAAGTTATTGAATTTTAAAATCCATCAGTCATTTTTGGCACACCCGGTAAATAGTACTATAAATAGTAAGAAAGAGATTAATTGTGAATGTAAAATAAATAAATAAAATATAAAAAATCATCTTCTATGACAAGAAGATTCGTTTTTCGTATATCAAATAGAAATTGCCCACAGCCGTATAGTATATAAAACTTGATACTGATTTTGAAAATTTCATTTTCAATATGTCTAAGGGTCAACCTTGCTATGTATTGCAACAAATTTGTGCACTCGTTTGTGAATGTCGGTTTTTTAAGGTATTCATAATAAAACATATAAACATGTGAATTTTTAATGGTTATTATTTCGTACCAATTTATTATTTAAACAACTGTTTATCAGAATTTAAAAATGAATGCACAGTTACTTTAAAAAAAAAAACTTTAAACAATGAATAAGAAACAGAAAATATTTCGGAAAAATGAAGCTTACGTAACATTTCCAAATTAATTTAAAAATGTGATTTTTTTAATGTTTTCAGTAATTTGATTTTTTTTTAACTTGTAAATTTTAACTTGTTAACTTTTCCAACTGTTGTTGGTAATTGCATAAATTAGGTCAAATGCGTTTATGCACTTTATAAATTGTACTTGTACTTTGATATCACCTTCCACCTTATCAACCGTTCAAGTTTTGTTACACTATTCTGAATGTGTTGGAAAGAGTATCATAATCTATGCTTCAGGCATGATTTTCCTTTCTTTTTTTTTTCTGCAACAAAGTCACAAAATAAACAGTAAATCTATTCGAACAGAGAAGAACGGAAATATGAGAACCATGCAGGTAATTTTTGAATGGAGATTTTGTCAAATTAGTACTTCGGGATCTAGATGTAAAAACAATCAGATTTTATTTTTTTATATTTTGGCAACATTGAATCAAACTCTGTGGAAAGAAATTACTCTGATCGAACTTTTAAAATTATATAATAGTTTAGATCTTAGTTAGAAGAAATCAAAATATCTTGCACGAAAAAAAAAATGTTTTAACCCTTTGCGGCACAGTGGTTTCTTAGATATACCACTTAATTTTAATTCTCAAACGCTACATTGGCACCGTAATTTTGTTTAAAAAAATTACGGTTTATTCAATGCGTGAAATATAGCGTTTTCCTATTTACAAATAAAATTGTTTTCAAATTCCGGTGTCAGTCATTAATTTCAACACTTATACAATGAATTTGCCTTGCGCCGCAAAGGTTTAAAATAACAATTTATCACATTAAGATTTTTCTATGTTTTGAACAAAATCTGTTTTTAATTTTTCGTAGAGAACGCTATCAAATAAATGTTACTAGCTAATCAATATTTTCGAAGATGAAAATAATCACGATAGCATTTTTTTTTTAAAATCTTTCGATAAAAAAAATAAGATAAAAAAAATGTTGATGCAGAATAAAAATTCTGAAGTAACACATTTCCGACGCAGAGAGGAAAGCGTCAACGATTTATTGAGAAATAAAGCATTAAAGGCATGCATTATAAAAGTTAATTTCTTTCAAGCAGGCATATCATACATATTTTGATTATTTGAAAGTCTGATTCAGAATATTTGATTTTTATTTATATTTGAGATGCTATATATGAGAAGATATATTAACCCCTCGAAAGTCCGGATCGTATATTATTTATACCACCCAGTTTTAATTCCAAAATTCGAAATGGCATCCGGAACATAATATTTTACTTTTATAATATACTAAAAACAGAGTTAATTTTCAAATACATTTTTTTTCGTTACTTTAGTGGTATTAAATCATTTAAACATTCATCAGAAATAAACATCAAGCATCAGAATTAGAAAAATACTTCTTCCTCAAACGGTTTTAAATATATATACTTCTATAAAGGCTACGGACTTTTAAATAATTATTAATTTTATTTACGAAATTTATGAATATTTTGATCATAATAGCATCCACATTAACATATTTTTTTAAGATCTTGTAAACGACTTCTAGTAGAACTTTTTCAAAACTTGTTTTATCGGAAATAATAAGGTTATGATTCTTTAAACAATCTTAATACAGAAAATTGTGGGAAAAATAGTTTTACTATATAATTTAACTGTTTTTTTTTTTTTTAATTTATATAGAAAAAAAATTACTTTCCTTTTAATAAAACTATTTCATTATGAAACAAATCTTGAACTTATTTTTGTATATACTGAATGCTTGGATAGTGAAATGGTGTTATTAAATTAATATAGAAAAATTTTGGCTAAATCGAAAAGGTATAGATAAGTATAATTTTGCCTAAAGTTTTCAAAAGCATGCTGTTTTACTTTTTAAATAGTGGTGAGTTAAAGAATATCAACACGCTTTGTATGCCATCAAGACGTATTCATTTGTGTTTGCTCTGAAGTTACAGACTTCTGTTTTTATACTTTCTGTTTTTAAGTACATTCTGGTACATTGGTATCATAGGCACCTCATATGGAAAAATGTTTTATTAATGTTAAATTTCGAAATAAATAATCCAGTCTATTACGTTTAACATTCGGCATAAATAAAACGGAGAGAGAGTTTAAAGATAAGTATTAAGCATAATGATCTTTCTTCCAAACTAAGTTTCAAAACTAAGTTCGCCAACGAACAAGCGCCAGGAAGCGAACATTACTGCTAACTCCGTATTAAAGAAATTTATCCTTCATTCTAGTTTATCCAAACATACGAAAGCAGAAACATCAAAATTCACACTTTTCATATATATGTGTATGTGTGTGTATGAAACGTGTAAAATAGAGCAAACACTGTACCTTGCGTAACAATTTTGAACTTCGGCTTTTAAGTACATAGTTGGATGCTAAAAAATTATGTAAAATGTAATTTTCAAAAACGCATTATTTTGTATCTACTATAGGAGTTTTTATGCACATGTTATACGTGCAGATATATGGTAACTTAGTTAATGAAAAATGTTGCACAAGCAGAAAAATAAATATACATTGAAAATTTGGTATCACACCATTTTTTAGGTGCAACATCCTCCTGTTTCGAGGCCTTGTTTTCTTTTCTTTTATTTAAAAAAAAAAAAAACTTTTCTTCTTTTATTTCTTTTAAAAGTTGATTTTTGTAGATACAAAATTTCAGGACAATTAGGCTGACCAGTGGTATAGATGTATGAATATCAAATGAAATTTAAGGAAGCTTGTCTTGAATTTATTGTTCTGTGTAAAAATGTTGCAGAATATGCGAAAAAGTTTTTCATAAGAAATGTAAATTGGTAAGAACATTACCATTAAATTTTTACTGAGTGTTGTATTGCAATGAGATTAACTTCGAAATTTACATGGTCAATCAATACACCAAAATGTAATTTTTTTTTAGATGAAGCTTTAAAATGAACTGTTTTTTTTTTATTGTTTTCTAATTATTGACGGATCAAAATATAACCTAATTTTTCAGTTACTTATTATGGGGGTGGGGGGGATCTTATGAACAAGAGCTTTATATCCTCTTTCTAAGAAGCATATGAAACTAAGTTGAATTTTAAAAATATTTTCGAATAGATTTTTGGTGCACTCTCTTTGTAGCATTTTGATGGAAAATATATTTTAAATAGGTTAAAATCTTATGTTAAGAGTGTGCTACAAACTGGGTTGAGGCAGTAAGCCAGATTTCATTGAACATCACTCTTTTCATTCATCTTAACCCCTTTCCTTTCTAATCTCCAGTTTCTCTAACTTCATTTTCTGACAGGAGATCGTTCAAAATGAGGTTGACTTCCGCATATCGTATAGTCCAATTCATGACGCAAAATTCATGTTAGACAGGGTTTCGAATTTAAGAACTCAATTAAGCTTACTTGCAGGGATTTTTTAAAGTATTGTTTTTCCATATTGGAACTTATAATATACTTTATAAGAGTGTACAAGAACGTTGAGGCATTCTTCAATAAAGGAAATTATATGTTTTGCTTTAAATTTATAAAATTATCTCTTATAACATATTTATTATTCAATATCATACCAGTCCTAACACATACAAAGAAACACTAAAGATAATTATTTTTTTTCTGCAAACACAACATTTCTTGGTCATAGTTAATAAAATTTGTAATGTCGTTTATCATCTTACATCTTCATCATGTCGTTTATCATCATGTGTAATTTTAGTATTTGTAAAAATAGTTGTTTATGAGCTGCAAAAAAGCATAGCTGCCAATGCTTGCACTTTTTGCGTACCACTGAAGTTCAGTAGCAGATTTTACCTTATCTAATTACCAGAATCTGCATGTTTAATGAGCTAAAAAGGTCTTTTTAAATTTCAGTGGTAACCAAAAAGCGTGAAGTTCGCAGTTATGAAAAGAATCATATTCACTATATTTGTATACTTGCCAACATTACAGTTCTTTAAATTAAAAAAAATCCTTAAATTAGAAAATTTATATGATAATAAACATGTCTTGCTTCTATATTCTAGTTAGTTGTAATCTATTTGATTTTATACACAGAAGAAATTTCTAATTTAGATATAAATTCTTTGAATGGGAGTCTCCCGTCAGAAACAAAAAAGTTGGCAAATATGTATTTGTAAAAAAATATATATATATCTGGTATTTATTACTTTTTTTTATGTTACAAGAAAATAGTATCGGATTAAATTTTATTTTAGTATACTTTGAGCAATCTTACAAAGTCAAAAAAATGTCTCCAAAAATGGTTAAGCCACTTCCAATATTATGTTATTTATTTTATTTCATGATAAATTCATATTCTTTACACTACTGTATAGAATAAGTTCGTTCAAAAGATTTAAAGCAACAATACAGACAAATGACAATTCAAAGGTTTCTTTTCTCTTAAAATAGCCATTTCCCAGTTATTTATTCATCATATATCACACCGTCTAGTCACTTTACATGGAAATGCTAAACAGCTATTTAATTCTAATACAGCTTCTTTCAAAACAAATACTTGTAGAATTTGAATTATTCACTGTGTTTTGTTTTCACATATTGGTTATCTTTAGTTCTCAGCTTAAATTATTTTGATGTTTCCCAAATTTTTGATTTTATAAAAAGCTGTAAAAAATCGGATTAAATTTAAAAGAAAAAAACGCGAGGAATATAAAGTATCATTATCAAAAAGTAATTATTATGGAATACAAAATTTAAAAAAATAGTCGATTTAACGTGTTTGAGAATAAACACCTGTTTAAGTACGACATTTCTGAATAGTTGAAAAGTGATTATTGTTTAAAAGTTTGTCCTACCTTGATATCAATATTTATATAAAAAGCTACAATATGTTGAATTTCTGTAAACTTATTTTTAAAACGATAAAAAATAACTTATTTCTAGAATCTTTGAAATTTTTGGTGATAAATATCTCTATCTGTGATATATTATATAAAATTGCGTTAAAATTACTTTACATTATGTTACGTTACGTTATTTATGCATTTCCGTTTATTTATTTGTGAATGACTGAATTTGAGATTTTCAGCGGATTTTTTTGTAGTTTCGCAATGACTTTTTTTTATCTTAATAAAAGAATTCGATTTTAGCACAACACTGGAAAATTTGTTCCCTTTTCATAAAGTTTATTCGATATGCATATAGTAATACTGGAATTTTTAGATTTTTTTTGCGTTTCGCCGAGATTTTTCGATATTCGTAAAATGATTCCTATTTAAATCTTTTAGCCTAACATAGTTAATTTTTTATGGTAGTCTATATGGTAGTCTGCTGTTTTCGATATTTTAAGGTTTTTTCGCGATCAATTTTTTCACATTAGTACACGGAATCTAGTATCAATCTACTAAGAATGTATTTATTAAAAATACAACACATTGCTCAATGGTGCACAAAACAAGAATTTTAATATCAACTTGTATAATTAAAATAAAATAAAAATATCAACGTTTCGTGCCGTCTTCTGCGGGCGTCTTCAGGAAAATATGATAATGGAAAGACTAAGTTTGCTTCTTGATCGAGAACCTTCTATTATCATATTTTCCTGAACATGGCCGCAGAAGACGGCGCGAAACGTTGATATTTTTATTTTATTTTAATTATACAAGTTGATATTAAAGTTCTTCTTTTAAGCACCATTGAGCAATGTGTTGTATTTTTAATAAATACATTCTTAGTAGTTAAATTTTATGGTGCAATTGTCCAGTATATATTAGTATCAATATTTTAGTCCGCTATAACAAAGTTGGCGGTATTTATGCATTAATAAAAAGAATCCAGGTTCAATAATTTAGCACAATATTTTGTCCGTGTAAGGTAAAGTTTAACGTGGTTTCCCCACTTTTTGCCAATGTTAAAGGATGAAAAAAAAATGTTTCTTAAATTTAATTAAGTTTCCCCCCTAAACGTAAATCTATCTTATTTTAAAAGTAACCTATTTAATTCTTTTGACTTACGTTTATCTATTTTCATTTAAGCTATTAAATTTCAGCTACATCGCTTCTGTTTACGTTTTCAGCGCCATCCGAAACGAATGTATGGACGCAACTTAATCTCCCTGCGCGGAGAGTAATTTTTCGTAAGTGACGGTGGGCTATACAAATTGTGAAGTTTATCAACGTATTTTTTTTTTTTTTTTTTTTTTTTTTTTTTTTTTTTCTTTGGCCAATCCAAGATCGGTTCTCGAGACCTTTGAAGGTTCTTATTTCTGGCAATGCTTTTTGGACCAGCTGGCAAAATAAATACCGGCGGTTTTAAAATCCATTAGGTACTTAGATCAGGAATGTGAAGTCGATCCTTCCGTACTGAAATGAGAGGTTTACTCGAAGTTTCCCAAGTTTTATCTTTTTCTCTCACGGAGGTTACGCTGGCTACCTTTTCAAGAAACGATGTTTATATGAAAATTAAAGGATTGACGGAACCGATATCTGAACAAGATAGATGAGTATAAAGTTAAATTTATTATTTATTTCATTAATTTTACTGACAAATAGTCAGTTCATTGCAAGTTATGTTCAAGTTAAGTTGTCCTATTTTTTGTTTATAAAAATAAACGTTAGTGTTTTCAATCCATGTTTTATCATTTGAATATAACTTTACATAAAATTCTTACAGATTGTGTATGAATTTAATGAATGATTATCATGAAAAGAAATATACTTACTTGACTAAATGAACTGTCAAGATATTTTAAAGTCCTATAACTGTACAATATATTTTCAACGCTTCATGTTAGTTTTTTTTTTTTCTGTATTACTAGGATAGTATTGTCAAGTTTAACTTTTTAATTTTTATGTCACCAACTAACCAAATGCGTCAACTAGAACACCGTCGTAATGACATAAGATTAAAACCCCGACCAGCCCCTCTTCTCAACTACTTTTAAACCTGTTTTTCAAAAGTTTAAATTTCATTTAATGGAATATTTTACCAAGTTAATAGAAGGAGTTGATGCGCGCCCACAGTCCGCTTTTCAATAAAGTTTATTCAGTATTCATACAGTGATTTTGGAATTTTTGGCACATTGTTTATGCGCTTTAGGATTTTTTTTCACGTTCGTCAGAAATTTTTCGACAATAGTAAATAAAGTCTTGTTTTAACCTTTTAGTACAATATTGTAAATTTTGTACTTTTCTTTTCAATATAGTTTATTCGATATTCATACAGTGATTTTTTAAATTTTGGCGAATTATGTATGCGATTTTTAAAGGTTTTTTTTTCATGCTCCGCAGAGATTTATCGAATATTAGTAAAAGAAATCCTGCTGAAATCTTTTAACAGATATAGTAGCTTTTATCCTCTGCAGTTTTCGGTATTTTAGTGTTTTTTCGCAGTTTGTTGAGATATTTTCACGTTACTAAATGTAATCCAGTTTCAATCTTTCAACCAAAAATTGCAAGTTTTGCTCTTTGCAATATCTGAAATAAATTTTTGTGACTTTTAGCATTTTTTTGAGATTCTTTTTCCACTTTATTAGAAGGAATCCAGTTTCAATCCTCTAGCCCACAAAATTTTGTTTTCCTTTCAAAAGAAATTATTCGGTTTTAATCTTTTAGCCTAAGTAAATATTTTCATCTGCGATTTTTAAAATTTTACAGCGTTTCGCGCTATTTCTTTATGGGACTAGGCAACGCCGGGCGGATCGACTAATCACATGTAATGTATGAAATATAATAAAAACTCAATGGGCAATTGAAATGGACTTTTAAATGGTCAAGCGGTTTAACGTGATTTAATTTGTGTTAAACCGAGGATAGTTTGACATATATGTATTTAATCCATACGTAATATCTTTTTTTTTAAATGTGCTGCATTTTATTTTCATTCACTTTCGTACATTTTTACAAGAGAATCGCTAGCATTAAATTTACACAAAAATATCTTGCAAGACAAAATATACAATGTACGATGAAGCATTTATTTACAAAGTTAAAAAAATATAAGTGAAACTGGTGTGAAACAATAAGAATTAAAAGATCTTTTTAAAACACCGCCAAAAAGCTTTTAAGGGTGTATTCGAAAAGACGGTTTTCCATCTTCAACAGCTCGAAATTTTCCGATACAATTTCAGACACATTTTTAAAAGTAGAAACATGAAACTTGCTGAGGGGATTTTTGAAGAGACGTATTAGGTGTCGTGAGATGTCTTTTTACTCTCAGTTCATTAGAATTTGATTTATAAATAATAACCTTCTCAGTATGACCCTTTTTTTCGTTCGCAGACCACCCGCTTCGGATAATTCTGTTCAAAATGTTGTTTTTGATTGCTTTTTTTGCAATATTTTCTGCATTTATCAGAGAACCGATGATTACGGCACCTTGTGTACTTTCTAAATAAGAGAATTTGAAAGTTTGGTGCATTTGAGAGCAAAAATAAATCGGAAAATAAGCAGTTTGAATCGAAATACACCCTTAAATGCGCTAGATTTTTTTTTTTAAACTTAATCTTTCTTCGTCGGGCGCAAACAAGACGTGCTTCTACTATGAAAGTAGCAGCAAGACAAATAGATTAAAATAAAACACAACTGTCTGAAGACAAGTTTTGCTGCTGCTTTATTAGTAGAAGCGCGTCTTCTTTGCACCTGACAAAAAAAGACTAAGTTCTTTCGAATTTCCTAGGACATTTAAAAACAAGTAAGAAAAATCATGCGTTAAGCCTAGATTATGAAGCACTTTCCAACACTTAATGGAATCTTTAACAAAACTTTGTTATTTAGGGAAATTGTCAAATATACCCAAATATGTATTCCAGTACTTTTGAACAGCCCAGTATTTCATATGTCAGTTGATACAATGGGAAAATTTAGTTTAGCAAGAAAATACCCAGTAACTTGAAATTTCTTTTTCAGCAATTCATACTATTAGATGGAAACATACTTGAATACTTTTGTTCAGCCCTGTAGTTTACATTATACCTTTATTACACGTCATCATTTGGCTAAAATTTATTGTAAACTAAAACACTTTTAAAACAACTGAAATCACATTCTCATAAATTATCATTCATAGGCGTCCATGTACCGAATTCTTTGCGTGGCCCTGTATATCCTTTTATCTATATTCTGCAAACATTTCTCAGTAAATTGAATGAAGCTCAGCGTAAAAATGCATAGTTTATTTAAGAACCACGTTTAAATAATTTACTCTCATACTCAGTAACGTTGGTGAGCTCTTTTGGGTAGCCCTGTATATCAACTATAACATTTATATACACCATATAATGTGCATATATTTAGCGAAATATAAACGCGCATATCATAATTAAAATGCATTTCATCCCTCCATCAGCCATCATCGGACACATATACGGTACTTCGGAAAGAATATACTATTTGAAATCTTCTGTATGGCCCTGTAAATGCTATGTACTTCATATTATGCAAGACAGTAGCGTATAATTTATATTAAGCTTCAGTGGCATGTATCAATTTTATTATACATGAAACAGCTTAATATATTTAAAATATGCCACACACAATTCCCCCTTTTACCATTATCTAATGGAATTCTTTTGTGTGGCCCTGTAAATGAATAATAGCTACATTTTCACCTTATATTTTATAGAATGCATATTTTAATATGTTTGACAGGGTATAACATCTTTAAAATTCCTTTGAAACCACTTTTCCCCATAGGCCGTAATGTAATGGGAAATTTTTGATTCTCTCTGTAGATAAACTAATCATGGTAGATACTTCATTTTCAATAGGGTTCGTGCTAGGGTAAACCTCAATAACGTATAAAAATTTCATAGCAATCCGAGTATATTTACGGGAGTTAGAGCGCGGACAGACGGCCAGACAAACCGAATGCATAAGCACTTTTCAACTTTGTTGGAACGTGCTAAAAATGATGTTTCGCGAAGATCTTTTCATTTTTACAAATTTAGTACTGTTAATCTTGTTTTAACTTGAATACTATATAAGATTTATTTTATTTATTTATTTATTTATTATTATTATTATTATTATTATTATTATTATTGGAGTCAATAAAGGGAAAAATTTTAACACTTTTCTCTTTTAAAGTTCTATGAATAAATAAATGAGAAAACAAGAATAATAATTATTAATTTTGAAATTCCGCTTTTCCTTGGAATAACGTGTTGTCACTGCAGACAGTTATGCTTTATTTCAACCCATTTCCATTTATTAACTTAATTTATAAACTTATATTCTACACTAAACATAAATAAAACTTGAACAATATGACTATTTAGTTTGTCTCAAAACATTTAAGTACATATATACCTGGCTTTATAATTTAGTACATTAAAACAAGACGACGAAGAAACAAGCATACATACATGTAAGATAAAGTAAATATTTTCTTCTTTGTTTTTCTAAGCTTAGTTTTTCCATTTTTATATCTTTAAAAATATGCACACATATTTACGTTTAAAAAAATGGATTATCTATTTACGTTTAAGTAACGTTACTTATTATGAAGTATTAGATAATACTTGAGTGCAGTGAGCTGGGAAAATTTTTGGCAGAAGTTTCCATTTGTTTTTTAACTTTCTTCTCATCTGTTCTGCTTTAACAGGTCATAGTAAATGAACTGACAGCATGTTGAAACATACTAAACCGTAATGTTTAGACAAAGGTTTGGTTATTCAAGCATCTTCGCGTCCCTTTGGCATTTTCCATAGATTTTTTTTTTTTTTAAATAAACACATAAAAGAACTATGAATGTCTAGAGTATAAAATAAAAACATAGTGAAAGCAAAAATGTTTAATATAACTACAGGATGTTCCATTTAGTGTTTTATAGAACACGGTAGGAAAAGGAATAAATATTTCAAAAAATGACAGGGAAGATTCGGATATTCTATATTTTAGAATGCATAATGACAATAAAATATTTTTAATTTGAAATCAAAATGAAGAAAACAGCTTATGGATCAATCCATTTCAAGTGGTCCAGAAAATATTTTTTTGGTCGCTCGACTATTTTTTAAAAATCTGAAATTTTTCGTACAACAATCCTAACATGACGGAAGTTCAAAATGACCGTTATTTTATTTTTACTATTTTTTGTTTGTGCATGGCGGCCACCTTTGTTTCATCGTGTTCAGCGATTTTCTCAGATACTAGGATACACAAAATTGTAAATATCTCGTCTTTTACTTTTCCAATTGAAATGGGATTTGCAGCATTTTGTTCAGAATAAAATAGGCTAAATGTATGTTTGTAGAATAATTTTGAAAAATACATTTTTACAAGTGAAATTTTAGCACAAATTTTAAGATTTTTTCCAAAATCTATCCGTTTGCAAGAGGAAATTTTTCATGCAAGGAAAACTGTCAACCTAACACAATTTTTTCTACAAATAGGTCAAAAGTGCGCGTACTCACACACCAAGTCCCAGGTCTGGGAGTTGATTTCTCTTTGCGAAAAAAATTCCGAAATTCGTCGAAAATTTCAAAAATCGCACTTTTTAGGCTTTGATATCTCTGGTGGGGCACAAGATAAAAATCTGAAATCCTGGCCTTTGATAGTATTGTGTAGTAGTGTTATGTACAAAAAAAAATTAAGAAGGAGATTCGACTACAAGCTGATATATGACACGGACAATATGTGAAAACAATACTGCCAAACTATTGTAACCTACTATGTAATTGTTCAACAAGACGTCAACCTTACACATTTTTTTTACAAATAGGTCAAAAGTGCGTGTACTCAAACACCAAGTCCCAGATCTGGGAGCTGATTTCTCTTTGCGAAAAAAATTCCGAAATTCGTCGAAAATTTCAAAAATCGCTCTTTTTAGGCTTTGACATCTCTGGTGGAGCACGAGATAAAAGTCTGAAATTCTGGCCTTTGATAGTTTTGGGTAGTAGTGTTATGTACAAAAAATTTCAATAAGGATATTTGACTACAATCTGAGATCTGGCATGGTCAATATGTAAAAACAATACTTCTAAACTATTGTAACCTGCTATGCGTTTGTTCATACCTAAAAAATATTAAACTAATGGTTGATGATGCAAAGTTACAAAGATCGTCTTCAAATTCTGTTTAAATCGTGATTTAAAGAATTCAGATTGTATGCTAAGCCAATGCACTATTTGTCCAGATGAACAAAAGATACTGGAAATGCTATTCGTCCATTTCAATGGCCTCGAAAATATTTTGGTTGATTGGCCGTTTTTTAAAAAATCTGAATTTTTTTTGTACAACAACCCTAATATGAGGGAAGTTCAAAATGAATATTATTTTTTTTCGTTTGAGCATGGTGGCCATCTTTGCTTCATCGTTTGCAGCTATTTTCTCACATTGAAGTTTGATATCTCTTGTGTGGCGCGAGATAAAAATCTGGAATTCTGGCTTTTGATAATATTTTATGGTATTGTTTTGCACAAAAAATTTCAAGAAGGAGATTTGACTATAAGCTCAGATACGGTGATTAAAAATGTGTTAAGAAATGCTATTACGAGTACATAGGAGAAATGAGTTAGTCTCTTTTATTACAATATTTACGCAGAAAATATCGTTTGTTGAAAACAGTTAAATAATAAACATTTAATTTACAAAAGATACTATATATGCTCAACAAAGAGCTTAACACTATTTACGAGAGATGTTATGAGTTCGACCAGTTACTGTTGTCAGTCCATTAGGCTGTTCTTTCTCAAAATTTTATTTCAAGCCACCCAAGTCTTGTCATCCCTTCTTAACTTGAATGAAATTATCTAGGTTTAATAGTAATTGAAACCATGTCAACTCGATCAGTTGCAACCTATTGTCAGTAATTTACTTTTCCTGAAATGTGTTCCGAGTAAAATTGTTGCAATAGCATTTCTAGTAGGTTTGTTCATCTGGACAAATAGTGTATTGGCTTAGCATACATTCTGAATTGTTTAAATCACACAGAAGCATTTGAAGAAGATATTTGTAATTAACATTTAACTTTGTACCATAAATAATTAATTTAAAATTTTGTAGGGATGAACAATTAATTACATAGTAGGTTATAATAGTTTGACATCCTTATTAGTATTGTTTTCACATATTCTCCATGTCATATCTCAGTTTGTAGCCAAATCTCCTTCTTGAATTTTTTTATGCATAACGCTACTACACAATACTATCAAAGGCCAGAATTTCAGATTTTTATCTCGTGCTCCACCAGAGAAATCAAAGCCTAAAAAGTGCGATTTTTGAAATTTTCGACGAATTTCGGAATTTTTTTTCGCAAAGAGAAATTAGCTCTCAGATCTGGAACTTGGTGTATGAGTACACGCACTTTTGACCTATTTGTAGAAAAAATTGTGTAAGGTTGACAATCTTGTTGAACAGTTACATAGTAGGTTACAATAGTTTGGCAGTATTGTTTTCACATATTATCCATGTCATATCTCAGCTTATAGTCAAATCGCCTTCTTGAAATTTTTTGTACATAACACTACTACACAATACTATCAAAGGCCAGAATTTCAGATTTTTATCTTGTGCCCCACCAGAGATATCAAAGCCTAAAAAGTGCGATTTTTGAAATTTTTGACGAATTTCGAAATTTTTTTCGCAAAGAGATATCAACTCCCAGATCTGGGACTTGCTGTATGAGTACACGCACTTTTGACTTATTTGTAGAAAAAAATTGTGTAAGGTTGATAGTTTCAATTGCATGAAAAATTTCCTCTTGAAATGGATAGATTTTGGAAAAAATCTTAAATTTTATGCTAAAATTCCACCTGTAAAAATTTATTTTTCAAAATTTTTCTACGACTGTATATTTTGCCTGTTTTATTCTGAACAAAATGCTGCAAACCCCATTTCAATTGGAAAAATAAAAGACGAGATATTTACAATTTTGTGTATCCTATTATCTGAGAAAACCGCTGCACACGATGAAACAAAGATGGCCGCCATGCACGAACAAAAAATAGTAAAATTAAAATAATGGTCATTTTGAACTTCCATCATATTAGGGTTGTTGTACAAAAAATTTCATATTTTTTAAAAATAGTCGAGAGACCAGTGCTGGACCACTTGAAATGGATTGACCCTAATGGTAGTGCATTTAAAGACTGATTATGATAATTAAAAAAAACTGTCATGTAATATTATGTCGGAAGTGTTGAAAGTGCGAACCAAACTATCGGAAAGAAATAGTAAAATAATCTTGGAAAAATTTGCTTCATTTTATTTAACAATTTTTTTTTTTTTTTTTAATTTGAAAATTTTGAGTTTTCAACTTCACAAAATTGGAATTTTTTAAGGTTTATTTAAAAGCCCTATTCTACATATTTACAAGTTTTATTTAATCTTTTTTTATTTGGTGGGATGCGGCATGGGGATTTCAATGGTAACCAAAAGAGTATATATTTATAGTCATATTTAATAACAATATTATTAATTATTAATTAATATTTTAAATCTGCTTAATCCAAAATATGGTTACGCGTTGTGAATGGACTTTCGAAAAGTATCCTGTGGAATAAAAAATAATGAAAAATAAAAAATTGCAGGAGTGATGTTTAAATGAATGTTGTTCTTCTTTAACATTGACTAGTTTAAACATATCTTGCCAACAAACAATTTTAAATTGAAGAAATTTTTTATTTCATCTTTTTTTACCATGTTGAACGAAAACATTCTGGTGTTACTATTGAACAATTTATACTTTCGACGATGTAAACTGATAAATTTCTGGGGGTTCTTTTTACTTAATAGAACTGAACATTTTTCTATCCTTACTATACATTCAATGTCCTTTTACAATTCAGGCAATGAATATCAAGAACATGACACATTCAAAATATAGAGGATTCTAGGGGTGGCTGATCCACTTTTTTCAAAATGATATTTTATTTTTTAAATATTGAACTCAGAATAAAGTTTAATGTGTCATTTTATTCGTTATGCAATCAGTCATTAAAATAAAATTGCCACATAAGTGTAATATACAAGAAACTTGAAAAACTGTTGATTTTAAACATGAGAAAATAATGGGGCAAGGCTTCCCATGTATGGAAGGCTTGATCCACCTTATTTTATACTGAAATACTTGTTAAAGGAAATACAATCAGTTTGAAAAAACGTAGAATATCTAAATGCTACATGGTTTCTTTATTATTAAAAATTATTTCAGAAAATGTGTTGTGTAAACAAGCATGCTCAGACGGAATTCGAGACACAGGTGTGTGAGACTCTATCCGGAAAAACTAACTGCCGCATACTTCGACTTTATCTTACTTTATTAATCTTGTTGAAATTAGTTTACATACTTTCGTAAAGCTTTTTTATCAATGTTATGTTATTTTGCAGAGGAGTGAGCACTTAACAAAACTTAAGGCTGTTACTTTACTTTTTTTTTTTTTTTTTTTTTGTCTTTCTCATTCTTTCTATTTACCTAGTATAAGTACTAGTTAAATGAAATAAATGTTCCTATCAACTTTCCCGCTTAAATTTTCTAATTTTTTTCTTTCTACTATAGCAATTTTTCACATCTTCTTTTAATCAAAATTTTACATTTACTTTTTTATCACTCCCTTCTACTGTAGCTTTGAATTATTTTATTAAGTACATTATTTTACTTAAGTAACCATCAATCCTTCATTATGTACAGAATATAATAAAGATAGTTCCAAAAACACGATTAAGAGATCTTTGACTATGCTCAACCCTCTCTCGCATTGATTGGTTCAAGCCTCCCCACATACCACTTTTTAACCTCTTCGCTACTGGCGATTATTACAGTATTTTTAATTATTACTGAATTATTTCTTCTCTCGTTTGATTTCAGAGCAAGATTTTTGTTTTATTTTCATTAGCTCGAATCTTAGAATTTGAAACATATTATTCTTATATCGAAATTTCATTTATTTTTGAGTATCATTAATAAAATGGGACAAAACTGATGTACCCATTTTGGTACTCAGGGACTGAAGAGGTTAAAGTATAGCACGTGGTTATGTTTAGTTTAATTTACCATATTATCTTTATGCCTGGAATGAAAGCTCAATATATCTACAATACTTAAAACCTACTTACTTAAATTTACATGATATATTTTATATGGAAAAATCTTATAAAATGTCTCTAAAAATTACACTTTTCAAATTGAAAACTCCTGTTTTTTCCACACCTGTTTCAATTATCTTCATGAAACAAAGAATATTTCTTGAACATTTAAGTAGCTTTGGTTCCCAAGTATTAGCAAAACTCTGAAATTCTTTTAAATATGAAAAGTGAAGGGTGGGTCAATCCTCCCCTATAGTCAACCTTTCCTTGTCTCCCTACGTAGTTTAAGTTAAAAAATTATGAATTCACACGAAAAAATAAACGCGTGTATTAAAAAAGATTTTTCAAAGATCTATATAAATAAGCTGACTATTCTTTTGGTTTTTCATTTTGTATTTTCTTTCGTTTAAATTTCTCGAGACGAATTTCAATGTACATGAGCGTCTTATACTTGCCTGTAGCATATTACATTTATATTGTATTTGAATTCGACATACCTAAAGTTTGATATGCTTTAAATATCAACGATAACATAGCTGAAAAGAGTATTTGGTTGTTAAATAACACTTTTATGCTAAATAAAGCCATCCTTTATCGGATTTTCACAAAGCTTCATTTAAGAAAAATTAGGATTTTGTATTTTTTAAAATTCTGTAACATTAGGTTGACCTTAGTGTTATTAAAAAAAAAATGCATTAAAGAAATTACATAAATCTACACCTAATTATAATAAAGCATATGTGTATTAAAAAGAACAAACGAATTCATCGATAAAGATGCATCATTTTTATGTTTTGCAACAGTAGACTATAAAACTTGTCTTTTACTGTATTTTTTTTAACTTTTAAACATCGTACGTTTTTCCTTTTTACACCATCGAATAGAGAAAAAAAAATGTACTTACGAGTGCAATTTGTTTCTAAATTGTATTTTAATTTGTTTGAAAGTTGTATCGCAATATACTCATTTTTAATGGCTTTTACAAGTTGGATTTTTTTTATCTGTATCGCGTGCTTATAATTATGAAAGGTAAAGACGTTTGCACTTAACTTTATATAAATAGTTCAGCATTTGTTTCCGGCTTATAAACTATATGGCCAATGATTACTGGTCACTTGCAATCTTAGAAGTTTTGTTAAACATTTAAAAAAATACAGGAGGAATTACCCTGAAACTCCATGTAAGTAAACAAAATGGCATAGGTCATATATTTCCAGGAAGATTTTTCCCCGAAACACCATAGGGGACCGTCAACCAATTGAAAAAAAGCGAATATCTTCTGGATAATCCTGTAAAAATAAATGTAGCAAAAGCGTTCACATGCCGTAGAACATGACTAGGAGGTTTATTGTAATACACTCATTTTTATGAGAATAGCATGTATACTCGTGGAGAAATTAAAATTTTTATAAAAATAGTCCCAGATTTCGCCAATTTTTTTTGCTTACAATATGCAGAATTTTTAATATATATATATATATATATATATATATAAGACCATTAATAGTAAACAATATTAACCATTTAAAATTAACCATTGAATTTAATAACTTATATCACACTGAATATGAAAGGAAAAAATAATAAAATGAATACAAATGGAATTTTTAGAACCAAAGCAGAATCATCAGGTCCCAAATACTTTGGAACTACAAATGAAGTGTGTGGTTTCATCTTCGTATTTGCCATGAGAAAGCAAAATAATACGAATTTGGGACTACCAATACACAAGGAACCGAAATTAATTAAAGAAATACCAAGTAATCTATAGTGGATATGGAGAAAATAAAACAGTGATGAGCTATAAAGTAGAATGAATCCCAAATGCACGACCTTAATCCTGATACCGCACGTGGTATATTAAAGCTTGAAGTATTCATATATCATATGACAGAAAAAATGAGACAATATAATAATAAAAACAAAAAAACGATTTATCGTACACATCATAATATTAAATTAATATTTGATTAAAAGCAGAATAATGTAATAACAGAAAAATTAAACCATACATCATAGTGTACCCTATTATTATTTAAATCAATAACATTTATTTTGACTATGTTAGGCTGAACTCAATATCTTAATTAAGGAAGATTAAAGATTGAAAATAGCTTGTTAAGAAACGTACCCTATACATTTAGTAGTGATATAGTACACTCATTTATTAAAAGTGAAGTGCAATTTAATAATGTAAATGATAATATATATATATGTGTGTGTTTATTTATTTATTTATTTATTTATATATTTTAGAAAATATGACAAACAACATTGTGTACAATACCTTGCAATCAGAATTAAATAATAGTAATAATTGGATGAAAAATGAGCAGGTTTACTAATAAATAATGTTTTACTTCATCTGCTCGAAGTCAATCAAAATATAATTTGCAAAATGTATTAGCTAAATGTATAAAGCAAATTTTGCGAAAGTCTTAAAAATGTTCCTTGAAGGTTTTGAAAATAATTTACAAAAATTTTGATATCCGTTGTTCAGTGGTGTAGTCCTGGGAAAAAAAGTGGGGGGGGGGGACGCTCATATTCTCGAACATCAGGTTCTTTATCACACATAGGACTAACTTGATTTTGAATTGAAAAATTAAATTTAAACTAAATTTATATTTAACAATTAATTAAAATTTAAAAATTCAAATTACATTAAATTTGCATTTAAAAATTAGTTAAAGTTTAATTAAATTTAACTTAATATTAAAAATTAATTAAAATTTATGTTTTTTTATAAAAAAAATTTCCTTCCCCCTCCTTCCAGTTACTTAAAATGAAAAAGAAATTCATTCAACCTAATTTATCTTATAACAATTTTAATATTATTTTTTAATTTTTTTTCTTTTACTCCAAATGCACCTTTAAATAGAATTAAAAATCAGGCTTCATGCATAGATTATGAAACATTTTGTAATACTATAAACAATATTCTACTACAGGTTTTTTTTCATACAAGAAACAGAATTACATATAAATAAACATTTTAGTAAATACTTAACAAAGTTAAAAAAAAAAAAATCAGTAGTTACTGTCTATAGATTTTAAAAAAGGAACTTCTTCACTCACGGAACTGAACCCACTCGCTAATGTTAATCCTGTGGGAGATTTTTCCTGAATTTCATTTCGTTTACATTTCAATAAATTTGAATAATTTTTGTTTGGGATGAGTAGAAAAAGTCAATTCCTACAATGTCCGTTTTTTATTTTTTTTTCAATTATATTCTGTCATTTTTATGGGGATATTTTGACTTTCTAAACCATTTCCCAAAGTGAAATTATCAAATGAAATAAGACGATCTCGGTAGATGTCCGTAGCCATTACTGGCTATCACACCAAGGGAAATAAAAATGTGCATAATAATCGAAAAAATAAAATGGCTACTGTAGAGATTGGCTTTAGATATCAAAAATCATTTAAAAACATTAGAATGCAAATGAGATATTTATAAAAAAAATTCTCTAAGATTAACATTAGAAAGCGGATGTTTTCGCGTGATTGAAGTAATCTTTTAACACGCAAATTCTTCAGTATATAATCTTTTTCATTCTTTCATATACCAAGCAGTAAAATTAAAGGTATAATTAAATGGAAAAACGCATAAAACATCTAAAAAAGGGTCATTCATCTCTGACAATACTTGTGCATTCATATGTTTTGCAGTCCTATATATGGATTTATTTCTATTATAGTCACATAGTAAAACATATTTATACTAAAAAACAAATAATATTCCAGAAACCGCATTTTCCACAAATCCACTCACACAAGTTAAATAATCCGACTTGTTGCACTGCATATGATTTATAGAATTCGTTCTACATAATGTAATAAAAATTAGTTAAGATTGAAAATGCACAACCTACAATAATGCTCATACACTATTAAAGAAAAATTATATGATACATTCCTTATGTTTTCTGCGGCTAACGTTATTCCTTCTTTAATAACGTAATATTAATTTCATAATACGCTTTTTAAACATTTATTTTTACTTTAAAAATCAAGAGCAATGCAATATAATTTCTTTGCGTGAATACCTGTAAACGAATTATAGAAGCTACTCAATCCTTATTCTATATTAAGCGTATTGTTATACATTACAGTAAAATATATATCAATTTCGTTATGTTTAAAGTAGAGTAAAATCATTAAAATAAAATGCAAATAATATTCTTTCTGTAGGGCATAGTTTAATTGAATAGTTCTAACTACTCCAGGGTTGGCAAAGTGGGCCCAGCCCAGAAAAACCCACCCGGGTTTTTCTGGACGGGTCTACCAACAAAAACCCACCTGGGTTTTTGTTAAAAGTGGGTTTTTGCTAAAAATCATTTTTGAATGTGCAAATCCCCCTAATAGTATAATACAAATTTTCCTTTTAAGCCCAAAACCTAGATGGTTTCTTTTACAAAATCACATGAAAAGACAGAATTAGTTGATAGTTTGATTCAGAATACTTATTTTTTCAATTTATTTATTTATTTTATAAAAATATATTTCAAATAAGTTACGCAATGTAATACAAAATAATTATAATCTTTTTTATAATTTATCAACCAAAATCACATTCATTTTAATTTTTATGGTAATATCTATAGTTTTTTACTATTTTTCACACTGCTTTGAGTCTAGTATGTTCTGTAATTTAGACTAGATGAATCCAAATGTAGAGAAAATCTTCTTGATGGAAGCAGAGCTAGATGGAACAGAATGCAGAGATTGGAAAAAACTACAAAAATCACAATCTAACTTGTTTTCCTTTTTCTGTATTTTTCCTTTAATAATTTCCCACCATTTTGAAGCTCAGAATTGCGACATAATACCTTCTGAGAAAAGTGATTTAGGAAAAAAATCTATGTCTTTAATTTTAAATGCCACTATCACAGGTAACCACTCTGAATGATACTGCATGTATGCTAGAGCTCTCGATTATACGTGTATACGAGTATACGTATAATACGTATTATACGAAATACGGATTTGCTATACGTATAATACGGCATCGGCGGTTATACGTATTACACAAAACAGCATATACGGTATATCGTATATACGGATCTTATCCAAGCGGTTAAACGTATAAACGTTTAAACTTTTTTCGTTCAATATATGAAATTTGATGTTTCGATGTTTCTGCGGATTAGAGACATTGAGAAATATCCGGTAGAGTATCCCCATCGCGATTCTTTGTTCAAACAACTACGATGTGTTTACTTAACTACTACTTGTTATGCAGGTACTTAAAAAAATCTGAATACTTCCTCAGTTTAGATTTTGGCTTTTTTTTTCCCAAAAAATTAAGCTATTTATTATAAAATATCTTACATTACTTGTGGGTAGAATCAAACTAATCTTTGGAAGATCTGTGGCGCAGTACTTAGTTTTTTATACTTTCTTGTATCTTCAGAAGAAGAAAGTATTGGATTCGGGAATACTTTCGACGGGTTTACACGTTTTAAGTGTAAGAGAGTCCGAAAAACATGTTTTTACAAAATATCTGTCTGTGAGTTTGTGAGTCTGTGACTTTGTCTGTCTGTATGTGACATGAATTTTGTCAGCGCTCTATCTCAAGACACAGAATTAAGAAACATATATGGGGGAGACTTGGGCACATGTGAAAATGGGGCATATAAGAACATTGCCATTTTTCACGATCTGAACACGTCATTAAATTCTCCAATAATCATTCAGTGATTCTGTTCCTTTCAGTTAACTTCGTGAAAATAGTGCCAGTTCCATTATTTATAATTTTATTGAAATAGAAGACATTTCTGTCATATAAAGTTGATTTTGTATAGAAACTTCTACAAACACATCTGTCAACAAATACATTAAAAGCAACAAGCTCGTTTACGTTCAATTGTAATTTAAATAAATTTAATATTTTCTAAAATGCAATGAATGTTATATATTATTTTATTTAACTGTTTTCAATACAATTTTTTATGCATCGCTAATGCAAAAAAATATTACGTTTACCAACTTTGCAAGTCTTTCTATTTCATTTGTTGCAAACTTGTAGTATTAGTTTACTTCCATTCCTAAAAACAGCTATGTTATTTGGTGCTTTGAAACTAAATACATATTTTAAGAAAATAAAATTTTTAAACTTATAACTACTGTGAAATCTCCATTATTGACTCCCCCCCCCGCTTTCTTTTAAATAAATTAAATTTGGAGGAAGCTTATAAATGGAAAACAATTTTTTATCCTTAATTTACAGGCAAATAAGGCAAATATAGGAATGAGAATCTTTCGCCTTTCGGTAGGTTTCCGATAAATATTATCCAAATGTTCCCTCCCTAAAATCTCCCTCAAACAAAAAGCCCTAAGCAAAAGTTAAATTCTTTAATTATTTTCTCAGGTTTACTTCTTTAATTTTTATTCTATTGCAACAATATTTTATCAATTATCTAAGCCCCCCCCCCCCAAATCTACTTATTTTTATTTTATAATATTTTGCTTAAACATATCACTCAGAAACTAAATAAATATACATATACTTTTTTATGGTGAATTCAACAGATAATACAACTAATGATCATAGTAACATATGAAAAAGATAATAAAAAACATGTCAAAAAATAATTTTTCCTTGTATTCACATGTTTCTCTTGTGTATTTACAATTGTCCATTCGTTGGAGCACATATGAACGTTTTTTTTTTTTTTTTTAATTTATAAAACTATTAAGAAAAATAAGAAGAACTATAAAGGTAATTAAAAAAAAATAATCATTCATAAAAAAAAGTTCTGTTTACTATATTGAGTAGTTTTGCTTATAGAAATTAACCCAATTATGAGAAAAAGCTATGTTTATGTGAACTGCTCATATGTGCCCCATTCACCCCTATATATTCAGGTAGTCCCTCATAGAAATTGGTGCTGATTATTTTTGTGTGTAAATTGTTCAACAGGTGACGCTACTATGCTGTCTTTTTTATAATTTCTGCAATAGCTCTGTCTCAAGAATTTTCAAGAAGCGCGGATTTCCATCAAACTACAGGAAAAAAACATGAAGGAAAATAACAAGAGGTTAAATTGAATATAATAATATAGAGGTCTTATAAAAGAAAATAACAAGATCTTGGTCGGAATCCAGATAGATATTTCACTATTAGTGAAAAGAGATTGGCCAATCAGGAGTATGATCTTCTGTGAACTTTTGCTAACTGTTATTAAAAATATACGCTTTGCATTGCTCGATCTCTAAGTATAAGACATACTATGCGGATTCCTATCGTAACGCCACCGATTTCCAAATTATTCTCCATTCAGTGACATAAGACTGGTGAAGTCCACCATTTAAATTAGATACGATACGTGGAATATACGTATACATTAAATATACGTGTTCTTAAATATACGTTTAATTGATACGACCTTATACGTATCCGGATACGTTTAAACGTATATTTTAAGGTATCCGTATAGCAGAGAAACGTATTATACGGATATACGTATATCGTTTAAACGTATAGCTGCTATACGTATCCCATTGCGAGCACTAATTTATGCACTCATCAGTTTCTTCCTCTTTTGTTAAATTAAGCCTTTCCCACCTAAACTTTGCATTCATTATATTAGCTAAAACATGCTCGGTCCCGATGATCTGTTTGTAGCATTTCATCATAATTTCCTTCCTTGTGTTATTTCAATTCTTCTGATTCCATCAAATTTCTCCAAATCTTAACGAACATGACAGTGTGGTTGTATCTTTTTGCAGCTTATCAAGAGATGAAGATATAATTGTCAGCTGCTTTTTAAAATTCAAACACTCCTTCCCTCAAATACTAGAGATGTAAATTTTCCGGAAAAATATAAGTGGCGGAAAAAAACTGGTTTTTTACCGGGTTTTTTTCGAAAAAAAACGGAAAAATTGGAAAAATTGATTTTTCATGTCTGTTTCTCCCAAATAAATTATATTTTCGTAGAGAATATTAAATAATAAATATTTTTTCCCATTTATATATATTAAATGAAAATTATTTTCACTTTTTATTACAAAATAAAAAGAAAGTAACAAAGCCTGCTTTTAAAAGTTTGGTTTTTTTTTTCCACAGCCTAAGAATTTTTATTAAACGCTATTGTTTGTTATATCATATCTCTGTTGAAATGATTTTTCAGTTACATGTTTAAGTACCAATTGACCTAATGTAAAAATCCGAGTCAATGTGTCTGCAGTTTGGAATGAAATAAATTATGCATTCCATTTACATAAGTATAGTTTTTAAGTAAATGATAGTAGTTTAAAGAAATTATTGCAGTTTTGTCATTATATTATTATATCAGTATTCAAAAATTTCATTGTTTGTTAAAAAAAATGTATATTTTTACATTAGTACTTTTTTTTCCTTAGAATTATAATTTTATTTCCTTTATAAAATATGTTTAGTTTTGGTATAGCTTTCCAATCTCAACTCAAAAAAGTTTTGATTTAGTTTTATAATCTAAATTCAAACAAAACTAAGTTTTACTTTGGCTTACTCAGGTCTACAACTAAAAAATAGCGTAGGATTTATTGACTGTTAGATTTTTACTCACTGAAACCAGAATTTTTTTTAAGTTTAATTAAATGTATTTTTTTTTCTTTTTACCCTGAAATCTGGTATTCTATTCTTGAGTAAGAAACCATATTCAATAATGTTTCCACATGGTAATTTTATATTTCTAAGAGTGGAACTCAAAAGTTATGAAAACAGAACACTGCAAATAGAAAATGCTCACTATTTGAGGAATTAAAAAAAGCAGTTACATACAGAGATAAACTTCTACTGTGCTTTAGAAAACTACAAAAAAATTCAAAGTTTAATCAAGAGGGAAAGTACAATTTAGAACATAGTTACTTGTAATAAAATATGGGAAGTTTTTTTCATCGCAGTTGTACTTTTCTAATGCAAACTGCCCATGTTTTTGCAACATTACTGTACCTTAAAGAGGTAAAATGGAGGTCAATTTTAGATTCAACACCTTGAAAAAACATTCACTTAATCAGCTATAACGAAATCTTGAAAAATGCAGCATAGTAGTGCTACCTATAGGGCAATTTAGACCAAAAACTAAACAACATTAATATATATCAGAAATTGTCTGAAGTTGTAGTTTGATTTTAAAAAAAATCGTCCTTGAGGTAAAGCTATTGCGATAATCATGAATAATGCAGCATAGCAGCATCATCTGTTGTGCAATTTACACAAAAAATTAATGAGTACGAAGTTATGTCAAAGATTAACTCAATCTGAAATTTTATAAAAAATACATACATTAGTTTGAGATAGAACTATTGTGGAAATTATGAATAATGCAGCATAGCAGTGCCATCGGTTTGGCGATATACACTAATAACTAAACATCTCGAGTTTATATCAAGGTGTAACTGAATCAAAAGTTTTGTGAAATTATATGCATTAGTTCTTGAGATAGAGTGCCCGTAAAATTTGTCACATACAGACTCACAGAGAGACAGATATTTTCCAAAAACCATCAAAACGTGTTCAGGGCCTTCTAAAACGTTTAAATATACCAAAAACTGGAAGTCAAATTTTTGACGAATTCAATACTTACTTTTTGAAAAGATAGAATAAAATAATAAAGAAATACTTCAAAATTTTATGTTGAATTTTTAATTTTATCATTTCCATTAATCGGCATATTATTGCAATAATTTTACACATGAATTAATTTTTAACAAGATAAGTTGCATTTAATTACATATCTAGATTTTTTTCATGTAATCAAGTTTTTGTGAAATTGTGAACCTTTTGTATATACTTGTACAAAATATATTAAGAATTTTTGAATAAGAAATTATTACTATATTTAGGTTCCTATTTAGACATTTTTAATAAGGTTATTTGCATACATATATGCAACTTAATAAGATTCAGCTGCTGTATGGCATGAGATTTTTTTCCTTCAATCACTGCACTTGCGAAAGATTCCATTTGTTGAATAAACTTTTTCTGAAATGTCTATTTTCAAGAGAAATTTTGCAAAGGGTCTTGTGTTTCAAACAAGAAAAAAATGTGAAGGATCCTTTCAAGTCTTCTCAAACGGATTTCTGCTCAAAGATCAGATTACCCACATTAAAATTTTCATGTGAGAAACTCAACATAAAAATAAATAAAATAAAAAGTATGTGAATGTAACTATTACAAAATTTTCACTACATTATTTCATAAATGAAATTTCAATTTTTCCAGTTCGGAAAAATTGAAAAATAAGCCTTCGGAAAAAAACCGGTTTTTTTCCGAGCATTCCCATCTCTACAAATACCACTATTTTATATCATTCATTTTTGTAAAAATTTTAAATTCTTGCTTGATCTGTTTCAAACTTCAAGATAGCTTAGCTAATAACATACGATAAAAATTTTTAAAAAAGAATGCTGTGTCAAATACTGCTATCTTCTGTAATAATTTCTGCAAAAATCTTAATTTCTTGCCTTAAAATGCCACTTCCTCGACTTACATGATTTCAGATAGGTTGTTTAACAGAGTTTTGTTCAAAAATATTTTTATTAAGAATATAGCGCACTACTTGTTAGTGCGTGCATAGTATGCTATACAGTACTGTATGCAGCTGGAACCTAGTTTGAGATATGTTCGGCACGGCAATTGCATATAAATTACAGATTTATTTAAAAGGAAGAATCCTTCTGTGCATGTGCAGCATCCTCTAAATCAGGCATGTTAAACACGTGACCCGCGGGCCGCAATTGGCCCGCCAGGAACTTTTCTGTGGCCCGCCAAGCCTTTGGCATTTTCGTATGTTTGATTACGTTCTTAGTTGATACAGAAAATACACTTTGCATTGCAAATATTGAAGCATTGCAAAATTGGAGAATGATTTTATTCAAAATATCTACCATTATTTCAAATGTTACTCTTCATTAAATTTAACGGCAGATATTGACATAAACTAAATTTAATGATCCGCAATTAAATAAACAAAAGTATAATTTTTTAAATTAATGTTTGTTATTTTGGATGAATATTTTTTACAGTTTGGCATAAGAGATGCAAACATCACCGATTCAACACTACTGTGGGATAAAAGATACAAACATACTGCCTTGAATATGATCAAATCTAATTCATATTCGTTTCCAAAAGGTAAGGTATGCAAAAAAGTTATCGATAGAAAAGTTAAGAAAAACATACCTTATTCTGAAAATTTAAAAATGTATAAAAATTTTATGGGTTTTTTGCTAATAGTTTATTATCTGTTTTACGCCTTAATTTTTTTCTGGCGTATCGGGCCGGGCATAATTTCTTTTTTTCGTATGAAGCCGAGACTGATTTCATTCTTCCTAGTTTTCACGGATCAAAATAATAAGTTCCTGTTGAATCATCCCGTATGAAAATCCTTTTCTCGACGTGGCCAAGTCTCTTCATAAATCAATAGAATTTGGCTTGGCCCCAAAATTTTTGTAAAAAAGGAATATACTTTTAAGTCGTCATTATTCTACAACTAAACATTAGAATTTATTCTTTTTAAAGAATCGTAGATTGATTAAACATATTAAAATAGAGTTAAACACATGAAAAAAAAATAATTATGACGAATTTTTTTTTTAAACTGAAAACTGCAATTTCTTTTAAACTGTTCATCTATGCAAAATAAATACAATAATACACGAGAAAAAAAAATATATTAAACATTTACATCCGCTAAGAAAAGAACATACTTTTTTCTTTCCAATGCGATTCCGTCTTAGAAGATTTTTCTTTTACTAATACCATTTTTTAGATTTTTATGTTCCCATTACATGGAATAATGGATTTAATAATACTAAAGATGACTGAATCATTTAAATACGACAAACAAAGGTTCATTAAAAGCATAAATATCGCTCCATTTCTGCATAAATGGAGATTATAAACGTGAAAAAAGAAATAAGATAAGTTATTTTGGTCTGAACTCTTTCGTATGGGTAAAGATCAATGTTCGGTAGAAATTCACTCAGGCCAGGCCAGGTTCGGGACGAATTTTTAACCCTTTTCCGGACCGGGCCGGGTCGGATCAATATTTTTCTCGTTCGGGCCTGGCCGAATTATTATTCTATGAATTGGGCCGGCTCGGGCCAGAAAATTTCGACCCGTGCAGACCTCTAGGCTGCATGCATAGTAGAATGCGAGCATTTTGGACATAAGCTCATTAATCAATTTCATTCTTAAAGGTTAGTAAACATATCATTGTAAATTATCCGTGTGAGATCATTGTTTTTCTTGATTATGAAGATATAACACCTCAGATTCATAAAAATCAATTTGAAATAATTATTTATACTCAAACAAAGACTGAAAAATTGTGTTTGATATGTAGAAATTTCGTTGAAGTTTGCTGAGAATTTACTCACAAATATCTAGAAATAATTCGGAAAAATAAATAGATTTTAAACTGAAACTTTTTCAGTTTAACAAGAAGGAAATAACAAGAAGGAACAAGAGCAGGGGAAAAAAGCGTGTTCGTGAAAGATATTAAAAATAATCCATCGTTTTTGGGAAGAGAGAAAAAAAAAAAAAAAAAAAAAAAAAGATTCGATGCAATTGCATACGATTCGAAATCGTTCAAGTTAGAATAAAGGATGTCCAGAATAGTTAATAAATTCAAAAATAACCTGGGACATTTCTATAAATATTCTTGATGTAACCAGAAATTTCAATAATCGCATGAAATTTATAATTTCAATATGTGTTGCTATAAATGGAAATTTTCATTAAATTAACACATTTTCACTAATGGACAATAGCCATCAGTAGCCACAGACAAATATTTTTTTAATAGCCACTTTTTCTCATTTAATGACCCCCTGGCCGGTGCTACAGTTAATATTGTCCTTTAATCTTATAATTCTTGAAAATATAGGTGAAAGAAATTTTACTCTGAGGGCAGCTTTTTTTTTTGCATTTTTGTGTAATTTTGATTGCGATTTAAATTTTAAAATGTTCAATGTGTTTAAACATGTTTGTATTTTTATTTAAAGGTATTTTTCATTACATTTGACAGTGAACTCTCATAAAATACTTATGCTATTGATTAGTTCTTACTTAATAAATATTTTTAAATATTTTCTGGTGCGTGTTTTTAATTTTTCTAGTAAATAGTTTAAAAGTTTTTGTATGTATTTCTGTTTGTTTTTTTTAAACAATGCTGTATTTTTAATGTATAGTTTTCATTTTGTGCTGTAATTATTGAATTAATCTCCTTCTTTATTTTCGATAATGTGGCCCGCGGCTTTGTGTACAATGCTAAATCTGGCCCGCGGTGGTAAACGAGTTTGACATGCCTGCTTTAAATGGTGTTGTAGGTAACAGAGACATGGTTTGAGATGTGCATCTAAATTAGAGATTTGTTTAATAGAATATACATTTAGCTAACACAATATGAAATGAAATTTTGATATCTGAAGCATGCGCAATGAAAAAATATTTACTAAACCTACTCATTTTTCATACAATTATTATTATTTTTTAATTCTGATGGCAGGGTATTGTGTAAAATGTTATTTGTCATATTTTCAGAAAAGAACATTATTTTATATTAAGAACTCTGCAAATTATAAGCAAAAAACTTGAAAAAATTTAGGACCGTTTTTACAAAAACCTTAATTTCTCTACGAGTTTACTCTTTTGCTTCATTTGTTTTGACAGGGTGTTCTAAAAGTTTTTCTTTCTTTTTCAATTTGTTGACGGTCCCCTGTTGGATTTCGGGGAAAACTCTTCGCGATAATATATGAGGTATACTATTTTGTTTACACACCTGGAGTTTCAGAATAATTCTTATGTATATTTCTAGATATTTAACAAAACGTCTAAAATCGTAAGTGTCAAGATTTTTTTTTTGCGGTGACTGTATAATAAAATGGATTTTTTTTTTTTAATTAAGATTCTGGTGTTGTTGTTCCATATAGGAATTGAAATTTTGCGGTTTTGTAGAGAAATCAATGAACGCTAAAGGGTTTAAAGGAATTTATTATACAAACAATGAGTCATTATACTTTTACATTGAGCTATTGTGCTTCCTATGATTTACATTACGTAAGATACGTAAAGTAATAATTTTTGCGCCGTCAAAAGTCGACGAATCGTCAAGTTATGAAATTTTCATATTTTTGTAACGGATGCAAATTAGCGTTTCCGTTCAAAAATATAATTATGTATGCCTGCAAGATTAGAACTTGTAATTATTTTTCCAAAGTTTCCTTGAAAGCACAATTATGAAAATCTTCCTTGTTAAAATATTTTTATTCAGCGTCAACTTTCTGTTGAGTAAATGAAGCTCTCCGTACATCGTCAAACACAAATAGACTTATATACATCATAGCGGCTAGTATATTTTCTTTTTAAAAACTTTCCATTAAGACATTAAAATACATATTAATAAGGTCTAAACGTAAGTGAAATACCCTGTCATTTTATTAAATAGGGTTTATTTTAGTAGCTTCAGCTAACTCAATTGGTTGATACGCGAAATACTTTTCATTTTGTGGATTACTTATGTATTTCAAAAGAATTTTATTTATCACGTTAAACAATGCAGTCTAGTGGTCGAAGCGAAAAGCTAATTTCACTAATGCATTGATAGTAGAGCAGATGGTCATTCAAAACGTAAATAGACCAGTAATTTTATCGAAAAGGAATTGAATAATTTGGTCATAGTTGAGCAAATGTGAAACTTTGTTTTAGGTTTTCTGATCTTCACATCAAGATTTTTTAGAGTGGAAAATAATATAAACATAATTAAAGTTGGTAGCACAACTTGAAGGACTTATTTGTGGTTTCTGTAAAATTTGATTGTTATTTTTTAATAATTAAAATTGTTTATTATTCATTACGTATATCTATTACGTTTCTAAGAGCTTTTTTAAATATAATTTTACTATACGAATTAACCTAAGTATATCTATTTGGTATTTTACAGTTTATAAGTAAGTGAAAAATATGACATTTTTACATTCAATTCTAATGCATGCGAAGAGTTGCAGTACAATTACTGTTTCTGTAAATTAATTGAATTTACAACTATACTGTACATTATTTTAAACGCTCTGCAAAGGTATATGCTAACTTTTTTCATTTTCTATTACAAAAAAAAAAAAAAAAAAACTTAATATGGTTGCAGATAAGATAGAATTCCTTTACGCAATGACCAGTAATTTGAGGGCAAAATAAATGTGATCCAAGTGTTAATATAATCAGAAAGACAGAAAAATCAGGCACCAGTATCAATAGACGGACAATGAGTTTCAGAAACCAGACTTATAATTTATTGATTATATATAAAAGAAGGAATATTTCAGAATATATGTATTCATAAAGTGTAATGGTGTGATTTCTTCACCAATGCTATATCGTGTCATTGACGTAGACGACCTATGTGGGCAATCACGTCATGCAAACAAAATTATAAAATAAGATGGAATAATGTTATGTAAATTGCCTAGTTCTAAAGATACAAACTCTACAGCCTTAGAAATTGACAAATTACTTTTACTTACCATTAATTTCTATATCAGGATGCAGTAATAATCATTTGATATTTTATTCTTCTGACATGAAGAAATTAGCATCATTTAGACATACAAATTTTCCTTTATCCTTTTTAGTTTTCAATGACAATTGGTCGCTCGTGCATCAAATAAAAATTTTAATGAAATAAAAAATGTAGTTCTGTCACTAGAAAAAATCAACATGGATAAGTAACTCCAATGGAGGGCATTATTACCCCGGTCACGGCCAAACTCGATTCTTCCCCTTCCTTATACCATATGCCTTATACGGCCTTCCCAATCATCCCATAGTTTCGGAATCTTAAAATGACTACAGTCGCCTGTAGATGGCATGAATACAAACTGTAAAAATGATTATTAAATGTTACTTTTACAATCAAAAATACGAAAAACGTCACTGTATATGCGTTATAAAAGGTAAAGATAGTATACGTATATTTTATCTCAGTGTACTAAAAACAGGAAAACTGAAAGATTTGAAGATAAAATAAATAAATATAATTCATTAAGCATAAGCAATTAAAAATATATTAAATAACACGCTAATATAACACGAAGAATAAAGATTATAAGTAAATTTCTGCATTTAATTACATTTAAATTCTTGATTGCTTGAAAGATTGAGAATTCTGACCATAAAATATACAATAATTTTTCTTTTATATAATATTTATTAGTTTGGAAATTTTAAGAAAATTTTAAAAATATTTCAAAAATTAAACTCTTTTTAAATTACGATAACTTTTTAAATACACTGCTCAAAACAATTAAAAGATATTTGAAGTTTTATATAAAATAAAGATATAAACGAAATTTTTTTGCCAAAAATAGAAGAAGAGAATCACAAATGCAAATTTTTCTGGTTTTCAAACTGTGGAGTATGCAAATTTTGAGTTCGACGTCAAAAACGTCGCTTCAGCGGCAACGAATGAAATTTGACTTTTAACTGGATAAAAGAGATTGAAGACAAGGATGATCGGCATTCAGTGATTGCTTTGTTTCGATGAGTACGATGTCTCAGCGAAGTCATTTGACAGATTCAGAAGCTTGGAGAATTGTGAGTAGGTTAGAAGTGGGCCAAACTCAAGCCGAAGTAGCGCAAGCCATTGGAGTGTCATAAAGTGTCATTTCCAGGATCTGGAACCGTTTTTTGGAGAGTGGATGTGCAGGCCGAAGACCAGGGCAAGGTCGTAGATGGGCAACAACGCCCAATGAAGATCGGTATTTAGCGTTAACAGCTCGGAGACACCGAAACATGAACGCTGCTCTTCTCCAACAACACCTTCGTCCGGCTACAGGCACCACGATTTCAACTCTGACTGTCCGAAACCAGCTCCATGCTGTAGGTCTGTATGCTCGCCAACCGATGGTATGTGTTAGATTAACATCAAGGCATCGTCGCGACCGCAGGGAGTGGGCAACTGAGCATGTCAACTGGAGGAGAAATGTATGGAGCAATATTCTGTTTTCTGACGAGTCCCGTTTTTCTATGCATCCGGATAATAGGCGTATTTTCATCTGGAGGGACCGTGGCAGTAGGAATAATCCTGTGTTCGTGCACGAAAGTGTCAGACTTGGCGATGGAGGAGTGTTGGTGTATGGTGGCATTTCCATTGACGGGCGCACTGACCTCTACATCATTCGAGATGGAGCTCTGACTGGTCGCCGATATAGGGATGAGATCCTCAGACCTATTGTAGTTCCTTACGCTGCAGCAATCGGAGATAACTTCATTTTAATGGACGATAACTGCAGGCCACATCGTGCAAACCTGGTGGAGGATTTCCTTTTCGAGGAAGGAATCGTTCGAATGGAATGGCCAGCGTGTTCTGCAGACATGAATCCAATCGAGCACGTTTGGGATGCTCTAGGAAGATGAGTTTCTGGCCGCTAACAACCCCCACCATGTATCAATCAGCTAAAAAGTTTCCCAGATACAAAATCCACCTAAAACTGCAATATCCTTTAATTGTTTTGAGCAGTGTAATTTAATTAATTTTTGCGCCAGATTTCGGATGGAAAAAATAGGTGCATAAAGCTGATAGCGGATAACTTTGTAACAAGGAAAGTAAAAAGTAGAGGGAAATAAAATAATAATAATAATCATAGATTTTTATGATGTTTAAAAGAAAAAAAATAGATATTATGAAATCAAATATTTGAATTTTTAGCAGTTATAGCATAAGAAATATAATAAAGAATGTTTGTACAATATTAAGATAATAAGCAAATTTGCCAGAATCCGGCAATCAACTCTTAAAGAAATACAGTCAAACCCCGTTAATACGCTCCCCGCTTAATACGCGAAACCGCTTAAAACGCGAATTTTCTTTGGTCCCTTGAAATACTCCTATCTTACGCATATAAAATACCCCCTTTAATACGCGAACGGTTAATACGCGAACCCGTTTAATATGCGAAATTTTATCAGTCCCTAGAAAGAAAAACCTACGTTTAATACGCGAATGAGCTTAGTTCTAAACTTACGAATTTTTAAATGAAGTATTTTCCCAAGCATTTTATACAAAAATTATTTAAACAATTATTTTTTATTCAACAATTATTTAAAACCAATTAAATTGAGCATTTTCCCCTTCAAAATCATACGCTGACTAAATTCGGACCCGGCTCCGAAGCTAGCACAGGACTGCCTAATCAAAACTCTCCCAATGAAATATGATAAGCGAGACAAGCTTAGCGTTGTACAAAAGTTAAAGACATTATATCTGCTTTGAAAAACACCTGTTTTCATTTGGACAGTATTATAAAACTATAGGGCAAAATTTTAATGAAAATTCAAATTTTTAAAAAATACAGCATTTAGAGATATTTAACTTTCGCATTTCGGTCTATCATGAGACGCTATTTAAGAATATGTAAATTAAAAAATAATTGATTCAAAACTTTTCGAAATCAGTAAAAACCTGGTCGTGGTTTCTCTTGCTTTCTGAACACATAGCTCAAAAAATCAAATTACGCACAGCAGAATGTACCGTCAATTCAGTACTTTTGTTGCGATTTTTGTCATTTAAAAATATAAATGTAGACAAAAAGGGAATTAAGTTTATAAAATCATACAAATTTGAGGTTCATGTATGGTTCATTCATCGCGGCCGCGGGATGCTGGAGTCAGCTAGTTTTTATAAAAAGCAAAAATGAAAAGAACTTTTCCCCATAATTAAGAAATGATGTGACCCCCCCCCCCTCCCCTAAATTAGAGCAGTAGAACCGATAGAAGAAGCATGTGTTACAATGGCAGATTAATCACGTGAGTCTTTCCAATCGCTGTTTCATCAGTGTTATGATTTTTTTTTAAAGAAGAGAGTCGCCTGTCACTCCTGGTATTATCTAGTCTACGACATCCATCTTTGTTTTTATAATCTAGTCTAAACTATGGCGGAAGGAGCAAAACATATTAAACGAAAGGCTCTGTCCATCATTGAGAAGTTACAAATTATAAATCAATCGATGCCCAAGCTGTCTCAAATAAGTCTGCGTTCGCCAAAGAAATACCCGAGTCACTTTAAGGACTTAGTTAAAGAATAGGAATGCCATCGTTAACCAAACTGTGGTTGGAAGAAGAAAGAAAAAGAAAATAAAAACCGCCAAGACACGTAAAAGGCCCAACATGAGTGGTTTGTTTAAGCGCGCTGTACAAATATCCCAATAAGCGGTTTGTTAATAAGGAAAGGGCATGTTTACAAACAAACACTTCTGTCAACCAGTCTACCACTACATTTTTGTCATAGCGATCATTTTAGGATTCATCTTGACGACGTAGCCCAATCATAGCAAGCAGAGAACCATAATAAAATTTGTAGACCAATCAGAATGCCTGAATTCATATGTAGAGTGGGTGCTATAATAAAGTACGGGCGAAAACAGCTTGCCCACACTAATAAGAGCCCACAGTGACGTCAGCTGCCCTTTCCTTATACAAGAAAAAGCTTCAGAAATCGCAGAAAAAATGGGATTGCTAGATTTCAATGCCTCAAATGGATGGCAGGATTGATTTAAAACTCGGCACGGCAAAAATTCAAGCAAGTGCGTGGTGAGTCAGCTGCAGTCAACATTAAAGATGTTCACTGTTGAAAAATTAATCTGCTTCCACAGCTGGTAAAAAACTACTCAAGTCAGCATATTTACAACGTGGACGAATTTAGGCTTTTTTACAAACTGACACCCAATAAAACAATAGCCATGAAAGGAAAAACATGTCATGGAGGCAAACTGAGCAAAGATCGTCTTACTATTCTGCTCGGTGCCAACTATGATGGATCAGATAAATTAAAGCTGCTAGTCATAGGGAAAACACGCAACCCGCGATGCTTGAAAAATGTCAAGAATTTCCCCTGCCTGAACGAAAGCCAGCGTAGAACTTGGATGACGGGCAAAATTTTTACAACATGGCTTCGTAATTTTGATCGGCGTATGAGAAAAGAATCGCGCCATGTGTTATTGCGTATCGACAACTGCCCTGTGCATCCAAAAGATTTGACCAAGATTTGAGTAATGACCCAGTAGAATTTCTATCTCCAAATTCGACTAGTGTCAACCAGCCAATGGACCAATGATTAATTAACAGCACCAAAGTAAATTACAATACTCACGTCGTACGGCAGTACCTTTACTAAATGGAACACGGCAGCAATCTCTCTTGCTACGAGTGTCGTCCTTTTACAGTCCTTGACGCTATGCACATGCTTACTGCAGCATGTTAGAGTGTTACACCAACAACATTTGAAAATTCCTTTCAAAAAGCGGGTTTCGGAAGTAGAGAGGACATCATTTACACAGAGCCAACCTCGCACCCCTAATGTTGAAGAAGATTGGATAACCGCACAAGAAACTAACAGAAAATTTTGTCGATTTAGACACGTTCATTAACATCAACAAAGATCTAGTCATCTCCGAACTTAGAAGTCTGGATGTTATCATAGCCGATGTAACTGCAATTTACAAACTGGATAAAGAGGAAGAAGATGACGGATCTGCGTTTCCGGCCCCATCCCCATTCTCCAAAGTTACAGAGGCATTCAATTTCCTAAGACAACATGCGTGGTCACTTGACGAAGGACCCTCAACAAGCGAACTTTACCACTACCTAAATAAGGCGAAAAACATCATGGTGATTGCGCGACCGCATGTTAAACAGGCCAAAATTGAGTTACTTTTCCAAAAAATAATTTTTATGACATTATTGACTTCAGTAAGTTTTTTTTTAATTGACTTTTTATTATTATCAACCTATTTATTACCTCATCTATCTGTTCGGTATAGCTAACAAAGATTTCAGTTTTGTTAACAAAAGTTTTTAGTTAATATGGTTAGCAGAAATTTTTGTGTTCGTCTTATTCAATTTTATGTGTCATATATAATAAATCTAAATATGAAAAGACATAAGGTTTTTACTTGAGAAAATAACGATTATTTGAATTTTCAACTTTCAAACGTTCCTGCTTAATAAGCACATAACGATTAAAATAAATAAAATGTCATTTTATGTTTTAAAAAATTGACAAAAAATGTGTTTTGTCGATGAAAATTCGCGACCTTTGGTTAATACGCGAACCCGTTTAATACGCGAATTTTGATCGGACCCCTGATTCGCGTATTAACGAGGTTCGACTGTACTTTTTTCAAAGCATAGATTACTTTTGTACGATTCTTAATCAATCAATAAATATAGAATTGCAATAGAATATACTCCCTCTGTCCCAAATTAGTTGCGACATTTAGGCTGAAAATTTTGTCCCAAATTAGTTGCGACATTTCAAGTAGGCGGAGTCATAGATAACTTCTGATGCACTTTAGTAAATCGACACCAGTAAAATTATACTAGAATGAATATAATGAGGTATACTAGGTGTCAAGAACAATGAAATTCGAATGTAAAGTAATAGAAATAAGAAATAATATCCTAAAGAAGGAAATGAATAATAAGAAGCGCTTTCTGTACTGGAATGTTTGCAGTGATGATTGAAAAATGGTAAGCTAATCCATAATTCCATAAATGCTGCAGCTATTAAATTTAATATTCATCGTAATGTTCATCATCACATTCCGTTTGCAGAAGCAGACAAAGACGTCAAAAATAAAAGATGAGGAAATTTAGAATGTAAGTTTACAAAATAAAAATTGAAAATGCTGAAAAAAGGAAAAAAAAATTAGCTAATTAGCAAAATCAAAGATTCCAAATAAAACGAAAGAAATCTCTGCGAAGATTATCATATTCGTAAGATTCATATTCGGAAGATTATCATATTATCATATTCGTCGTTGTTATAATTCGTAAATCAATATAGTATACAGAATTCTCAAGGCGAAAAATGTTTTGGAACGTAAGACAAGTTTAATAGAAAAAAAGAAAAAAATTCGACAGAATACGATTTTGTTTGTAGCATCTCCAAGCTAAAGGATACTTTTCAGAAATGTTAGAATGAAATGTTTGAAAATGAATTTACGATCGATTAGCTTGAAGATAGTTTTATGTAATTACTTTTAAAAGAATCTTTGCAAATTGGGGCGTGGCTTAGTAGCAAGTGAAACGGGATGTTTTAAACTGATTCAATATTGATTTATGGAATGACGTGGGGAATGCTAGGTAAGTAAATTTTTTAGATTGATAGTAAAGCTCTCTCAGAAACCTTAAAACAGAAACATGAAATCATAAATATCAATAATCAGGACAAAAGTATTCAAATGTCGCAACTAATTTGGGACAGAGGGAGTATGTACATTGCAAACATTTTTCATTAATCTGGCTGTTATATGTGTTGATCTGAAATATTCCAAATTGTAGAAAATATTGAAGAAAGTTGCGTATAAAATTAAATAGTCTAACACTGGACCTTCATAGTGTAAAACTATGATAAAATTAAAAGGATATTTGCATGTTGCATAAAATTAGCAAAATAAGCAAGCTTTTAGCCAATAACCGGCAATCAACTTATATCATTTTTTTTTTTTTCAAAACATGTATATTTACATGATTCATAATTATTTAGAAAATATATATATGTATTTGCATTGAAAACAGTTTTTAATAAATTTAGCCATTATAGTTGTTCATCTGAAATATTCAAGCATATCAAAAAATTATAAAATTACGTATTCAATTCGAGACAATCATAGTATAAAAATGTATGATTAATTTTTTTTTTTTTTTTTTTTTTTTTTTTTTTTTTTTTTTTACAACATGAATATTTACACGATTCTTACACCGCGAACGATTTTCAATATATTAAAACTTGCTAATCTTAACTATACACTACATGGTCATTGATGACTGTCCACTTGCGATTTTAGACATTTTTTTAAATATCTAGAAAAATGCATGAGGAATTATCCTGAAACTCTAAGTGTATAAACAGAATAATAGTACAGGTCACATATTTCCGTGAAGATTATTTCCGGAAACTTTATAGGGCACCGTCAACAAATTAAAAAGTAATGACTATCTTTTGGATAAACCCTGTCAAAACTAATGTAGCAAAAGCTCTCAAAATGTAGATTATGATTAACACTAGAACTACCGATGTTAGACATATACCTAGTTTTACCGCACCCGTCAAATTGACGGATTTTTTATCATTGTAACTTTTGACTTAATTAATGTAAATAAAAAAATATAATTTAACAAAAACAACATTTAATACAATAAAATATTGATTATTAATAGAAAAAAAAATTATTTGCTTTTATAGTCCAGCATATTTCATATGTATGAAATGAATATGAGGTACATATTTTACAAGTACATACTCCCTCTGTCCCAAATTAGTTGCGACATTTGAATACTTTTGTCCTGATTATTGATATTTATGATTTCATGTTTCTGTTTTAAGGTTTCTGAGAGAGCTTTACTATCAATCTACAAAATTTACTTACCTAGCATTCCCCACGTCATTCCATAAATCAATATTGAATCAGTTTGAAACATCCCGTTTCACTTGCTACTAAGCCACGCCCCAATTTGCAAAGATTCTTTTAAAAGTAATTACATAAAACTATCTTCAAGCAGTATGTTGTGATATAGTGTCAAGTAACATCTCTTGCAAAAAAGATGCGATATTCTCGGCTGTTAGAAGAGCTGGCAAAAAGAAAGGTTCGACTACGAGGTCGCCGACCACACCAATTCAAACATTTACAGAAAAACGACGTTGAGTAGCATGTGGTCTCATGCGATGGTGATTCTCGCAAGCTCATAAATATGAATTATAAATTGTAAAATTCTCTAATCTGAGAGCCCTGGTTTCCTTGAATGCTCTTGTGAACACCACCACCTAACGGCGAACGACTATGCGTTGCTATGGAAATCTAAATCCTTCTGATGTCCCTTATCTCCTTTTAAAGTTTGTCCCGATAATCCTGGGACATTCTGTATAATTAAAATTTATCAGTAGAATTTGTGACTGAAACATTGTTAAATTATATTAAATTACGCTTTAAAATGTAAATATTTCTTCAAAAATAATGCAAAAGCTACATCCTTTATAAATACTACACTTATTTTTTTTTTTTTTTTTTTTTTTTTTTTTTTTTTTTTTTGTATGCTCGTAAATGGCGCTATTTTGAAAGTAAAAATACTGAAACACATTTTCTTGATTTATGTTCAATTATAAAGTTTATTTTTGTGGTTATTTAATTAAACATATTGGTTGTATTATGAAATGAGTGCTTATATTTATACTTGGCTTGTGATGAATTTTGATATTTTAAGATTTAATCCTTGTAAAATATTTTATTTTTATACTGATAAGTAGAGAAAAGAAAATGCAAATATGTGACAAAATCTATTTGTGCCTGTGTGACATTTTAATTTGAGTTATTAAATTCTCTAATTGAATTATGCAAATATTTCCGTACATTTTTATGGTTTTTATTTAAGCATACATAAATTATTTATACATTGTTTTCGATTGGCCTTTATATGCAGAGTGAACCTGATAAACAGCTCAGTTTACACAGGGAATTAAAAATCTGCCTCTCTCTACACATAAAAAAAAATCTTACTATATTTTGTTACACGTGCACGAGTGAGAAATTCTGAAAAAGTATATTCAATAAATGCTTTAAAAAATACGTTCTTAACCCCCTGACTGCTCAGCCAAAGGGTAATATTGTAATGTTGTTTTCTCTGTAATTTATTAAAAATATAAAAAAAGATGTTCTTTTCCAACCTGATGCAAAATACGTTATTAGTATCGGTGTATAATCTTTGATAGCATCAATCCTAACTTAATTTTTCAGAACTGAGTTTTATTTGTGGAATTATACTAATTTAAATATTGCTTATGTTGCAGTGAAACCTGCAGCTTAGTGTGCGAAAAAATCAGCCGGCGGCAGTCAGGAGGTTAATAATATTGCATTTTTCTGCAACCAAAATTTTACTTGACAGTATGAACTACAATTTTTTTTTATCATATTCTAATTATTATATGTATTCCAATTTCGAACATACTCTCATATTTGAATATTTAGTTGTATGTTTATTTAATATTTAATCATATGAAATTTGTAAATTAAATCAATATTTCTTCATATGAAGTTTCAATGTCTGAATACACAAGTTTCAGAATCGTTTTGTTTGATTAACACACGCAGCATTTGTTGTTTTATTTTCAACACCATACATTTGGTATTCCGTGATTCAAATGTTTCTACTTCAAAAGACAATAACATAGTGTAATAAAACTAACATAGAAAAACATTCATTTGTAGAACGATGTCTTAAAATTTTAAAGCTATTATATAAAGTGCATAAAACAGGCGGTTGTTGTTGTTGATACTTAATGACTTACTCAAAAACGCTTACAAAAACATGTTTGTAACTCACAGCGAAAAACACGAACTGCATTTTTTTTTCAGGGAATAATTTAAAATGACAAAGAATATAGAATTTCAAAATTGCTCTTCAGTTTAAATTTGTGTTTAAAAAAACTTTGCTGTCGATGAAGAAAATGATATCCATACTATCAAGTTTCACGTCAGATATTTAAAAACTAAACAAGCTATTGATTCAGACTAGTAAATCGCTACAGTATTTTCTATTCCTGACATTCATAATTATTACCAGGAAATATCGCTAAAAGTTACTGCACTGTTAAAAAAGGAGGGGGTGTAAATCTACAAAACTAGTTTTTGTAAAAGCTTCAGAAATGTGTATGTTTACTAAAATTTTATCTGTACATGTACAGTAAAATAATGTAAATGTACAAAACTAGGTTTGTAAAGTTAAGACATCTGTATGCTTAATAAAGTTTTATCGATAATGTGGGAAAATTACATGATTTGTTTTGTTTTGTTGTTGTTGTTTTTGCAGTTACATAAAAAGTTCTGGGAATCCTAATTTTCAATGACAGCCTTAGTAACCTTATAAAGTTTTGTTGTTGTTGTTGTTTGTTTGTTTTTACATTATGAGTTCATATGAAAGATCAAGGGCGGATCCAGCTCTCCTTTTAGAGGGGGGTCATGCCTCTTATATTTTGAGGGGGGAGGGGGGAGGTCACGTCTCTTAATAAACAATTTTTATAGTGAATTTGTCACACATTCAAAATAGCTAAATTTCTGATACTTTTAGAAAGTTATTTTTATCCGTAACAAAAAAAAAAAAAAAAAAAAAAAAAAAAAAAAAAAAAAACAAATATTCGTAAAAAATATATACATTTTATTCTGGTACCAAGAAATTGGAGATTTTTCCGTTTTTATATAAAATCAAACAATTATTTAAGAAACTGTGCGTTATATGCCAATTTTTAGGACAAGAGGTAACAATTAACTATCACGGTATAAAGTCTACAGTTTACGGAGATTTCGCGAAAGATTCTTCTGTTTTATGGAAAACGTTAATCACACTTTCTTTGAATAAATACACCTTGCATCTCAGATTAAAAGATACTTCATGGGTAAGTCAGAAAAAATCTACTTTGGGTTTCAGTATGGCTTTAAAACAGTTAAAAAGATTCCAATTGTTAAGCAAGGGATAAATTTGAAAAAAATCAATATATATTTCATTTTTTAAATTTCCTTTAAAAATTGTTTTCGTTCAGAGGGGGGTCATGACCCCCGTGACCTCCCCCTTGGATCCGCCACTATCATTTTCAAAGACTACAAAATACATACTGTTCTTATATTAAATCAAAAAGGAAAAATTGTCATTTCGTTTAAATAATTGGATTCGAAAATTGATTCAGAGATATCTTTAGGATATTGTGTCAATTATAAATGGCTATTTTTTTTTATTATATTCGGAGTCTGTTCTTTTTATATACAGCAATATTCCATTGTGTAATTCAAACTCGCATTCGAAAAAAATATAATTAAAATGATTCCTGTAATTGTAAGATATTTTTGTTTGAAATCTTAATATATCTATAAATAACATATACATAAGATATGAATAATTATCTCCAATGCGTACTACTAAAATTACATTTTACACTCTAAATAAAAAGGAGAGCCTATTCACTCCGGAAGAGTGAATATTTACTCTGTCGCAGAGTAAAAATATGCCTAACCTCTTTAGAGTGACTATTCACTCTGACCAAAAGTGGAAATTTTGACCCTTTGAAAGAGTGAATATTCATTCCTCCGAAATGAATATTCACTGTAAACAGGGGTGAATAATCATTATTTTGGAGGAGTGACTATTCACTCTTGCTAAAAGAGTGCGTTTTTAAACACCTGATAAGAGTGATTATTCACTCTATCGTAGATGTGATTGTTCATTTTTTATGCAATGAATTCTTTTTCATGTTGGTTTGTGGCATTTTAAAAGATTCACATCTTTTACAAAATGCAATGAAAGTAAATACAAGAGTGGTAACGATTGGAATAAAATTCTTTATTGACAATATTTATTTAACTCATATTTTGTAATATTAATTGAACTTTTAAAGAATACCTTATTTAAAGTTACATATGATTTAAATTATATTACTACAGAAAGAAAATGAAATATTTTATTGCAATCTTATCCCTTGTGTTTGCTTTCATTTTTAGCCCTATAAATATAGGATAGTTTTACAAGCCCATAAGGGCAAGTAATTAACCGAAATATTAATCAGTCAATATTATTTTTTTTATTTTTCAGATACCCATTAATTTGTCTATGTTGTTTTAATAATTCCCGTGATATACGCTATGTTCTTTTTTATGTGTAATTAAAATTTCATTTCTGTAAAACGGATATTAATACAAATCATATTTATAAACCGACATGATAAGCCATATTTAATTTCAATTTTTCATTATCATGTGCACAGTAGTTTATGAATATGAACTAAATAGATTTCGTATGTTTTACTGGAAAATACTAATCTAGAAAATAGGGGAAAAAAAGGAAATACAAAATATAAGAAATGACTACATATGTACTGTTCTTAGTATTGGAAAAAACATTTTTAATGTAAAAAGCAGCAATTTATATCTTTAAAATGTATTCGATCTTATATAAGTGGTACAAACTTTAAATATATATATATATATATATATATATATATATATATATATATATATATATATGTGTGTGTGTGTGTGTGTGTGTGTGTGTACTAAAGCAATTTTATTTCTAAACACAAGGCATAAAAAGCAATTTGTTTCAATGCTTAGTTATCATTTTTATTTTTTAGTGCCAATAATTACATGTGTCCTAAATGCCAAAAATATGTTTACAATAGGAGGTAATTTAATAACTTATTTAGAATGTCTATAATTAAATGTTTAATTAAAATCATAAACAATAAAAAAAGCTTAAATACAATTAAAATGTATATATATGTCAATTTGTAAAACATTAAAAATAATAACTAATATTTTATAATTACTATTAATCAACAACAATCTACAATGAATGAATTAAATGCATTATTAGAATTAAAAATTTCTCAAAAAATCTTGCCATATGTTATAAGAAATTCCTATTATTTTATAAATTTGGCAAATGTTAAATCTAGAAACAGCAGTATGAAGATTTAGGATTTTAAATAATAATTTAAAATATTGTTAATAATAAAAAAATATCTTTCAAAAGTTTCACAACAGTAACATAATGTTAATTTAACTGCTTGATAATACATAATAATCAAATATCATACTGAACTCCAAAATAAAAATGCAACAAATGCTTTAAGTGTTAGTAATAAGAAAACAGTAATCTCAAGTAAATGCAAATTAATGTTTGCACGAAAAATTTAATCCTAAAATGGGGAAAACGTTTCTCTTATCACAAAAAAGAGACAATACTCTTCTGATTGGCTGATGAGTAATACATACGTAAGTCACTCTTTCAGAAGAGTGACTATTCTCTCCTTCAAAGGAGAGACTACTCAGTTTTGAAAAAGAGAGCATTTTAAGTACCAAATAAACGTAATTTCCCAGGTTACATTATGGATTATTTTTTTATTAAGAAGTGACATATTTTGGCTCTTTATCATTTTACTCTTTACATTGATTCAAAGTTTAACTGATTTTTTTTAATGTATATAATGTCAGTATTTCACTCTCGTCAGAGGAGTGAGGTATTTCACTCTCGACAGCGAAGTGACACATTTCACTCTCGACAATGAAGTGAAATATCTCACTCCTTTCTAGGGAGTGGTAGATTCCATTCTATAAAGAGTGTACTTTTATAAAGTTCACCCCAAAAAGAATGAAAATGCCTGTCAATCTTTCAAAGAGTGAGCTTTTCACGCCTTCCAGTTATAGAGAGTAAAAAGGTTTTACTACGACAAACGAAAATATGATGGTATGATGTAAATGTGCATCTTTTATTGAGATTCTAATATAACTATGGTAACTTTACATTATTTCATTTTTTATAATTATTATAAACCCTCTGTATAAAAAATTAAATGATCATCACTGATTGGCGTTAACAATTTTTTCATGGGGTGCACATGTATTTGTGAAACAGATATTCCTTTTTACTTTTTTTATGCAAATTTTTAAATCAAGCGCCTAAATACAAGGTGGCCAGAAATAAAACACCCCTACTCTGACCTCCATGGATATCGAACTACTCAGTGTAAAGGCTCAAAATTTTGTACACATACTATTCAAAATATGGGGAAACGGATTTCACGAAAAAAAAATTAGTTCCTGAAATCACCGATAGGTGACGCTGCACAACTGGAACTATGATCAAAAGACACAAATAATAATAAAAATTAAAATGTTTATGCGGAATGGAATGCTTCCATGCTTCCTTTTTAATTTTTCTGCCCCTTATGGAAAATAAAAATAGTAAAGAAGCTAGAACTCCCGTTGTAACTGCAATTTCATACTGTAACCAGAAAAATTTGCGTAAAGCATGGGTAGAAGCCATGTTCTGGGTATAAAAGAAGTTAAAAGGTGGGGAATGTCATTCTTATTAGTGATGGCTGTCACGCTGCCAGAACGCGCTTTGCTTGTGAAGTTGTTTTACGAGAATAAAGGAAATGCTCCAGCAGCACTTCGAGAGTTTCGCCGACTTAAGGATTTGCGTAAGGGACCATTGCTTCCACAAGCTCTCAGGATAATGATCGCTCGATTCGAGGAAACTGGACATCTTGGAGTTCAGCCTGGTCGAGGACGCAAACCGGTTCGTTCAGATGTCGTTGAAGATGTTGCCACCGGTATTGTTGAACAGTCAATGGATAATGTTTTAGGCTGCAGTAGTGCACGTGCAGTGTCACGACACTTGGGTGTTCCCTATAGCACAGTGTGGAACATACTCAGAAAAATGGTGCATTGTTTCCCGTACAAAATCCGCCCTAATCAACAATTGCTGGCCACAGACAGGGAGATGCGACTGACCTTTGGATTGACATTTCTTGCTAGAGTTGAAGTGGATGCATCGTGGCCGTGGCAGATTCTGTGGAGCGATGAGGCCCATTTCCACCTCAGTGGAACAGTGAACACCCATAACTGTCGCATATGGACACGACAAACCCCCGTACCTTCCAAGAGATTCCACTCCACTCACCGAAAGTTACAGTCTGGTGTGGATTCACAGCCACATTCATCCCTTTTTCGAAGAGGTTACTCCCAATGGCCTTGAGACATGTACCGTGACGGCCAACAGGTACAAAAGGATGCTCGAAACATTTGTTGTACCCCATTTGCAGCAGCGCCAATGCCTTGACACCATTACTTTTATGCACCTCCACACATTGGACTCCCTGTGCAACAGTTTCTTCGCCAACATTTCACCAATGACAGAATAATCAGTCGCGCGTTTCCGACAACTTGGCCATCTCGTTCACCGGATCTTAATCCGTGTGATTTTTGGCTTTGGGGACACTTAAAAAACCTTGTTTATCGAGAACGTCTGGTAACCTTGGCAGATTTGAAAGAGAGTATCAGTCTGCATGTGAGAAGCATCTCAGATGACCAGTTACGATCCGCAGTTGAACAAGCTGTCCACAGACTTCACATTTTACATCTTCAGGAAGGGAACCATATTGAGCAGCATTCCCTGCATCGATAACGTCCTTGTTTCATGTATGCTTGGTACTTTCAAATAAAATGTGTTTAAAACGTGTTTTTGTGTCTTTTCAGCATACGTCCAGTGGTACAGCGCCACCTATCGGTGATTTCTGGAACTAAATTTTTTTTTCGTGAAATCCGTTTCCCCATTTTTTGAATAGTATGTCCACAAATTTTCAAGCCTTTACACTGAGTAGTTCGATATCCAGGGAGGTCAGAGTAGGGATGTTTTATTTCTGGCCACCCGGTATATTTTTTAGATGTAATGTAATATGTAACATTCAAAAGTTTGTAACGTTGTTAAATTTATAAATAAAAGTCTGAACTGTAACCTTTTTTTAGTGTTTAAATTATGACTTCGTTATAGTAAAATTCTTTATTTACTATCTTAATACCATGTAATGTATAGTTTTACAAATTTGTCGATAAATTGTTCTTTAAATGCTTCTTGCACGAGAATCATTAAAAAATTGTGCAAAATAAAAAAAAAATTAGCAAAAATGACGCGAAAGAAATGTGTGGCTAATTTTAGAGATCAGATGCATAACTGCAAGGCAAAATTTGCAGGATTTTTTTTTCATATAATATATTTAAGTTAAAATAATAATTTGACGAGATGAAAGAACTAATGCTCATAAATAATTTTAAAGTTAGTTCTATGTTTTAAACGTTGAAATCAAACAATCCATTTCTTACTGTATTTTGTAATAAAATATGGATTTATTTCTATTCGTTTTTATTAAAACTAATAACGAATAACATTAAATTCTTCTTTTAATCCAACTTTTGAAATTATGCTTTAAATAGCTAGTAATTTTATTTCTTGTTTATCAACTGTGTACTGTTGAATTTCCTTAACTTTACTAATGAATTACTTTATTTTAAAATCTACAATCTAACTCCAAGTTCATTCTGATAAATTTGCTACGGTTTTCACACTTCCGAGATTTGAAAGAGTCGTCTAATTTTACGCCGTTGAGTTTGTTTAGCTAACTTCCCGTGTACACATGACCTGTCTATTTTAAATGTGTTAAAAAATACGCTTTAATCATCAGTATTGAAATCCCCTTGAATAAGTTTAATTGTTCACACTTATCCATTTTCTATTCATTTGGTTCTTTTCTTGGATAATACTACAGATAATAGCTTCAGAAGTTAAAATGTGCAACTCAGTTTAAAATTAGTTTACTTAACACGAATATCGCATGAAACAACTTCGTTAGCTTTTGTTTTTGACATCGACATACAAAGTTAAGATTTTTCAAAATGTTACTTGAAATTAATCTTTGAGATAATCGGGAGTTGTAACCAGTAATTTTTTACGAAATTTTTTTTTTCTAGAAACTACAAATACGCGAATTTAAAATTACCTCATTCCGCCAATTAGCTTTTGAGTTATAATTAAAGAATTGCCCGCAATGCAATCTGTTTTATAACGATATTAAATATGGATTGAACATTAGGAGTTCTAAACTGTAAACACACTTAATTTCTAAATTATATTACCGAATAACTTCTGGGTTGGTATCTGAAAGTAAAATTTATCAAAAAATTCAAATACCATTTAAAAATTGGATGTTCAAATTGAAATAGTTTGTTACACTTTCGATATTTTCAATTCCTGTGTTTCTTTTTAACGTAAACTGAAACAAGCCCTAATTTCTAATCATATAGCTATTTTCACTTTCTCTGCGATAATTTTGCAAGGTTTTTAATTATTGTTTTAGTATTAAATTTAATATTAATTTAAATAATAATAATTATGTATTATATTATATAATTTTAATTGTAGTATCATGATTACAGCTATTGCTTTTGATACTTTTGATATTTTTTATTTTATTTTTCCGATTATATTTATTTACAAAGGCTTCTAATATGATGCACGTAATCTGTAGAGTTAGAAAGATATAAGGCATACATGTAATTGCAAATTATAAAGGAAATGTAGTCAATGCAGCTTTTTTTATGGTCATATTCATGTTCAGCGCATCGAAATCATTAAAAATCGATTATTTTTATATCGGAAGAATTAATTTTATCTTTTTTTGTTCTATAGCTTAATTAAATAGATCCCCTGGAAAAACTGTCTTTTAAAAATTTAGATTCATATTTGAGGTTTGTTTGTAAAAACAGAAGTTTTAGGAAGAATAGTGTTTAAAATGTCATACATTTTAAAGTTTGAAAATATTTCAAGGAAAAACATTTTTACATTTCTCCGTCTCTAGCTTAAAGATTCTTTAACTTATAAGCAAGAACTGAAATCCTGAAGACTAAATTTCTGTCTTAATTCCAACACCAAGTATAGAAATTTAACATTAAAAAAATTGTTTAACATATGTTAGGGAAATTTTATAAAATTGTATTCTTTTTTATTGATTAGCTGCACAAATTTCTCTTTTCAAATGTAAATACATTAAACAAGTTAGAAATTGCACGTCAAACACGGCAAATGAGGTGCGTCCGTACTATGATTAATTTTATAAATATTCAGAGCTTGATGCATTAGCCTTTAAACTCTTACTCAAAAAATGCATGAATACAAAATTCGATACATTTATTTATCTATAATTCAGTAATACAAAAATAATAGCAGTCCATCTTAAATAGAAGGTAATCAACATGGCAAACCTAGAATGATTACCTATCATGGGATATCGTAAAAATGCGTAACACATTCGAAAATCACTCTTAAGTTACTTTCATTCATACTCTGTAATTCTTACAGATTATGTTGTGTTTCCCTGTCTATAATCTACATTAGTTATACGCACAACGTAATATGCAAAAATATCGGCAAATCATATCACAACTAAAAATGCACTTCCAGCAAAGATCTGTAACATACGGTATTTCTGGTACAGTCTAGTATCCGAAATCTTTTGTCAGTCGTAAATACTGTTAGCACTTTCTATTATATAGGAAATAATTTGTGATAAATCTTAGCAAGGTATATTGATTTCATTATATAGGAAGTAATTTAACATGATTAAAATACGCCGAAAACAATGTTTTCCCATATACACTGGTGAAATTAAGAAAATTTGCATATTTTATCGAATTACATGAAAATAACTGAACTGGAGGATATACCACTGCTTCAAGATAAAAATTGCAAATCTTGTACGGCAAATACGTAAGCGTTGTCAGCAGAAAACATGCTTTATAAGCGTGTGGAGGGTAAGACGAATTGCGTTCGCTAGGACACCTCGGCGAATTTCTTGGTGTTATTTTGCAGCAATCGACTAAATTCACATCGGAAGAGTAAAAATGAGTAAACACCAACGTTTAAATGATGGAATGATGCGGCGAATTACGGGGAAACTAAAGGCAGGATAGTCGCAAGTCCAGATATGCAGAAAATATAATTTAACGCCCAGCGTCGTGTGTAACCTACTGAAACACCTCCAAAAAACTGGATCCATCGAAAGAAAGCCTGAGCAAGGTCGTCCAAGAGCCACCACGTCCAAAGAAGATCGCCATTTTTCCATTTTAGTGAGACGTAACAGAAGGGTTACAGCTTCTCAGCTCGCTGGGGACCTGTATGCAGCCATAGGAACCCATGTAACAAGAGTGACAGTTTCCAAAAGACTGAACGAGAGAAGGTTGTTTGCCAGAAGACCAGATGTTTGCGTCTCGCTCACGTCTAAGAACAGAAGAGTACGACTAGCATGATGCAAGCAGCATAGTGACTGGAGTATGGAGCAGTGGATGACCGACGAGTCCCGTTTTAGCTAGAGCCGTACCGAGTACTCGGTAAATACTCGGTATTCGGCCTACTCGGCCAATTTGCCGAGTACTCGGTATTCGGCCAAATTTTGGCGAGTACTCGGCCAATACCGAGTAGTTGTAAGAATTTCATTTTTTAAGCATATGAATTTATAACTGATCTGTAAAAAGTTATTCGAATATCAATGTATAATATATGTAGTAATTCATAAAACTATTTACTCTGCATTTAACAATATGTCTGCAAAATATAAAAAAAGTTAAGAACAAAATCCCTAAAAAAATTTCACTTTTATAATATAAAAATGAAATAAAAATAAAAATACTTTTTTATATATAGGAAAACAGAAAAGACTTATTTTCGATAAAGAAACAGAAAATACAATAAATGCAATAAAAAAAATAATAAAATTTATTATACAGTCAAACCCTGTTATAACGAACTTCAAGGGACTGAAGTTTTTGTTCGCTATATCCGGACCATTAAAAAATGTTAGTTTATAAGATATGAATATTATTAGCTGATACCTATATATTCAGTAATGATATATTAAGTAAAAATGTAAAGTCTATTAGATATGATCATTAATGAATTAAATTGACTAAAATTGATAAAGGTATAAGCTGACAGACTACTAAATGAATTAACTAGAAATGAAGACAAATAGAAATATAATTACAGCACCTACTATCCAAACAAGTAGAGACTGATCCTAGTTCGGATAAATGTTAGGATAAATGAGTAGACATTTAAGGAATGATCCTGACTATACTAAAATCTTAATTGACGGTTGGGCGTAATCACACCTGCAGAAAATCTACCATAAAAGAGAAAGAATGCAGGTCTTACTACTCTTTAATAAAAATACTTACCTTTAATTTGCACCATGTTTCACCAGCCAGCATACATTTTCTTATAACATTACAATCGAAAACCTGTTTTCACCACAGCGGAAAAGTATAAAGAGAAAAAAATCATGATCGACTGGAAAAAATGTTCGTTATAACCGATTCTTAAGATTTTGGAGGTTCGCTATAAAAGGATAAAATAGCATTAAATACAATAAGAAAATGATGGGACCAAAATTTTTGTTCGTTATACTCGGGAGTTCATAATAAACCGGGTTCACTATAACGGGGTTTGACTGTATTTCAAACTATGGTGCAAAAACACCAAACGTTCTACATTATCAGTAGACAGGGCATTTCTTTTACTACTATAAATTTGGCCGGCCTCTATTATGTTCAGAATAAACACTTGTTGAAGGTGCCTTTAAGAGTTTTTTGCAAAAGTGCACATAATCAGATTTTTTTTTTTTCTTTTTGCCTCTCACTATGCAAAATGGAGTGTCAGTTTTACATGTCTTCTGTTAAGAAAGCCTGTACCAATTCTTCTTGTACCAATTCTTCAAGCAGTGATTTTAAACTAGTACTAGGTTCACAATCTTTTTGTTCATTCACAATTTCCTCAAAACATTGCCAGAAAAAAAAAATGAACTTTTTGTTAGCATTTTCTCTTTTGGTTCGTCGACATTAGCATTCTCATATTTATTTTTTGTTTCTTTGGTGGATTTTCAAGTTCTAGATCAACTAAAATCATTAATTTTAGAGCTGCTTTTTAAGGCAATCTTAATTTACACATTTATAATTTTCATTGAAAAAGATTAGTTTTTTACTGAGATATTTAAAATTAATAAATTTAAAATAACATAATATAATCTGTACACATGAAAAATGAAAAGAAACTGCAAAGCCAATACATTTTTTTTAATAAAACGAAAATAAGGTACAGATAGTTACAAAATAAATATGAAATGTTCACATTATTCAATGAATTGTTACAGTAACCAATAAATATTGTTATTTTTTTATAGACAAATTTCAATGGTTAGAATAAATTGGAGGGTTAAAGAATGTTTAAATTTTATATTAGTTAATAACTGTAGTTGTCATGTATCAATTCTCCTTTTTTATTAGTTTTGAACTGTCAAAAATTGTCTTTAAAAAGTGCACAAACAAACTTCAAGTTTAATGAGTTAATTTATTTATACTATATATGTATATTATATTTATATGTACACACAGGTATAGATATGTGTACTCAGGTATATTTATATATATGTACACTTAAGCTCGCATTATGTGCACATCAGTGTTTTATTTTCTTACTATACAACAACTCGGTACTCGGCATTCGGTACTCGGTACTCGGCCGAGTAGTCAGTGGCCGAGTACTCGGTACTCGGCTACTCGGCCAAAGTACTACTCGGTACACCACTAGTTTTAGCCTAAACACCGATTCTCGCCGTACTTTCCTTTGGAGAGAGTTAGAAACCCGCTACCAATCTTCCAATGTCGGCGAAATCAACAATTGTAGAGGTAGTGGTGTAATGGACTGGGCAGGCATCATATTGGACGGCCACACACCTATGCACGTCTTTGACAGAGGCTTTATGACTGGTGTGAGGTACAGGGATGAGGTCTTGGAGCCCTACCTTCGCCTTTACCGGGGTTCAGTGGGCCCCGAGTTTATCTTACAGGACGATAACGCGAAGGCAAATAGAACTCTTCTGGTCGAGGAATTTCTCGAGAGTGAAGATATTAGCCGGATAGATTGACAAGCCAGGTCTCAAGACCTCAACCCGTTAGAGCATGTCTGGGACGCTCTGGGGAGGGCACACTGTAAAAAAAATTCTGGAAGGTTACTAAGAATTTTCTAGGAAACTGGGATGCCTAGAACTTTTCAAGTAACCGCAACAGAAGTAAATCATGTACAATTACAAAAGTTGCTTTAGTTACTGTTACTAAATATTGTTTAGTAACCATACCAACGATTTTTTAGTGAGTTTCCTAAAGAATCGTCTGTAAGGTTACTAAATATTGTTTAGTAAACTTACAAAAGATTATTCAAGGAGTTTAAGAAGGAATTTTTCGTAAATTTACCAGTGATTATGTTGTATATGCAGTAACGAATTGTTAGGGAGTTTTCTAAAGAACTTTTTGTAAACTTACTACTGATTATTTAGTAAATTTACTAATGATTTGTAAGGGAGGTTCTTATATTAGTTTTTATAAATGTACTAAACATTATTTAGTAAGCTTACTAGCGATATTTTAGAGTGATCACTATATATATTTTCGTAAATTTACTGAGAATTATTTAGTAAACGTAATTACGAATTTTTAGGGAGTTTTCTAATGATTTGTAGTACTCTTACAAAACATTTTGTAGTATATTTATTGATAATATTGTTGTACATTTGCAAGAGACTTTATGACACATTTACTATGGGTTTTTTATGCTTGCATCTTAAACCTTTTATGTACTTTATCAAAAAAAAAGTAATTTTAATGAGGTACCGTTCGAAACATTACCAAAAATTTTTTGGAATTATATTTAATCCACATTTTGTATTCTCGCCAGAAAGCTCTTTACAACAGTACAAGTGTTAATACAGTAAATTTGTTAATGCTTTTTTAGCATTGTATTTAAAATATTTTATTTGCACTTACCAAAATGTATTTGTAACTGCACAAATTTTTTGCAGTTTTATTATTAATGTTTTTACAGCAGTTTTCCGAAAAGATTTTACGTAATTGTTTTTTTATACTAATACTTAAATTAATTGGAGTTATTATAGTATTTTTTCTATATGAAGTTACATTTTTACAGTTTTAAATATCTAGAGTGGAGTTTTCCTCATGTATCAAAATATTTCGATGTAAAATAAGCAATATGGCCTAACATGTGTTTTAGTATTATAACAGCAACTGACATACGCATGAGAAAACTCACTAAAGTTTCACTGTAGTTATTTAAATAGGTGTAAAATCATTTTTTTAATTAAATGAGCATTATAGCAACAGCACTAAATGAGGAGATTAACTAAAGACCGTAATATCTGCTTTAGGTTAACTAAAAAAAGCAAATAGATACAATAATGTAAATAAAGTATCATAACTGAGATTTAAAATATGTCTAAAAGAAACATTATGATTTTAGATTAAGCACGGTACTTAATTTATACATATAAAGCACTGAGCCTCATCTAATCCAATAAATGATTTGAAAATCTTTATATCATGAAAAAACGTTGTCCGTTCATTTTATACGAATGTGCTTCTAAATTAGAATGCTAGAAGTGAAAATATAGTAGTCTTGTATTTAATGTGTTTTATTCAGTTCTATGGTCATATGAATTTCATTAACAAGTGTCTTCTTTTACATATTTTTGAAAAACTACACAATAACTAATTCAATGGTTCAAAACAGATAAGAGATCTGCAAATTTATCTAAATGTCACATTTAAGAATTTTTTTAAACCTTATTATTTTTTCAGGTGGATATGCCGTACAATTCTTACTAATTACTAGAATCTTTTTCCCTTTAATTTTTTTATTGTCTTTTTTCTCGACTTATACCTCATAAATTTCTTTCACCACCTACGTTTAATACATTATGCATTTTTAATACTTTATTTAATTGAGAGTTTTGCTTCAAATTAAAATATTAAAGAGGAAAAACTTAATTATTGATAGGATCACAAATTTACTCTAAACTGGCTTACCGGGCAAGTCTCGATCAACCTTCAATTCGCGATTCAACTCACAGTTGAGAAACCTCAGGTTAGCCATTCTAACCGCCGGTTAATATTTGAAATTCATCGCTAACTTTACAGCCGAGATTAGTCAACCTTGGGTTAGTGAACTTCAGGTTGAAATGTGATGGTCATGATGTATCTGATTGGCCAAAAGTATCACATGACATACTTATCGCGTTCATGCGTTCGATCCTCGCGTACCACCAATTTTTAATTGCGAAGCAAAAACAAGATTCGAAATACATACTTGTGTTTAATTTTTAGATCAATAAATTTCGAATTACGTTGTGATTTGGTAGTTTTGTTTTTTCACAAAATTAGATTCAAAGATTAGAAATACCAATACAGTTATAAGATTTTTATTTTTAGAAGATTTTGCGTTACAGTATCATTTTTTCAAGTTACTTGATTTAAAAAAATTATATTTTTTTTCTTTAATAATTAAATTTAATAAACGATTTTCTAACCAGGCTAGCAATAGTAATTAGAATAAAAGAAATTAACGAACTGGTTTATTTATTTTTCAACGAAAATTAAAATATTGAAAATGCATCTATTTTTTCATATATTTTTTCTAACGTAAATCTAATGTAGTAATTAATTTATCTAATGTAATTGATGTGCAAATTTTTAAATGCGAAAAATTTCAAGATAAATCTTCAGAAAAATGCTTTTTCTAAACTAAACAAGAATAATTATTTAAAACAAGTAAGAAAATTAATTATTATAGTGCATTATGGTTCAACGGCTTATTATTTTGCGGTCATAAAATTCTTGCTTTTACGATTGCATGCTTTAATTAAGTAAAAAAGCTGAAACTGAAATGTGAGAAAAAACTGCTTTGCTTTTTTATTATTATTTAAAAAAAATTAAATTATGTAAGCAAAATTTTTCATAACTCAAAGAACCTTTTTCAAAACTTTCCTTCTATTCATATTCAACAGATGGCGCTACCTGATATCAAAATTGCTAGGCAAACTCAAACCTTCAAAGCCTAGAGACTCATTACAAATCAATGTAATTTTCGTTAATAGAGGTAAAAAAAAAACCTCAAAAATTTAAAGCAACTCATTCTTTTATAACATCTTTTATAATTAACATTTCGTTTACCTAGTGAGTTACAAACAGATCTCTGTGAAAAAAATCCACCAATGTTCAATTCAAAACAGCCGCCATCTTTGCTTGAACTGAGCATGCGCGGTCGAATAACCTCTGTCCCATATCAAGGTTGAGTAACTCAACTTTTGTTTTGGTTTCTCCTCAGAATTCGGCAGGTTGAGTTGACGGTGAATTAGAATTTACATACAACGCGCTGAACTCGCGGTTCAGGTTGATGGAGACTTACCCGGTTAAAGATCCGGAAGAATGGGTCGAACATGTATGAATTTAGTAGAGTTCTTCTGTGGTTAATATTGATCTGGAATTAGAATCTTTAACTCAAATAGTTACATATAGGAGAGATAATATACACACCTTAACATATGTACACAAAAATGCATCTTTGACTTATCAACTGTAATTATGGGCAGGTTTCGCACTTTTTAATGTTTATCAGTATGTTATAATCAGAGTTTACTAAGCAACCTTTCTAAAAGTAGAAATCTAGAATGGGAACAAAAAGAAATACATATTGATTTGGAAAATATTATGAGCTGTCGTCTTTGATATAAATGTAATATGCATATCTGTACTACCAATAAATGTAATATGATTAAGTAACAAAATACAATGAAATATGAATAAATTTTATTAAATAACTATTTAATTCATTGTAATAAAAAGTATGTTTTTAATGTGACACACATTTTGCAAATATTACATAATTAGTATTTATACAAATGCCTATGAATTGCATACTTTTTAAAGATTATTTTTGAGGATAATATCAAAAAATGAATTTAAAGTTGTATTGCAATAAAATAACTGGAAAATTTCAATGCTGCAGAATGAGGTTCGCAAGATTTTTCTCAGTCATAATAGTGCTTCTTTTTCCTCTACTTTCGTCGTCAAGGTGACTCGCATTGTTTTTAAATTGAACTTCAGTTTCTTCCAGCATCTAAAATGATAAGTTGGATGTTAACATAAAAAAGAAAGAAAAATTTAGCAAATATAATGACTATAATATTATAGAAAAGCCAATATTTATCTTCGTATTGAATAATTGAATATTACAACTGTTTAAAAATTAATTAGATGAAGAAAAACCATGCATTCTAAATTAAAGCTGGTGATCGGCATTTTGGCAGAGTTAAAGTCGCATATGCAGTCATAGGATTTTCTCATCTGAGGTTTTTCCATTTACTGACATAGCATCAATAAATTGTCATTTGCTCTCATTATTCATTACTAATTTCATCTAAAATGAACTCGTAAAACCATATTGAAAAGGTCTTTTTTATAAAGGCTTGGCATTCTTGTAACTTGTGGAATAAAAATACAAAAATCTATTGATAGGTGGAATTGTAACACATAAAAAATATTGCATATGCTTTATAAATGCTAAATATGTATCAATTAAAATGATGTCCTAAAGGCAACCATAATGTTGACGTTGTGGATTCAAAAAGAAAAAAAAAAGCATTAGCATTGTATGTTGCCATTGTCCTTTGACGGCATGTCTTATAAGTAAATAATGCTGAAACACAATCCGCCTTTTTACCCAATAAATAATGCCAATAGGCATGCATTGTAATACAAAAACTTAATTCGTATATATTCAAACAGCCATCATTTGACGGGCCCATTTATTAGGGTATTTGGGTACTTACAATTTTTGTTATTTTAGAGGAAATTGGGGTGAGGTGCGACACTTTTTACAAAACTTAGAAAATCAACTTTAATTAACTTTAAAACATAAATTTCAATTTAAAGAGTGCAAGGTGAAACACCTTTTAATATTCTTGAACAACATAGAAACAAAACATACAAAAGGTATTTTATAATTAAGGAAATTGTAAGTTTCAAAATCTGCCCTATAACTCACCACTAACAGAGATATATCGAATCGCAATAAAATAAACCTATAAGGCACAAATAATCAAGTGTCGGCTAGATATATAATCTAATAAAAATTGTAGATTGATATAATGTATGTGGCATAGTATAGAATTCCAGGATCTTCATAACGTAAATGGAAATTCGGGATTGTTAGCCATAGATAACATTAAAAAATTATCAATTCAAATTATTTACATTTTGAAGTTAATGAATATATTATCAATGTTATAATTAATATATTACCCTCTAAATATGTTTGCATGTTAGGAATTTACATTCATCTCATTTAAAAAAATGAAAGCCATATCCCATTCCTCCTTTTACTGGCATGTCCCATTCCTTCCCACTTTCCTTTTTTGTGTTAAACTTCTTGTATAAACCAAAGTGCTGCTTTTAGACTTGTTTTAAATAACTAATAATATACAATGTAATGTTCCATAAATAATGAAACTATTACACCTATGAATAACAAATCATTAATATACAGAAAGCATAAAAAGTAAATTTACTTTTGATTCTTGAAATAATCTTTTATATAATTGTAAGCTTATACAGACCAACAATTTTTTTCAACTAAAGATTTGGCTACCATTGCTTCATCTAGCATGCGATTGATGAAATGTTTAGAATGTTACATAAAGAGAAAAACCTACTGTCCCATTCCTCCCACTATCATCTATATATTAATATTTTATAAAAATTAAGTAAAACCATATTAAATACCTCTTATATTTACATGTATAAAAATTAATTGAATTTTAACAAAATTAATGGAATTTTAACTCTTTCAAATACACTGGCGAAGGCAGATCACTTCACACCACAAGGGAAGCATATGTTTATTAAATATATGTACTTTTCTTCATATAAATGTAGTTAAAATTCCGTATTTGAACATCTTTTTAGAGCACTTCAATAGACCATTCTTGCATTACCTACGAAAATTTCGAAACATTCCGACAATTAGAAATATTTTTTTACAAAATAAAATGTGTGAAAATTTTGACAAAATTTGTTAAAACCTGAGAGTTTTATCGCGGTAAAAATCGTACGAGCTTTTTTCCACTAAATATCAATATTTTTTTCACCCAGGCTACGTATATCTTATGTTTTTAACACCAAAAAAATTCAAAGAGTTTGGTTGATAATGTCAAGTTTTTTAAGAATGTAAAATACCGGAAGTACCTTGTCCACAACTCCAAATCCCACAACTTTCTTCTATATCATACATAATTCTATTTTAAAATCCGTCTAAGTACCAAAATTAAAAGACAAACTATGCCCATCATGGGGATTCTAATGATATGAAATTCCGTGCATTAATTCATAAGATATGAATATCGGTAAAATCACGTAAGAAATGCACCATAAAAGCGCTACTTGTTTAGTGATCTACACCAAAAACCACTCTACACCAGTTCAACTATCTACACCAGTTGCAACGGTGACATTGCAATAGCTGGTGTCAACATAGAACTGGATCTGAAGTTCGATGAAAATACGTGCGTTAGTTCTTAAGATTAGAATTTGCGGAAATTATGCAGATCCCCCCCCCCCCTCTATTGTGCAAATTATGAAAAATATAGCACATCAGTGCCATATATTGAGCGATTTACGCCAAAATATAAAAAAACACCAAATCATATTAGGGACAAACTAAATCTGAAGTTTGATGAAAATCCGTCCATTATGCATTCAGGTAGAGTTGTTGCAGAAATCTAAAAAAAAAGTAGAACAGCAACAAAATCTATTAAGTGATTTACGCAAAAAAAAATCGGAATTTATAACAAGGACTATCTGAATATATTTTTTTATTGACAGTTGTACATTAGTTCTTGAGACAAAGCACCCACGAAATTTAGATCGCATACATACAGCCATTTAGCAAAAACAAGTTTTTTGGTATATCTAACCCCTAAAACGTGTAAATCCGTTGAAAACTAGAATTTACATTAAAAACTAATCATCACCAATTTATATCAGAGGCAGACTGGGCATAATTTCTATATTAAACATATATATTTTAAATATAAAATTCTGTGCATTAGTTCTTGTGACAGAGTACCCACGAAATGTGTGTCACATGCAAATAGAGTCACAGGCTCACATTTCGTAAAAACCGGAAATCTGGCCCCTAAAACATCTAAATGTAACGAAACTTTTTACGAATCCTATACTTTTTTTCGTAATAAAAGAAGAAATAAAATATTCAAAAATTATCTTTGAAAAAATTAATTGTTAAAAGTCTCTCTTTTTCTGTGTATTTTACTGTACAGTTCATATTACGTACGTTTTAAATAAATTCGTACACTTGATTTTATGCAATATAACTATAGTTATAGTTGCATAGCCCCTTATAGTAGGGTTTGAAATGTCGTAAAAAGTGGCTCCAGCTGGATTGACGTGCTAAGTTTGATATTTTTGTCTTATTCTGGAGATTTTGACATGGAGATTCCAAATATCTTAGGTGCCATTTTTTTCTTACACGTTTTTGGGGTTATTTTCAAGATGGCATCCAAGATGGCTGCCATTTTCTGACTTCTTTAATATTTGTTGCACATTAATGACCAATAGGTCAAACTATATGTTTTTGGGGTCAAGAAATACACATTTTAAGCAAAATTAGGAGTAAATTGAGTTCTTCAAGTGTTTTAAGTGATAAGATGCAAATAAAGCACAAACATATGAAAGACATCGGATATACTACAGTTTTATTAATCAGTTATACACAACCAAAATATTTAAACGAAACAACAAAAATAACTGAAGATAATGAAAATAATTATTAAAAACAGCATTTATATGTATATACACCACCGGGATGTTACGTATCCTCTTCTGAATCACTACTATCGAGGTGATGATATTGATAGTCCTTTGTATTGTTGCAGTCACTGCATTTTCAAAGGGTAGTACAAACCAGACAGTTCTTTAAGCAAGAACATTTTCTAGCTGTACACGTTCTCTTACACTCACATTTTACAAGTTCAATAACGCCTTTAGGCGCAGGTAACTCCAGGGATTTGACTGGAGAAATTTCTCCTTCACCATTTATTTCCCAACCATTTCCAATAAGTGGAGGTACTATAGGTCGAGGATTTTTGTAGCTCTTTCCAGTGGTGCAAATTAAGTTGGATCGTAGAATATGTGGCTTCAGTGCTCCAATAGTTGGGGGTAATTTCTCTCCCTCAAAACTTTTAGTTCTGAAAAGGTGCCATTTTAGCTCTGAAATGCTTGAAAATATACTATTTCTCAAATGAGCCATGTTGGTGAATTTTTCAAATAACGACAGATTGGATAATGGATCAACATTAGGTTCCCCAAGTTCTTGAAAAGCTGTTATAATATCATCATCACACGGAAAACTGATATATACTTTTATCCACTTTTGTTTTGAAATGCCTAGAAAATTTCCTCCCCAGTCTACACCTGGGTATGAATGTAAACCTATTAAACCTTTGCTTTTATGATCACCTATTGCTCATCTTTCGTTAATATTAATTTTCCTATGTTTGTTGCCTCGACCAGTAGTTAGTGATTTCACTGTTTACTAGATGATTTGAAACCAAGTCAATCAACAGTATGAAAATATCTGTATCTTGCGAAGATACATCTATCTCGCAATTATGGTGATATTTCTCTATATCAAGTACATGAAGAGGTATAATGGTGTCTGCTTCTTCATGTGTATGATCACATAATTTTGAATCGAAAACATTTGCGTGATTACTGTATGTCTTATTGCCAAAAACGATAACAATTTTCTTGGTGCTAACAGCAAAAACATGTAGTAATTTATTCCCAAGATACTCGGTTAGCTGTGATTTTGTTTCATTATGTGAAAGAAACGTCTTTAATGATACCAAAGATATATTGGTACTATTTGAAATAATAAATATAATAGTTTCTGTTGCCTCTAATCTTTTCTTTTGAGTTTGCTCTTTCAATGAATGCTCAAGGTATTGATCAAATATTATTCTCCCCTCAGTGTATCTGTTTGTCATTTTTATAATGATCTCGGTAAAAGCATTTGCGAAGTCCTCACAAGTTTTCATGGCAGGTGTCTTTTTTATTGATTGTACGATTGCCATTCCATCTATAATGCACACTTTTTCTAGCGGAGAAGTAATCGAGGATGCTAATGATTCATGTATGGGAGAACGATTGTATTGTTCTATTTCTACAATAAATGAACTTTTGTCAGATGGAATATGAAAATACCCATCGGAAGAAAGCAATGATCTTGGTATTACAGAAAACTCGTAATTTCCAATTGCATCTTCTAGATTTGTAGACATTTGAGGTCTGGATTGCATAACAACGAGAAAACGAGCAAGAAGTTGTCTATCTTCTCGAATTTTAACTAATTTTCTCCCAATCTTAAATGCAGTCTTCTTGTTCCAAGTACTGAATGTTTTCAATTTCATTTTTTTCATTGGATGCCAAATTCACAATTTAACGTGTTCACTCAGTAGTCTATCTTTTACAATTCTTCGAATTCCAATTGACCTTTTTGGTCACGGTTCAGAATATCATCCTTCGCAGATTCTGGAACTTTCATAGATGATGCAATATTCATTAGCGGGGTATTATCTCGAAACGGGTTTCCTCCACAATGATTCCGAATGCTTTCCTTGATGATGGCTGCATTGTGAAAAATTCTTAATGACATGGACGTCTGAAGTTGATAATGTTTCATAGGCTGCTTACAGATTTCATTTGGGCAGTACTTTTCAAAAAACCTTGAAACAATGCTAAATACTATTGGTGCACACAAGAAATACCTTTCGAGGACGCTTTCATTCTGAGTTAAACCAATAACGCCACCAATGTTCTTCCGTTTTTTGATTTTTTGCTCCAAGTTTTGGTTTAAAAATAGTTTCGTAAACGACACATTGGATTTAGATACTGCAAAACAACCAGATTCAAGAGAATTCCATACTTCTTCATATGTTGTTTTAAGGTCCATCTCTGCTAGATATACTGGAATGTGTCAAGCTTAATGTTATATGTCATGAGCAAAATAATATTTGTTTTGTTTCTCTAATGAGTCGAGATGCAATGCCCAATCTCCTTGACGAGTAGTGCGGATTAAATATAGCAAAGATCCAAACTGGTATACATACTGTAGCAGGAACTTTGCTATGTCATCACTGCAGTGTATAATATGTGGACTTCTACATATCTCCACCTACAACCTTTTTCAAGTACTGCTTTGATCGCTTCAAACAAAGTTGTAGCTTCAATTGTGCAATTTCTCAGGTAGTAAGTTGCATTTTTCTTGCAAAGAAAAAATTTCTGTGGAATGTGGCAGTGTTTCAAAGAAAAGGTCGTAGCGCGCAAAAATGATAGTCTTGCGAAACTCTATGATTATTTAAATCTTTCATGTAAAAAATAATTTCTGTAGAATGTGATAGTGTTTCAAAGAGAAGTCTTAGCATGCGAAAATGATAGTCATTTGAAACTCTGTGATTTTAGTGTATTACTTCTGTCTAAAAATCTGACAAATTGTTACAGGAGAGTACAGACCAATTTCAGTATATATGACATCAAGACCAGTGCCCCTATTTTACTAGTGCATGGAAAGATACAAAACAAACATAAAGCTCTTCAACTTGAAGCAGCCACGTTTGATTGCAGCTAGACAGTTGAATTTACAAAGTAGACAGAACGGAGATAACTTTGACTCACCAAATTTTGCTCGCTTTGTAGCATATTCTTCCAGCTTTTCGAAATTGTCTTTTCCAGGTTTTTGATGTAATTATCCACCTTTCAGGCACACTAAACAATTTATTGTGTATTCGCAACATATTCACTCTCATTAGTAACTATCATCAAGGGAGCATGTAGTTTTCACATGTGCATCAGACAAGCAATACTAATAATTTTATAGTAAATTTATAAATAATTAATAAATCACACAATTTATGCCTACTTTGATTGTAGATTTGCATTTCTTGACCCCAAAAACATATAACTTGACATACTAGTCAATAATATTTCGCAAATATTAATGAAGTCAGTACATGGCAGCCATCTTGGATGCCATCTTGAAAATCACCACAAAAATGTGTTAGAAAAAAAATGGCACCTAAGATATTTGGAATCTGCATGTCAAAAGCTACAGAATAAAACAAAAATATCAAACTTAGCACAAAAATCCAGCTGGGGAACATTTCAGACCCTACTATTACCGATTGTCTACGTTTTTAAAAACAATTTTGAAGCATGAAATATTTTTTAATTATTCAGTATCGCGTAGAGCTCGCTTACGAAAGGGGCTGTGCAAATATAATTTTATCAACTTTTTGTTAATTTTGGATCCCCTCCCTCCTTCCGATTCATACGTTATCATCCTTCAACTCTCTCTCCCCCCCATTAATGATATCGGTAACAAAATGTAGAAAATTTTGATTCCTATAACTTATTTTGCTCGAAAAGACATACAAAACTTGTTTCATTTATTTTCCGCATACTTTTATGATCAAATTATGAGAAGCTGATAAAATATCATTTTTCAAATGAAAAAACTTTATATCACATAACAATTAAAAGCAATACTATTTAAATGAATCTCATGATACCCTTTTGTTACATAATGCATTCAACAGTAATAAAGATTTATTGTACTTGCGCCGAACGGAGAAGGGTGGGGAGCACATAGAAATTCATATCAACAAAACGAAGACAACATTCTTTCTGTTTATTTATTAGTAAGCACAATCTTAATTTCAAATACACTTTATACTGTTTCTCGAACTGTGATTATATATGCATACACATATGAAGAAAAATAAGAACTTTAAACGTTAGAGTATACTATATTTTAGAGTTAACTAATTTTATAATAATTTAGCGATTTTAATAACTTTGTATTAAAGAATATATGTAACAGGCTATAAAAATAACGTACTACTTTGTACTAAAGACCATGTTACAAATAAAAAGAGAAACAATTGATGATCAGAAATGATATTTATATCAAAAGACAAACCTCCTCCCTCCTGAAATGATAACATTATATTTGCACAACCCCAAAGATTAATTTGTTCTTAAAACAACATAAAGAGTTCATCCTTTTTTACGTCTAATTTTACATAAAAATAAAAATTTCCTCTATGGGTAATTAAAATAATATAAGTAAAACAAATTTAACAGACATGCAATTGAACTACTCACTTAAAGCTCTGAAATTATCGAAATATACAAGAAACTATGGGAGAAACATAATTTTCAGAAACGATTTTATAATTAACGAAACTGTAACTAAGAGAAAAAAAAAAGAGTGAAAAAAATTAGAATTGTCCCATTCCTTCCTTTGCTGGTATGTCCCATTCCTCCCTGTACTTTATGTTAAGTTCTTGTATAGACATAAATGCTGCTTTTAGACATAGTTTAAATTATGGATTATTAGCAGTATAATGTTCTATAAATAGAGAAACAATTGCATATTTACATAAACAAGTCATTAATAGCAGAAAGCATAAAAATATATAGCAAATTTACTTTTGATTCTTAAAATATTCTTTTCCTTTTTACAATTGCAAGCATATGTAAATCAGCTATTTTATTCGACTGAAGATTGGGGATGCTTTTGCTTAATGGTATACGTGACTGATGAAATGTTTATTAATGTAATATAAAAAGAAAAATGTACTGTCCCATTCCACCCCACTCTCCCTTATTAAGTAACAAAATCTTGGGTTAAGGGATTTAGGGAAGATTTCAGGTGTTTAACTGCTATCATAATAAAGTAACAAATATAGCAGGAAGAAAAATAGACTTTTAAAGATTTTTAATTCAACGAGTAAGAATGGAGACAAAGATAACCATATTTTTTTTTATTATTGAAGGAAGGAAAGGGGATATTTCAAATGATTGATAATATAACTTATTGAAGACTTACAATTAGCGAAAAAAAAATGAAAATTAATTAGGGTAAAAGACTAAATTTTGTATGCTTGTAAGGCGAGAGGGGGGGGGAGTGATTTTTATTTGGATTTTATGGATATGACCTATTATTTATTCTTATAATAAAGGAACGGATCAGAAATTTTTTTTAAAGAATGACTTAAGATTTTATATGTTGAGGGTGTAAAAAAATTAGAGATTTATTTTTCCTTTTAGAAAAAGGGGGGAGGGGTATTAGATGACTTATTTACATTAATGAAAATTTACAAAGTACTAATAGCCCAGTGATTATATGGTAGAATTCGATATTAAGGGAAAGTAGGAAATAGATTTAATCTCTGAAGAGATTAAACCTATTCAGTTAGTCAGATTAAACCTTTCAGTTTAGATCTACAATGAATATAGTAAGTTTTATTCTCATACTAGCAGAGCGTTAGAAATATATTAGATTTACAGTTTAATGCCACAATAATATCTCAAAAGAATTAACTATCAAAAACACTGTTAATATAAGTGTTGTAAAGCTTAAAATTTCGAGTAAAATGAACACTTACATTTAATATTTTTGCTGAACATTAATGGCACAATTCTATTTCAAAGTTCAACCGCAGTGGTCAAGAGGTTTTATGGAAAAACTTGAAATTGTTTTGATCCCTTCAGTTTAGGTCTAGAATTAATGTGCTGACTTTTTACCCACGTACTAGATGACGTTAGAAAATATGTACATATGGTGAAAATATAATTTATTAAAAAATTATTTTAACAATATTCCAAAACAACTGTGAATACAAATTTCTTAAAGTTTGAAATTCGCAATAAAAAAACATTTTTGTCTCAATTCTGTTTCTTAATTAATCTTAATTGCTAATCCAAAGCTCTAAACTAGGAGAGATCAAGTTATCCATCCGCTCTGTCTCCATCTATTACATACATTTTTTAAATTGTTGAGGCCTTCACCATGTTTTTGTAACTATGTAAGGATTTTATTTTGCATATTTTGAGAATTATAATTTAGTAGTTATTGATAAAATGGTGCATGAATGATAGATGTTTTACATTTCATTTCTCAACTCACACCCCCAGACTTAAATCATTGGTTTAAATGAGATTTTTTACTTAAAGACTAATTTTTTTCAGTATTCCTAAGGTTTTAAAGTTTTATGAATTTAGATGAAGATTCTTGTATACTAGTCTAAAATCATTTAATTAGAGCGATCTTTGTCCTTAACACAAAATATGAAGTTTAAAATCGCGCTATTCGTTCACCTTGAACTTCTCTTGGGAAAAGTCTTATGCACACTCATTTGTCGCTCTACCGCCCCCCCCCTTGCCCCATCCTTGCACTTTATTTTCAATTTCTTTAATTCTAATAGACACGCACTGTTGTTCACTCTATGTACATTGTATTAAGAGCTACACCCATTTCATATAGGAAATAATAAACAATATTTGCCATCATTTACGAGTCATTTCTGAAATATTCTAAAAATTATAAAAGCATGTACTGTTTAAGTTAATTTGTTTGCAGCTCATCTAGCAAAAGAAAGAAACATAGTAGATTCATTTCTATTCTATGTCCGATGAAAATTAAAACAATTTCTGGATTTCCCGTAATTAAATCAGACTTCGTCCTTTCTTTCATATACAATTTCTGGTCTATAACCCGCAATCAAAAGGTAAAGCCACAATTCTCAAAATATCCATCCTAAATAATGTATCAGTAACTAAAAATTATTTTACATAATAACAATCACGTATAAACTGACTGATAACCTCGTTTGTTCGCGCTGAAAGCTTTTGTTTAGTGATTTAGGCAATACTTGAATCTAATAGTTGAATCCAATTGTTGAATTGTGAAAATTCAACAAAAATGTTAAATATCGCTTATCATTTTATTCAGAATTTTAAGTTCTAAAGCATTTGCATTAACAATGTTTTTGATAAGTTTATTTTTCTTTAGATATTTTATGGTAATCAATAAAATAGTGTTTTTCAATTATAAAATTTGTACCCATTTTTTAACGCGCACATAGTAAGAGAGGAAAACTTATTACATTCATTCTAGACCTAAACTAAATGAATTTAAATAATTTCCAGCTTTCCATAAACTAATTCCGATTTCGGCTTTTTTCCCCCTCCTCCACCACGGAGCTACAAAGAATTTTAAAGACTTTCTGTGTGTTCTTAAAGTTTCGAAAGAAGTTTGGATGAACGGGGAAATGATTTTTTTTTTTTTTAGGGGGGGGGGGGAGAAATGTCTTAATTGATAATTTATTATGACAATAAAATAACGCATAAACACATATTGTATTTTATGTTATTTTAATTTAAGCAGTTTTAAAGATATTTTAAATATTGAGTACTGTTACTGTGTGAAGAAAGTTCGGGAACAAAATTTTAAGAGTGAAATTTATATGAAGTTTTAATGAAATGAATGTGATTTAACGAATGGTTAATGGAATTTATTCGCTAAAAAATAAATAGAATAATATATACTTTTTTTAAATGTAAGTTTTAAACACTTCAAATTTTGGTACTGCGGGAAAGGGGGCAAAAAAGAGAAATGAAATTCAGAAAAAAAAGCAGGTAAGTTTGATTTATTGTATAAGCATTAGAAATTTTGTACTTGTAATAAACACAGATTTAACGAATAATTAGGAAGATTAGCTTGCTAATAACTAAAAATCAAATATTATATAATAAAATTTAAGTCATATAGGCTAAAAATTTACTTACTAACTAGAAATATTTTTATCAATACCAGATTCAAGATGGATGCATTACTCGGCTCTGTGGCTGCGTGAATAGTCCTTACGTCACCACTGAAGCCCTTTCTGATTGGGTGAAAGATGAAACTAAGATATTTAATGTATTTGTACTATGCGAGTGGTAAAAATAATACCAGGCTACATATATAATTTTAGTAAACTTGCAGATTTCTGTAGCTTTACAAAAACTAGTTTCGTAGGTTTCCAGATTTTTTTTTACAGTGCAGTTGCAATTCGCAACACCCATCTGAGAACCATCCAAGAACTGAAGACAGTGTTGTTGAATGAGTGGAACCAATTGCCCCAAGCACTGATAAACTACCTTATTTCCAGTATGACATCACTATAATAGGGGGACAATAGGGGACCATATCCCCTAATAACCCATTTCTTTTGCGTATCCTGTAACAGACCTTCGGACTCCCATGAGTGTTAGGCACGAACATGTGTGTCGATTATAACTGTTTAATATTTATTTTGTTTGTATTTTATCAACCTATGTTCACAGTAAATTTTATTTAAATCCGTCCAGTAGTTCTGGTGATTGTAGATCAAATATAAAAATTCACTTAATTTCTTACACCAGTGTATTATTATGTAACGGAATTCGTTTGTGTAGCTCTGTAAATGAATAATAAACATTTTTTGCTCCACATATTGCATATAATGTATATTTTAGTACACTTCAGTAAACGCATATCAATTTTATCTTTTTTGAAAGGTTGTAACACCATTAAAATGAGCTCGAAACATTTTTTTCCCATTGACCGTAATGTAACAGAATACTTTTGATTGTTCCTGTAATCAAATTATGCATCCGATTTCCATAAAATTTGAAATGACATGACAAAATTATGCAAAAATTATATATTTTAAATTTCAAACGATTCGGTTGGTTAGCTTTTGCTCTGTTGTATGTGGACAGACGTACGTACTGAACGACGACTGTAGTTGCTACGTATTGACATAAATACGAACGCACCTAAAAAGCAGATCATGGTATAACGGTAAACAACAATTCATATTCTATTTTTCACTATCAAAACAAGGCGCTCTCACTGCACATCTATTAAAAAAAAAAAAAAAAAAAAAAAAATCTATTTTTAAACATATCAACATCGTAAAGAGCATCGGATTAAGTAAATCATTTGCTACAATTCAAATGAAATGTATTATAATTAGTTTTCAATTTGTTTGCGATTGACGCTGTCTTTTGTTAAATATTTTTGTATCTGAAACAGTGAAACTTTCATAACCTCGACATAATACTTGGTTTAAAATAACACTCTGCAAAAACATTGACTGCATTCTTTCCACAGAAACTTTTTGAATTCCAAAAATGTCATTGACAAGCGCGTAAACGAATGTTAGATAAAATGATTCTTTCCACAGAATAACACATAATTGTTAATTTAAACAATGTATTTAGTTATGTATACATACTGCTCATGAGAAATCTGATTAAAATTAGTTGATATAATATGAAGTATAAAAATTATTAAAATGTGAAGAACACTATAGAATACACTTAAAAAAATTAGATAATTTTAAAGATTTATTATACATTCAAAATCAGAAATTCTACCAAAAAATGTTCCATAAAGTCAAAAAAACTTAAAAACGCTATAAAAATTTAGAATATTCTGCATTTTATAGTGTTTTAAAAACGATATTTTGACTTTATTCAATCCCACCAGCTTATATATACATTAAATATGTCTGATTAGCTATTTAGATAAACATAAAAATTGATCTTTTTTTATACACGCTCTTTAAACATTGTGCTTCACCTATTTATATTACTTTTTGAAATATTTTTTTCGCCACTTCTTTAATTGACAAATACTGATTAAATCATTTATTTTTAAAAGAATTTTATTCCAGTACTACATTGATTTAAGTAACGATACAAGTCAATAACTTTGTTTTTATTTAATTTAGTTTATATGGTATAAGGAAATACCTTGAAACATTAGAAAAAACTTCTATGGAGATATCTACATATATTTTCGTATTATGTGAAATTTATTCATGAAATTGTTTGAAAAATTTTAAAAATATTTTATCGATAATATTTACTCGTTTTTAACAATGTATCTTAGTAATCATTTGCAAAACTATTAAATACATTGCAAATTTTTAAGTACGTTTTAAATGCATACAAAGATCATATTTTTTCCCCATTCACCTTTGATTAATAATTGATATTCAGAGTGCCACAGACAATTTTAAGAATCTCTTGTTGGTAAACATTAAATCAAGAGAATGCTTGTTGATGTAATTTGCTGAATCTTTTACATTTGAGAAAGATTTAATCATTGAAAAATAATTTTTCTGATATAAACAAAATCTTTCTAGACAATTTTCCTTTTATCATTTTATTCTTTGAAGTTTTATTTTTTACATACATAAAAATAAATGAGAAAGATGAAACTGATATGAAAAAAAATATTTTCGAAATAATTTTTATTATTTTTATTCATTTCTTGACCTTTTTTTTTATTTGATAACAATTTACTTACATGAAGGACAATCTTTCTCGACAATTTTCTCTTAAATACTTCACTTATCTGATAGTTTATATGTATATAATATATTTGAGTCATTTTTCTGATATAAACTAAATATTTCTCAGGATTTGCTCGTTTATAACTTCAACCTTTGAGTTTTTTTCTTTTTTTTTGGGGGGGGGGGGATTTATTCATATAAACGAAAATCTTTGTTGACTGTTTTCCCTTAATAACTTTATTTTTTAACATTTATTTTTATGTATATATATTTAATTAAAAATTTACCGATAGTGAAGAAAATATATTTCGAAAACTTTCTTGATTTCATTCTTTGACTCATATGAACGAATGTTTTTCTTGACATTTTTCTCTTAATTACTTGTATTCTTTGACGTTTTCTTTTTCTATGTATAAGACATTTTTCTGACATAAACGAAAATATTTCTCAACATTTTTTCTCTTAATTATTTTATTTTTTGACGTTTCCTTTTTTCTGTCTATGAGGTATTTTTTCTGATATGAACGAAAATATTTCTCGACAATTTCCTCTTAATTACTTCATTCGTTTGACATTTTTTTTATGTAGATTTCGTATGAAATATTACCTATTACGGTCGCTCCTGTGTTGGAATTTCTGAAATTTTTTTGTAGATCTACACCGATCATGACCCCTACACTGTAAAAAAAAATTCAAGAGGTTACTAAAAATTTTTTAGTAAATTTGTATTCCACAGAATTTTTTAGTAATCATTACAAACTTTTTTTTTTGCAAGTGAAATAAGCATTTCTTTTGTAAACTGAACAAAAGAATATTTTGTATAACTAACTTAAAATTTTTTAGTATGAGCCACCAAGCAAATTTTAGTAATAGTTCCAAAATTATTTTTAATAACCATTACGTGCGTCTGAAGGGCGGGAGCTTCCTTCGAGCTGCATCCACACTTCTGAAGCGATAGATTTTCGGCAAAAACGCAATAGATGGCAGCACCAAACATATCGACCAGCTCCAGCAGGAAATTCATGACCCCTTTATTATAGAGTACTTACACGACATACATTCGGGGCGTACTTGGCACTCTCCAGTATTGAACCCGGGACCTTTTTGCCTGGAGTCCGTTACTATAACCACTATGCTATCGAGGCCACGCCAAGTGAGTTTTAGTAATAGCTATTAAAAATATAAAACTATTAACTCTATTCGTTGCTAACCTTTTTCTAGTAATTCTTACAGATTTTCTAGTAACCGACTAAGATTACTAAACATTTTTTAGTAATTACAAGGATTACTAAAGTTTTTTTAGTAGATCGACCCTTTTTTTTTACAGTGTAGACCCCAAAATTACCATCAGAAAAAAGTTTATATGTATATACAGGGTGTTTCGCTACCAGACCGACAAACTTTGGGGGATGATAGTAGACATAAAAACAAACATTATTAAATAGGAAACCATGGGGCGCAAACGTCTTCTGTAAGAACTAGGGGCCATTAAAGTTTAAGGTCCAAAAATTCAAACGCTGATAAAAATTGGAAAAAAGGGTCGATTTGTTTGCGGTTTTCTCTAAAATCATTATTTATATCAAGATTGTTTATTTTTTTAATTTTAAATGTTAAATTCAAAAATTGCCGCTAGAGGGCGCTTTAGACTTCAGAGTAACAAACAAATACTTTTTTCCGTTCTTTTGTGCATGGGGTTGAAATTATTCTAAAGTTTAGACTTTAACTTAAATTTTAAGCCCAAAATCGGAAACATGGGGATCGGTTAACTAGGGAAAATTTAACTGTGAACCGAGAGGGAGATTTTAAACGCTCATAAACATTGGACAAACTAATCGATTTTGTTTCGGTTTGCGTGTAGATCATTCCCTTGGTAATTATTTTATTCAAAATCACGTACAGCTTTCATGTCCTCATTTTTCGATAGAGGGCGCTTCCGACACATGTCCGACATTTCAATGGTATTACTCCTGAGTATTTTACTACCAGACTACCATACTTCCAGGAAGTGTAAGGGATGCAAAGACGACTCAGGAATGTAACATTGAAAAATGCTTTTTTGGATGTTACGTTTAAAAAAAATCAGAGAAAAAAATAACAGGAACAAGCAGAGAAACAACAACATGTTAAAGTGACAGAACAAAGTTTATTTAAAGGTTTTGCTACAAAAAGTGTTCAAAATTACGACCAAAAAAAGTTCGGCAAACATGACAGCGACAGTAGATGGCGCTGCGATTTTCTTGCGGTAGATAGCTCTGAACGGTAATGCGTGTGGAAGTTTCTTTCTCGTTGCGCAGTTCTATGTGGTTCCAGCACGATCGGGCTCTTCCACATTTTACCAATGATGTTCACCGCTACATCAACGTAACATATGGACAGCGGTGGATAGGTCGTGGTGGCCCGGTTTATTGGCCTGCCAGATCACCGGACCTATCAAGTATGAGCTTCTTCTGCTGGGCTAACATGAAAAGTTGGGTGTATGAGAATCCCGTACCATCAATTAAAGACTTAGCAGCTCGTACTTCTGTAGTTTCCGGAAATCTATCAAAGATTCCAGGAATCTTTCAAAGCGTGAGGAATTACATGCGACGCCACTGTCAAAGATGCCGAATTACTTCTGGTCGTAATTTCGAACATCTTTTCTAGTAAAACCTTTAAATAAACTGTCAATTTATGTCACATTAGCGTGTTGCTGTTTCTCTGCTTGTTTCTGTTTTTTTTCTCTGCTTCCTTTAACCATAACATGCAAAAAAGACATTTTCAACGTTACATTCCTGTGTGATTACGAATCGCTTTTGCATCCCTAACACTTCCTGGAAGTATGGTAGTCTGGTAGTAAAACACCCAGGAGTAATGCCATTGAAATATCGGAGATGTATCGAAAGCGCCCTCTATGAAAAATTGAGGCCACCACAGCTGTACGTAATTATGAATAAAATAATTAGCAAGGGAATGACCTACACGCAAACCGCAACAAAATCGATTAGTTTGCCCAATGTTTATGAGCGTTTAAAATCTCCCCCTCGGTTCACAGTTAAATTTTCGCTAGTTAACCGATCCCCATGTTTCCGATTTTGGGATTAAAATTTAAGTTAAAGTCTAAACTTTAGAATAATTTCAACCCCATGCACAAAAGAACGGCAAAAAGTATTTGTTCGTTACTCTAAAGTCTAAAGCGCCCTCTATCGACAATTTTCGAACTTAATCTTTAAAATTAAAAAAATAAAAAATCGTGATATAAAGAATGATTTTAGAGAAAACCGCAAACAAATCGACCCTTTTTTCTAATTTTTATCAGCGTTTGAATTTTTGGAAGTTAAACTTTAATGGCCTCTAGCTCCTACAGAAGACCTTTGCGCCCCATGGTTTTTTATTTAATAATGTTTGTCTTTATGTCTACTATCACCCTTAAAAGTTGTCGGTCTGGTAGCGAAACACCCTGTATATAGATGGATAGATATCGCTTTTTTATAGACACGATAACTTCTATAATTCTGCTCAAATCTTCTCCAGATTGATTCCTAAAATCTAGGAGCATAAAAACTCGGTCAAGTTCGTTAATGGGCAAAATCAGACCAGGGAGTCGAAATAGGAAATATTTTTGTGAAAACAGAGAAAACTCTTAATTTCTTAATGAAAATACATATAGATTCAATTTAAAGTTTATACTACTCCTAAAAATGGGCCAAAAGTTTATGCATGAGAGATTTTTGATAAATTAAAAAATGGACTCAAGGAGCGCAAAAATGGGGGTTTTGGGAGAAAAAAATTCATAACTTCGCCAATTCTCAAGATATCAAATCCAATTTTTTATAAATGTTCTTAATATTATCTAAAACTTTTATATTTACAAGTTTTTGATAAGAACAACTCTTATTGCGAAAAAAAATAAAAAAACGAAAACAAAAAAAGAGGTGGAAAAAGAAAAAAATCTATAACTTTACCGATTCTTAAAATATAAATTCCGATTAAATTTATTTTACATTTTCTCAATAATATCAAAAACTTTTACAGTGACAATTTTTTTATAGGACTAATCCTTATAGCAAAAATAAATTAAACAAAAGTAGGAGTTGAAGAAAAAAAACTAAAATCCAACTGCTTATATGCAGACTCTTTTTTAAATTCATTTTCGATTTTAAACGCATGCAAATGACAGATTCTCTTATTTCGGAACTGCATAATATGACGTATTGGTCAGTGTTTTAATAAAAGCAGAATATATTTCAAAAAATGCTTTCAAAATGGGCATTTGGAGCAGAATTTCCCGAAGTGATCGTGATGGAAAAATTGATGAAGTATTCAAATAACAAATTCCTTACTTTCTGACTCATTTTTAAATTCATTTTTGATTTTAAACGCATCCAAATGACAGGTTGTCTTATTTGGGAACTATATAATGTGACGTATGGGCCAGTTTTTTTTATAAAGTAAGAATATAGTTCAAAAAATGCTTTGAAATTGGGCATTTTAAACAGAATTTCCCGAAGCGATAGTGATGGAAAAATGAAGGAAGTATTCAAATAAAAAATTGCTTATTTTCTGACTCATTTTCAAATTCATTTTTGATTTTAAACGCATCCAAATTTGACAGGTTCTTTTATTTGAGAACTATATAATGTGACGCATTGACCAATGTTTTGATAAATTCAGAATATATTTAAAAAATGCGATCAAAATGGGCATTTTGAACAGAATTTACCGAAGTGAACGTGATTGAAGAATTGAGGATTTATTCAAATATTAAATAGATTGAAGAATTGAGGATTTATTCAAATATTAAATAGCAAATTGCTTATTTTCTGACTCATTTTAAATTCAATTTTGCTCTCACGCACATTCACTTGACAGTTTATCTTATTTAGGAACTATATAATGTGCCATATTGATCGATTTTTTAATCGATCACTATGGCACTTGTCAGAATATATACCAAAAAATGCTGTTAAAATGGGCATTTTGAGCCGAATTTCGATTATTTGTTGTTGAAATGAGCACTTACTGAAATCTACCTCCGCCTATAGGCCAAGCTGACATAGATTTTTTCTATATCTATTTGGGGACTTTTTTTTTTTTTTTTGATATACACGAAAATATTTCTTAACAGTTAGCTCTTTACTCTTTTTTTTCTACATTTTAAAATGCAGGTTTACTAAGAGCAAACTAAAGAAATTTAAAATAATAATAATAATAATAATAATAATAATAATAATAATAATAATATTAATAATAAT